>OX457040.1:60879901-61104901 GCA_949752735.1 Lumbricus terrestris | reverse complement strand
AACAATATCTGAATTACGTACTACAGTACAGTTACGATTATAGGATCCGATGAGTGTACAGTTTGTACACTGCAGCCTACATTCAATTGAAATCGAATTAGTGTACACTGTAGCGATGACTGATCTCAACTCTTTCCATCGCTTCGTCACACCACAAAATTGAACGTCGTGCACAGAACGAAATAATAATCAAATAAGAGACTAATCCAATGTATGCATGATGTCATGATGACGTGTAAACTACAGCATTTATGTAGCGCTCATTTACATGAACGTATGTCTGAAGAGTGCTCTAAACACAACAATACGAATCCCAAAAAGCGATTTCAATTTACAATAGAGGTGCAGATGCTCGTGGATAAGCTGCTATCCTTCACCTGAGCGCATCTCAACGGTTCACCCTATATAGTAGAGGCGCTTTATAAATGTTCTAATAAATACAATACAGTACTTGATTCTCGAGTGGCGCTATATAAGTTTGCAGTTTATAACGATTACGATATTGCTCGGGAAGTTTAGGATTCGCCCCGCTCCCGGTCAATTCCTTCCTTCCCCACCCTCACTACCGGCTGACCAACCGACCGCTCCCACCTTACCCCACCCCACCCCACCCCACCCCATCCTACCCCACAATACCCCACCGCAACCTACCCACACCACACCCCACCCTACTTCACCCAACCACACCGCATCCTACCCTACCCCACCACACCCCACCACACCCCACCTCACTCAGATGAAAAACTGTGGAACTATGGCAACGGAATGGAAGTTTATAGCGAAAATTGGTGTTTTCGCCCCCCCCACCCTGGCCCCATGGTGGTAGAGATTCGCAAGCCCGTCCACCGGATGTACCCCATGCCCACGCCGACACAGTAGTGAAGGTTTGGAGTGAAAAGGTAAAACATGTGGAAATGCATGCCGTTGAAACAGCGAAAATGAGGGTTTTCGTCCCCATCTGGCCCCATGGTCGTATATATTCGCCAGCACCTCCACCGGGTGTCCCATGCCCACACTGGCACAGTAGTGAAGGTTTGGAGTGAAAAGTTAAAAACCGTTTACATGCATCCCGGTAAAAGAAGTGTGACAGACAGAATCCTCTCTTCATAAATAAAGAGAAGATTCTGTCTATCTTTTATGTAGCACCTAGTAATTATCATGTAGGATACTATGTGATATATGCAATAGTGCTGTAACTGTAAGCTGATTTGTAATACATTTGTAGGCCTATAACGATCATTTTACTGTGCGACGATAGTGACTGTCGTCGACGACATTTCTATGCTTAGTGGCACTAAGCATAGAAATAAGTTAGTGCACCTGTTAAGTTAAGGCGGGAAAGCGCCGCCGAGCGCTATATGAGTACCTGAGGGGGGAGAGAGAGAGAGAGAGACAGAGAGAGACAGACAGACAGACAGAGACAGGCAGACAGACAGACAGACAGAGACAGAGACAGAGAGACAGAAACAGAGAGACAGAAACAGAGACAGGCACAGAGAGAGACAGAGAGACAGAGACAGAGAGAAAGACACCGAGAGGCAGACAGAGGGACTTAGCGATTGCAGGTGGAACGTGCATGTACGCTAAGACGGTTTTTGTAGGAGAGGCGAATCCTAGTGTGGATATAATTATAGTCGTGTGTAGATGTAGGCCACCCGCCTTAGTAGCTGTTCTGCCCCTATGATCCTAAGGTAACTCGACCCGGACCACCACGGACTACTCTCACGGACAACCCTTCTAACTCAACGCAGCGCTCGTGAATAAGCTGGTGCCCCGCGCTTGGCTTTCGAGTGGCGCTTTAGAAATCTCGAGTTTACGATTACGATTACGATTAGGCCTGGCTTTGGAGAGGGTAGAGGGAAGAGCTACATGTAAATAAGATGTCGATTTAGTCGTGACATTGAATTGTTTGTTACACGTAAATTTGTCGTGTCGTTGCATTTGTGTTTTTTTGCTACTGCTGGATATTGAAGAACAAAATACGAGAAACTTATCGTTGTTTTGCGTAACGAAGTTAAAGAACTGTAACTAGTTAGTTACACCGGTAAGCGAGAGCGGCATACGTCTGTTGGTTGCAACGGACTGCGGTTCAAGCCCGGGCTGAGAGTTGACATTCAGAGATTTAGATATCTCTGGCTAGCACGTGTGGGACGCAGGGGTGCAAGCTGCTGCGGAGCGACCTTGGGCAAGTTACTTACCAATCATTGTCTGTGGGGAAGGCAACGGGAAACCATATCACTCATCTCATCCCCAGGGGCGTAAAGCCAATCAACCTGCCTACGGGCAGAGAACCATCATCACCATCATCACCATCATCACCATAAGATTCTTATAACTAGCCATAGCTACCACAGTAAAGGATAGGCTTAGGCAACGCCGCAACGCTGAACTTTTGAAGAGACTGGAAAGGCGTGAGGGAACAAGCTCACAAGTGCATTTATTAGTGATACACGATAAATGACGTAGGCCTATGATGCTTTTCATTGGATAGTCCTAAATATTTTTAGATATATCATAGGCCTATATACCAGTATTTGACAGGCCTATGTTTCTACTGTTTTATAAAATGGGATACTAATATTCGATAGACAATATATCATGTGGTACCTGAAATATGACTCATAACATAAAATACATTATACAGGGTGTCGAATATCTGACACAATACTATGATACATGAAACTCACACGATCAGCTGATAGCAGATGGCTTTCCAGTTTTTCGGTCTTTCGAGAAAGTTGTAGACCGTCGTTTGGAGTCGCCTGTATCTGACATCCTTCCTATGACTCATTCCACCACCAGTTGATCCTTTCCCTCTCCCTCCTTCACCTCCTCCTCCTCCGCCTCCCCGTACCACCCCTGCTCGTCCTCCCAGGATGATCGGTCTTCCGAGCAGAGAGACCCTCGGTCGGAGATGGACTCTACTCTCATCCAGCTGTACCTCGCGACGTGATGTCATTGCCCTGGAAGAATTAGG
This sequence comes from Lumbricus terrestris, assembly GCA_949752735.1. Taxonomy (NCBI): domain Eukaryota; kingdom Metazoa; phylum Annelida; class Clitellata; order Crassiclitellata; family Lumbricidae; genus Lumbricus; species Lumbricus terrestris. The sequence continues at coordinate 61,101,924 of OX457040.1, read as the reverse complement.
ATATATCCCGTAATATCCGCTTCTCTTTCCTTCCAGGTCTCACTCCTCCTATCAGGCTCCGCTCTTATGTTGTTTCTTCTTCCTTTTCCGCTAAACCTCACTTCTTCCACTTCATTGGATACCTGTAGTTGTTATTCATACCTTTAACTTGTTTTCCATTGACGTTTCTTCCTGCCCTGACTTCAAGTTTAAAGAAGTGTTCCCATTCCTATTTCTTATTTTCATGTATCCTCTGTTATCCACCCCTATCATTCCCCCTGCTCTTTCCCCCACTCTTCCTCGCGTATATTCTCTTTAATTATTGTCTGACTTTTACGTCGATCCTTCTTCCGGCACTCCTCGTCTTTTCCTTCAATATATTACTTCAGTTTCCGACCCTTCTTCGTCTGACATAATTCCAGGAGTTCACTTGCACAATAAATCGTCCTAAGGGGCTAAACCGTCACAAGACCAGCCCGTCCTAAGCCGTCGGCCATCCATTCCCCCGACCGTCCGTCCATTTTTCACTGCTGGAAGGCAAAACACGGAGCCCACGCCGGGCGTTCCTCCGCCGCCGACGGCGAAAGCAGACGACGCGTACAATCCACGGTGACTGTTTGAAAGCAGCGTAAGCCTTCTACGAACAGCACGACAGCAACGGCATTTATATAGCGTCAGCTCAGCAAGAGCTCCGGCGAAAAGTATAACGACGCTGTGCACCAACAGCAGCTGAAGACATCGTCCGCGCAAGCGCGTTAACATTGCAAGCGACGCATGCGCAGTCGTTTGTGTCGTCTGCTCGCCGAAAGATCGTCTGCGCTGCTGCCGTCGCCGCGGGCGTGACGTCATCGCCCGTTGTCGTCCTGATAGGAAAATCAATCTGACTGACTGCTTTAATGCAATAATTTTTTAGTTCCGCGGCCGATATAGCAGTAAAATGACGCCGATATGAAGGCGAACGGTTGCGTTTGGGCGAGAACGTGTTTGACGGATAATTTCGGGTTTAGTCGTGTTCATATATGCAATCAGAATTCTGTCGAATATCGTATCTTTCCATGCAGACGACGAAACCGATATGATTGCCAAGATTCTAGACTAATGGCGTTAATTCTCCTCATTTAATGTCTTTCGCTTTTCTGGTTTTCTTTCGCGTCAAGGAATGCTGAATATAGTTTAGTGGATGTCCACGACATTGACTTGAGATAGGCCTATTTTAGTGTGGCTATAGATAGGCTATTAGGCTATTTGTGGCGGCGCCAGCTAGGCTATACAATTCCAGTAGCCTAGGTCTAGTCAGAATCTGTCATTCAGCAGCTCGAAGAAAGTAATGGTGCATTCATTCAGTCATTTCGAGAATTTACATAGCATCTTTTCAAGAAACCTAGTACATGTAGGCCTAGCTAAGCCAGTGTTTCTCGTTAATGCTGGAAAGAACTCTAGCATTGGCCGGTAAGACCTGTGGGCCACTCTCAGTGGCGGATTTAGTGCGGGCCCGGGAGTCTGGTCGCCCCCCCTCCCGTGCCCAGAAATGGCGCCCCTTGGCGGCTCGGCCCATAGGCTACTTTTTACTTAAACCTAGAAATTAATGTCCTTCATGAAAACCAAACAAACTAAATTTTGATACTTTTACCAATTAATTATTATAATTGCTTAATGACTTTACGCAATCACACCATGTATTTAACACTCGTTTAAGAATAATTAGGCCTACTTGTTTTTATTTATTTCTATGGCCCATTGCCGCATTGCGTATAGGCTATATGAAAAAATTCAACTTGCGGTTATACAAATTTATATTGAATAAATGATGTTTTTAAACCGGATATCATAAACGAACCTGATCTACCGTGACCGTCTGCTTGTTGTTCTTGGCACTGTTGGCAACTCCTCGTCAATGTTGTCATGTGTTGATTTTCTGCAGAGGTTTGGTTGAATATTTTAATTCTTTCAACAATCTAAGTTTGACATCTGATTTAGCGTATAATTGAAAGGTAATCGCTACTCGGAGATTATAAGTAATTTTGTGAGAATTTAACATAGAAATTTGTGATTATGAATGAATAACTCTGATCAGACTAATTATAATTAGGCTTAGTAATTAACAATAACCTAATTATTAATAATCAACTAATCATACTTAATTTATTGTTAATTAAGAATAAATTATAATGAGTAATGACGAATAGACTAGAAGTTGCTTGGCTTCTTTATTATCAAATACCGATGTTCAACTGTCGATTTGTCTTTCTGGTTTGGCATTAATTTTATTGAAAGTGGTCTTGCTGAGACCATCGACTTTGAATCAACTATAAATCGTTTTGCACTTTTGCTTCAATGAAATCACATGCAGAAAGCAATTTATATAAACTAACAAGTTTCTGCCTAAGGCTTGGATCAATATCTAATAAATAACAGTAATGAATATATATTATATATATATATATATATAAGCATAAATTTATGTAACTCAAGTAAGTAGGCAAGTTCAAAAGTTTAAAAGTTTCTGTTTAGAATCTTGATTCGGTTTGATGTATTCGGCTAAATCGGATGAATTATAATTAATTTACTGTATTTCACTATGTAGGTTCAGGCGCCCTCTTGAAATTCTCCTTGCCCACACGCCCCCCCCCCCATGCAAAAAACCTAGATCCGCCACTGGCTACTCTGGAGTGTATGTAAAAAAGAACCACAGTAGGTTATAAATAATGTTCTTTTTACTGTGATAGAACCTTGTGAAAACGAGGTTCAAGCTAATTAATTATCTCCGTCGCTTAGTCTAGACTCTAGACAGTAGGCGTATCGTATAACAACTGCCATAGCCTAACGAGATTCAGAAAAAGAGACAAAAATTGAAAATGCAAATAAATCTAAAGTCGTTGATAGCAACGGCAGACTGAAGACGTCTTAAAAGTCGATCCGCCTCAACGACGAATCCAACCAATTCAGATTTATTAAATTACATAATTATTTATGAGTCATGATTAGCTCAATTATTACTTAGGCTACACATGAAACTTTTGAACAAAATGATCGATTTATGTGAAAGCTATTGTTTAGGCCTAAACCACGTTCATTACAATTCAAAGCGAGTTGCCTAAGCGACACCTTACGTGTGACAAGAACATCTAGGCCTACTTCTTTTCTCCTTAATTAATTTTAACAAACATCAGCCTAATATTGGAATCCACGGTATATTGCCATGGACCTCATTTATCGCAGAGAATATGGATGAGCTCATGCATCCAATTGAAACCGACATCTTTACAAAAAATTGCTACTAATGAGGTCAGAAGATTGAAAACACAAATCAAATCTAAAGTCGTTGGTAGCAACGACTAGACAGTAAAAATTCGGGCTGGAAAGATTCTTCAGAATAATATTCCGTTTGCTTATTATACATAGCTTTAATACTGCTCTATATTATTTTGAGAAACACTGGTTTACTATAGGCCCTACATAGTAAAGCCTATACGTCTCATAATTATGTCTTTGTGAAATCATCTCAAATTTCTCCTTCACTTCGAAACTCGTCGAACGTGTTATCCATAAACAACTAGGCCTATATCTATCTACATTGAATCAAGTCATCTACTTCCACCAACGCAATCTGGGTGTCGTCGTCATCACTCTACCGAAACTGCAATCATCAAAGTCTACAACGACATTGTTCCGGCTCTTGACTCAGGATTCACTGAAGCTCTATTACTTCTGGATTTCTCTGCGGCTTTCGACTGTGTGGATCACACCATTCTCCTCCAATTACTTCAAGCTCAATTTGGCGTGACTGCATCAGCTATTCAGTGGATTGCTCATGGTCGCAGTTTATCAGCCCCCCCCCAAGAAGACCCTAATTCATTTTTTACCGTGTAAATGACATCTTTTCCCGGGTTTAGCCCCCCCCCAAGAAGGCTTTAGCCCCTCTAAGAACGGAAACCAAACTCCGCCCATGGGATTGCTTCATTCCTTTCCTCAAGGTCTCACAGTATTAAACTTGGTGGTTGCTCATCAAAAATGTTTTTGTCCTTTTTGGTATCCCCCAAGGCTCCATTCTCGGCCCACTCCTGTTTATTCTATACAACTCTTGTCAACATCGCCTCGCAATATGGTCTCATGATCCACCTATTTGCTGATGACATCCAGCTCTACATAAAGCTATCTGGACAGAACACTGGTATATTATAACACTAAAATTAAAATTGCAGCATGCGCCATGATACCCAGTCCTGCGTCTGAAGTTAAATGGCTTCAAAAACAGAGTTCAATTTTGGTTTGACGGTTGGAGTGGACAAAACGACAGTAGCCTAAATTAACGAAAACTCTCGACCTACATGTAGCCTACATGTAGGCTTGACCCAAACTGCTCCATTCCACCATCTGACGTGATTCGCGGCCTCGGTGTGCTACTGGACTGCAGTTTAAAGATGAATCAACATAATCGTAATCGTAAACTCGAGATTTCTAAAGCGCCATTGAAAGTCAAGCGCGGGGCACCAGCTTATTCACGAGCGCTGCGTTGAGTTAGAAGGGTTGTCCATGAGAGTTGTCCGTGGTGGTCCGAGTCGAGCATAATTATATCTTCTGTAGCCAGAGCATGCTTCTTCCACGTCCATCGAATTCGACTAGACTTAGTGAAACGTTGCCTGAACGAAAACTGCCTTCGTATTCTCGTTCAAGCCCTCGTCATCTCTCGTCTCGATTATTGTAACACTGTCCTATCTGGCCTTCCATCATCAACACTTCAACCCCTGTCTTCAGTTCTACACACGGCTGCTCGCCTGATAAAAGGACTTGGTCCCAGAGACAACATATCATACCCTGAAGCAACTACACTGGCTTCCCATCCATGCTCGTATGACCTTCAAAATCTCCTTCCTGGTGTACAATAATCTCCCCATCATACATGGCATCCATGGTCACGTCATGCTCTGCCTCTAATAAGCGGGTTCACCATCTTAGTGACCTTTCGCGTGCGCGTGCGCTGTGGTCAAGGTCAATGCTACAACTATTACAATAGGATGGTGCATATACCAGAGATGCTCGGTGGTCGAGTGGGTTGGTAGCCCGCTCGCCGCGCCGGCGGCCCGGGTTCGATTCCCGGTCGGTCAGAGATTAATTTCTCGGATCTTTACTGCGGGTGGCTCGGTCGCAATATAAACGTGGAGTAGCGGTGGTGAAGGATCTCACCCTCAGGGTCGAAGCCATAACACAGCCGCTATATAAATTTGCGATTACATTTATACCAAAAGTTCGGAAACTTAAGGACTCGTGCATTGCGAATTTGCAATTTTTATATAATACACCAGGGCCGGATTTACCATGAGGCAAATGAGGCAGCTGCCTCAGGGCCCCCACCGCCTCAGGGCCCCCACCAATTGGCAATTCCACCAAACACATGTAATAAATATTGTAAATAGACCTACACAACTAAAAATAGTAGATATTACTAGTCATATTACTATTTACTTGTAAGTTGTAACTTATTGTCAGCGTCGCGATATAAAAATGTAAGCGCTATATAAATATATTATAAACTGAGTCTGATGTTGATTTCCGGCAAAACGGCAGATATAAGAATCGTAATCGTAATCGTAATCTCGGGACTTCTACAAGAATGGCAGACATTGTCACGTTGAAATTGTAAAATAAGATAAATTGCAAAACAGACAACAAATATAATAAATTAATAATTATGATGTTATTATTGTTATCCTGAAAATCGTAAGTCAGTTATAATAATTTTTCTATTAAAATTTATTAAGTGGCCATCATGAGCAGACCAGGAGACCGGCACAAAACACCGCGACAGTATGGTAGTGGTGCTAATAAGAGAAAATTATCAAATGAGAAACATTTAAAACAACAGGAAGATGCCAAAAAGTCTGGAAACATTTTTGATTTTTTGACGAGAACTTCTAGCGTGGCAACTGTCGGAGAATCTTCTGAAGCAGACGATAAACCGTCTTCATCCTTACTAGTGAAGATTGAGTCTGACCCTGTGCCTGAGGTAAATTGTAGTGGATGTACACAATGATGGCCACAAAAGATTTGAAGTCTGTGTTTCCTAACATTGATATCATGCTGCGCATATATCTATGTATGATGGTCTCAAATTGCAGTGGAGAAAGATCCTTTTCCAAGCTTAAAATAATAAAAAAAAATCGTCTTAGAACAACTTTGGACCAGGAGAAGTTGAATTGGCTGTCACTGATGAGCATTGAAAGCGATGTCTTGCGAAGCATTGACTTTCGTGACATCATTAAAGACTTCGCTAATAGCAAAGCAAGAAAAGTGTCAATAAGTTGATCATACTGTGATTACTGTCATTACTGTGACTGTGACTCTGTGAGTGAAGTGACTTCAAGTGAGTCTGTCTGTAGTACAGTTAAAGATGTAACTTACCTACAGACTACAGTACATTAGTTATTAGTTAATAGTTAATTATAAAAAAGTATTCCATACTGTTTGGCTTAGTGTTTGCCTCAGGGCCCCCACCAACCTAAATCCGGCCCTGTAATACACCATCTATTGTAGCATTGGCCTTGACCACTGCGCACGCGAAAGGTAACTGAGATGGTGAACCCGCTTATTCTAGAAGACTTCGATCGTCATCGCGAAGTGACTTTGCCACACTCCACACAAACCGGAAGTTTGGAAGTCGTGCTTTCTCAGTTTCATGACCCAAAGAGTGGAACAGTCTTCCAATTTCCATTCGTCAATGTTCATCTATTACGGAGTTTAAATCTAAATTAAAAACTCTTTTATTCTCATTACATTAGGATAGGCTATGTAGTGAAGCGCGCTTTCGTGCAAGACTTGTTTTGTTAAAGCGCGTTGTAAATACCTAATTGCATTGTATTGTATTGTATTGTATTGTATTGTATTGTATTGTATTGTGCATGACGCTATCACTTCGCATCATCGTACAGGCCTAGCCTAAGTCTGCCGGAAGTGGTTTGCCAAATCGTAATCGTATAATCTCCAAACTTTTAAAGCGCCACTCGAAGGATAAGCGCAGGGCACCAGCTTATTCACGAGTGCTGTATCTAGTCACAACGGTTGTCCAAAAGCGTAGTCTGAAGGAGCTTCTAGGAGTTCAAGGGGTCGTAACGTTCATGGTCCGCGTTTACCAGCTGAGGATCAAAGCTTTCAGAGGGGACAGAGTGTCGGTAGCTGTTAAGGTGGGTCATCGTGGGTGGCGCTTAGATCGAGAAGTGGAAAGTGGAAGATCAGGTGAGACCGTGGGCGGAGACCCAGAGGGGACAGTCCCCCAATGGAGGTGTTGGGGGGGGACGGACCATGCATTTGTCCCCCCAATCGTTGAGCGTCAAGACTATAAAAAGTCATCAACTTTTTGGCGGCGAATATAGAATTTTTTCTAGATTTCGGAGAAAAAAGGTCGTCAGAAATTTTTGCCTCTTTCCGTCCCCCCCCCCCAAGTCTCCGCCCAGGTCTCCGCCCATGGGTGAGACAAAGAGGTGAGACTTTAGTTTCGAAAGTCAGAGGAGTCATGTCGGGAAGAATTTAAGAATCATCATAGTTTCAATCTCGGACCAGCGCGGTCAAATGGGCAACGTTGATGTTTGTTAAAAATATGCAGGGTCGATGCCGGGAGGTCACTATAATAGACCGTCACTAATAGCCTAAGTGCATGCGCAGCGTGACTGATCTGCGGCTAAATGCGGCCTTTTTAATGGTTCGTGAACGGCGCCATATTCTTAGATTAATCTGGTGAAGTTCTTGATCGTCTTTCTGACTAATAGGCAGAGCTGACTAATAGCGACAGCTAGCGGAATTCTGGAGGGATGAGTGAAAAGTAGCAGAGACGTTTGGAAGAAAATAAAACAGTAATCAAATATTCTTTTCCGGCTTTAGACGTTGCAGATGCTTTTCCCAATGAGCGTTTTCTAAAATGATGGTTAATCGTGATAATTTGTAAATTAAGACGATTTAGACTATTTTCGGAGGCATTTTGGGAAGAGAAGCGGAGATTGGCATGGTCTGGAAAGTAAGTAAGCAGGCTTCGCACAGTGCACGCGTTCAATCGTAACTACTTTTGCAAGCGTAGTATAGAGTGCGTGAAGTATTGTCTACTTCTGCTACACTGTGCTTTAAATAGATGCATGCGTGTATGATTGGCCATCATCGTTAGCCTGGATATCTCATATGCTGAAGCGAAGCAGAAGTGGGTTAATAGTAGGATAGTAATGCATTGTAATTAATCAACTAAGGAAAGAAAAGTTTGACTGAGACTGGAATAGTAACCCATAATGGAATTACTATTATATACAACAGTTTGTCATTTTTTGTGGTACTCATTTGTACAACAGTAGTGGGTATCACTGCAAAGTCCTGCACGGATTCTTGCAAGTTTCTTTCTGCATGACAAAGGACTGCATTTAAGTATGAAACCAGTAGGTGAAGAAGCTAGACACAGATTTTGTGTTTTCATTTGCTGCTTTGTGTGGATTTTACAATGAACTGTCGGCAGACTTTTTGAAGTTATAAATACTGTGATTTCGCATACATGTTTTAAATTGGTAGCATTGTAGAATAATTCAATCAGTTGTACAATTTGTCTTTTAAAAGTTATTTCAGAATGTTCTGCTGCATGTAATACTTTCATCCAGGCTGTTTCTTTCGCATTCTGCGACCATTCTAATACTATGATGAGTCATTTGTTCATTTCCTGAAGCCCATGTTTTGATAGTTTTGAAAGGTTGTCTGCTTTTATAATACACAGTGAAAAAACCTTTCAGCCGAAGATGAATGCCTGTATCATAGTTTACTGCATCTTTGAGTGGTTTTTAGAAAGCATTCTAGAAATACCCTTGAAAGTACATGTATAGATGTCGTGTAGTGTAATTTATAGTTTATATAGCTTCAATAATAGGGAACTACTTAGAGGATCTATTTTCTTACGATGATAGTGTCAGTGCACATGTTCTAAGGATTTGCTAATTGTTTGATAATAGATCCAATTTCATTTGTTTTTTTTCAAACCATTACGTGTACTATTTTAATCTGTTAAATGAAATCTTGAACTTGCAGTTTTTTAAAAACGTTTTCAGGATTTGTCATGTGTCCGCATTGAACCTCAGACCTAGAACCGTATTGTGACGTTCCAAAATCGACTTTCCTTTGTTGTGTTCTACCATTTCCTGGCGTAAAATGGCCAGCAGTACCATCCCTCCATCCGGCCTTGACGACCTCGCTCGCCTGAGAAGGTCGTTGTGCACGATTGATGAGGTCAACAGCAACGTCAGTCAGTGCATCGGTCGCTTGATCGACAATGGCAGAGGAGAAGAAGTTGTGAAGGCGCTCGTTGACCACTCTTCCACCGGAAATCATGCAACGGGCAAAAAGCTAGTCATCGGCGTGCTTGCGCTGTGCACAACCAAAGATCTGAAAACTAAACAGGCAGCGTATGAAGCACTGAACGACATTTGCAACACACCGCCGCTACTCTTCCAGTTCCTTACGTGCGTTGCAAAGCAGACAACGAAAGGAAAGTCGGGTTTTGGGCGTGCCAAGAGGAAAGCGATCGCCCGGTGGTATAACAGTAAAAGTGTGAAGGAATTGGCCGTGTTTGTGACGCGATACCGCAAGCGAAGCACCTGGAGCCACGTCGATCTCGTCCGTCTTGCGCACACAAAGCCGGGAAATGCTGGTAATTTTTTATCTTTCTGGTATTTTAGGTGGTTTGCTAGAATGTTTGGTGTTTTGTGGTAGCTGTTTGAGGTGAATAACTGTGCAACGGATACTACAAGATTTTAGAAATTGTTTCATTATATTCTGTGACTGCTTCAGCACTTTTCTAACATTACCTTTGGTTAAATGAGTTTCACTTGCATATGCTAATATATGGCAGGATTGCAAATTGGTAAAAAGATTTCTGAATTAAAAATTGACATGAGTATATCACATATCGTTAAATTGTCTCTTTCATAGTGAATGTGTTTGCTAACGACCGTATAAACAAAGACACTCACATATGAACTGTGTTTCTTTTAACAAGAGAAAATATTGTACATTCCAATAAACTTCTTTAAATAGGTTTTCCAATAGTTTTGTAAAGTTACAAACGCAACTCTTGTCACTGTTTTTGTAAACAATTGCATGCACCATATATGCCTTTAACAACCACCAAGTACTAAAATGCATGGAAAGCATATGTAGCTGGTCTTTAAAGGGTTAAATTTGAGTCAACCCCTCATGTTCATTGGTCAGTATGTAGTCCATTGTTTCTTTTATTCATCTGCAAAATCTAAAGAATACATTTTTAACATTCAGTAAATGTTACCCCATCTGCATAAAAGCAGTCAGGAGTCAATTTTTTGCTTTTGTACTATAACTCTTTTTTTTAAAGGCATACTGTTTTCAATGGCAGCAAAAAATTATCATCACGATCCTAACTGAATTTATGAGTAAAATTTAGTTGTCATTGCTAAAAATAGAATTTATAAAGGATAATAAAATGGCCTAATTTTGGCCAGTTTGCACGAAATTTTAAATCATAACTTGTATTAAACATTCCAGATCTATAATAACTCTTCAACGTCACTTTTTTCTCAGGCTTTTATGTTGTCTTTTGTATAAAATGTATATTTTTATATTAGATTAAATTATGTAATATTCTAACATATCTAATTGAAATAAATTGCATTGATCAAGGTTGTGCTTGTTTCTTAAGCTGACTTTTTAAAGTCAAAACGGTTTGTGCAGATGAATGAGAATTGTTGTAAAGACTTTGCAATTTAAAATTTCTGATGAACCACAGTTATCAGGAAGAAATCAGTGACTGATACTATCACGGCCGATACTGTCTGTTTGCTAAGGCTTATTCCGCAGTTAGCTTTTTGTGCATTACGGCGCCATATAAATTGTCGTTATTATTATTGTTATTATCGTTGATGACAGACCAGCTGAGTTTTTCTGCTTCTCTTTAGGTGTTGATTTCATCTTGAAGTACGTAACCAAGGGCTTGGCAGCGGCAAAGCAGCATTTGGAAAGTGAAACAACTGCGAAAGAAGTGCCTGACAGCAGCGTGACTGATGTAGTGAAGTATTTGGAGGCCATCGAGACGGTGAAACATTCTCACGATGAACATGAAGTCGCCCGATTAGTCGAGGAGCACAAACTGATGCGAGAACATGTACCGACCTGGTTTATCAAGAGCTCAAAGGAGGTATGAGGAAACGTGCAACTCACTCATTTGTGTTCATGTGTCACATGTGGTCATCTTTTTTGTTGCAAATTTGGTGTGTATACTGGTTGCTTAACCCTTTAATGCCGGAGGAGGTTTCCCATACCATTTACTACCATCTCGGCATTAAAGGGTTAATGCTTATTTAAGCTGAGCTGACTGTTTAGTTGTTTAAGATTCTTCGGGCATGTAATGCGATCTGATGGTTTGGAGAAGGAAATGATGCTGGCTTGCGGTGAGGGAAGGAGAAGACTCGGCAGACCAAGGACGAAATGGATGGACGAGATACACTACATAACTGGCATGAATTTGGAAGAACTGAGGGACTTGTCCGCGAACAGAGAACAATGGAAAATGTGTGTCAGGAAAATCGCTAGAGCGCTACGAGCTGACAGCACAAGGTGACTGTTTAGTGACTGTTTTTCAGTCTGTTGCAAATTACATGTACTAGAGAACCGACATGAGCTGGGAATTATTTTTGGAGTTGTGTAATTGTAATTATGAATTTATATTGCCCCACTTCTAGAGAAAATCCTCAGAGGTGCTTTCGGCCTGACAGCACCAAGCATTGGAGGCTAATTACGGAAACTGCTAGGTAGCGTATTTTAGAAAAAAATGGATCGACCATAGCGAAGCTTTTATCCATCACTGTGGATTGTGGAATGTAATGTAATGTGCTGGTCCCATGTACAAAACTTGAGGTTTACAAGATGATGCGTTTAATGTGTGACATGGAAGATTTAAACTCTTCCGTAGAACGTTCTGGAAAGCATTGTTGTTATGGGGAGAGACTGCTGAGGCGCGGCATGCATTTAAACAGTTTTTGAGCTTTTCACTCCAAACCTTCACTACTCTGTCGGTCTTGGCATGGGACACCCCGTGGAGGGGCTGGCAAATCTCTCCCTCCATGGGGGCCAGGTTAGGGGCGAAACCCCCAAAACAATTTCGGTAAAACACAGCTATTGATCTGAAACTTTGTACCTAGACAGGGGGCCATCAGAACCACCCAGTGGAGAAGTTGGTGATTCTCTCCCACCATGAGGCCAGGGTGGGGGGGGAGAAAACCCAAACTTTCGCAATTTCCATTTTGTCACCATAGTTTCGCAGCTATTCAACTGAAACATTGCAGCTAGACAGAGTACTACCAGGGTCATCTTGCTCCCCACCCAACACACACCTCACCTCGCAGGGGCCGGGTGGAGGCAGGGTATTATTGAGGGGGTGGGGAGAAAAAAATTCCAGTAAAACACAACTATTGATCTGAAACTTTGTACCTAGACAGAGGGCCATCGGGACCACCCAGTGCAGAGGTTGGCGAATCTCTCCCACCATGGACTATGGGTGCCAAGGTGGAGGGAGAGGCGAAAACCCTCATTTTCGCTCTAAATTTCCATTCTGTTGCCATACTTTCACAGTTTCTCATCTGAAACGTTGCAGCTAGACAGATAATAGTGGTACAGGGGCCACCTCGCCCCACCTAACACACCTCGCCCCCATCGGGGCCAGGGTGGGGAGCAAAAACCTGAACTGTTGCTTTTCCCATTCCGTTGCCATAGTTTCACAGGTCAGAGTGGGGTGGGTGGGAGTGGATTGGGTTGGGGAGGGGTGGGCGGTGGTGGGGGTGGGGTGGGCCAGGGTAGGTGGGGAAACAGGCAGTTGGGGTAAGAGTGAGGACGAGATGAAGTGAGGGTGGGCTGGTGGACAACTGGCCGGGTACCCCAGCTAGTATAATATATATTATATAATACATACATGTATGTTTGAATGTATATGTATAAACATTGTATATATATATATATATATATATATATATATTATGTATGAATAGCACCTTGCAGGATATTTTAAGAAGCTGAGAACCACTCAGTGGCAAGTTAAATGGAAAAATGTCAGTCGGTTGCGAAGTTATCACATTTTATCCGGTGGTACATTTTTTTTAGCCACCCTGTATATGTATATATATTTTATTTATGAATAGTACCTTGCACGATATTTTAAGAAGCTGAGAACCACTCAGTGGCAAGTTAAATGGAAGGTAATTGCTTCGAATGTGCGAGTGATTGTGTGCTTTCTCATTGGAGAGTGGTGCTATATAAATGTACGAAAGCAAGCAAATAGCTGAATTGGGTGAACGTTGAAAATGATTTGCACGTGATTTGAATGCAGCGAAGATCAGACTGTGTGAGTGCAGCTGACCTCAATAAGTGCACTGGGCCTAAGATGCTGACAGAGGAGGAAACCTACCAAACAAACAACACTTGTGGTGTTCATGCTTGTCAATGGGTTTCGTTGAAGTTGTTATTGTGACCACTGCTGTTGCCTTGTGTGCAGATGAAATCATCGTAAATATATTCTTAGTGTGAATAATGTTTCCTTGGTTACAACCAGTGGAACAGCGTCCGACCCATTTAGACGAAGCGTCGGGTATTTGAGAGCATTGCTTGCGAGATGCTATCTCTATTGTATTCATCTGACTGGTTTGCTCTATAACATCGTGTTGTATTGGCTCTGCATCTGTTGTTATTCCAGTTCCATTTTATTATTCCAGTTCCATTTTACAGCGTGATTTACTGAATGCCGATATTTCCGCTTTGGGCGCTTCTGTTCCACTTGTTTATTTCAGGGTCATTGGGGACCAGAATAATCGTGGTACATAGGCATTGATTTTACTATTAAAGATTTACGCTCAGTGGCATGTTGAGTTAACAAGGTCCATGATAGGTTTTGTTTTCCCTTCTTTGTGCCTTGGCTTATGTAAGTACTTGTCATACCGGACAACCCAGCATTAGATCTCATTGGAAAGCATGGCAGTCAGTGGTATTTTGGGTGTACTGTAATAATAATTGTAACGACATTTGTATGGCATCGTAACACAGTTACAGGAGTGCCTTACTGTGCCTTTACGTACAACTAACAGCAGGGTAGGCGTTAGAAAAGAAATAAGTTCTGCTTAAGTCCTGATTTGAAGGAGACAACTTAGTTGGCCGCTTGCAGGGTGGGAGGAAGAAACATTGCACATTCCGAAAACTCCCTTTTTCAGTGGTGTGTTAAATTCAGCAACGCAGCTTATATCAATGATTTTTGCAAGCAATTACATGCAAACGTTTAAATATTGAATAGTCGCACCCCATCTTGGTTGTTGGTCATTATATAGTCAAATGCTTCTTTTATTAATCAACCAAGCCCACCATTTAAACTGAAATAGTCATTCCTTGTTTGGGCGTTGGCTGTTGGTTTTCTGTAGTCTAATTTTTTTTTAGTTTCTCAATCAGTCTAAACTAATAAATTATACCATTCAGCCAATGTTGTAAAGGCTCTAAAATATTTTAGAAAGGCACGGTTTTGATATTTCAAGACAACAACGATGATGAACAAACCTTTATCAATTCTAGGAAACACATAAATTGTTGGTCAACTTTAAAAAAAAAAAAAATTATTGACCAATAAAAATTTGAAAAGAATGATCTGGGACAATTGCGACATGTCTATAAAATAAAGTGTTTTATTCATATGAACTAATAATGGTGAAATTGTTGTAGTTATTTTGACATTTAATATAGTGCCTGTAGGTCAGCGGTTCTCAACCTTTTCACACTCACGGACCCCTTTTTAATTTTTGGTCCCGGCCACGGACCCCCACCGAAATTTGGCGCATTATCGTGACTGTACGTGCGACTCTATAATCCCATATAATAGTAGGCCTACATGTATGCTATACTATAGCATAGGCCTAGATATGCCCCTGCACTCCTGCAGCACAAATTTTATATTACATATAAGATTATATGAAATTTATTATAAAAAAACTGTATTTTATTTTAATGTAAGCTTTGGGCATGCATATTCGAGCACAGGTTATCTGCTGGAGACACTCATGCATCAAGCTAACTCTTGCGTGTATGCAACGTACATCTTCAATGTAGGCCTAATGCCATTTTTAATAGTCACTTCAATGATTTGGTTCAATTCCGATGTTGGTAAATTCCACGAATCAAAGTTTGCAAGAAACTGACTGGAAGTCATCGAAAAACTGTGAAGTTCAAATTACCGAATTAGAAGTTGAACTGATCCATATATAATTGACCGAAAATTAAATTAACAAATTTTGGTTGATTGGTCCGAGCATTTCCTTATTTTTATGTGAATTCATGCAATTGATCAAATGTGTCAAAGTTATCTACCGCTATCCGTTTTGCGCCAGATATCAAGTTTTTGGGTGTGTAAAAGCAGACACTTCATCACTAAGGGTGATTAGATTTGTCTGTATCACTTGCGTAGAGGGATTCGATTTATTAAAAAAATGCCAGCCAGGTAGGCCAAAGTTGAAACTCGTGAGTTGTTTATTCAAATGAATTACAGGCTGTGGTCTTTTTCTAAGAACCTCTCTCAAAACCATCCCGAAATCTAGAGTTGGTTGCAAAAAGCCCCATCTAAAACAAACGAATTTGTCATTATCAGCGTATTATTACCGGTAGTTTCTTGTCGCCATTGAAAAGGAGAAATATTGAAAAATTGAAAAAGATTTTTCTGTTTCTATGTTTTTAACTAAGAAATATGTGATTTTCAGGACTTGCTCGCGGACCCCCAGGCAGATGGCCGCGGACCCCCGGTTGAGAACCGCTGCTGTAGGTAATTTAAAGTGCATGTTGCCTGTGTTAGCCCAAATGGTATTCTTTAGCAGCAATGGTTTACCATGTAGCAAAGAGTAAAGTAAGTCAGATATTAAAGTAAAGAAGTCTTATGGGGTATTCTACGACACCAGCTCCTGTGTCTAGCCGAGTAAGATGTTGAGCTGTTGTGTCTTTGCTTGTTTGTTAGGTATGGTGTGCTCTGATTCCCCACATGCCACTGAGCACAGTCTTGTTCCATCTGAATAAGATGGCTTCTATTGGCATGCTGAACTCGGGTCCTGATGGCTTTGCACAAATCCTGATTCAACATCTGGAATCAGATTCATTACTCAAAGAACAATGGTATGAGAAGAGTTGTGCTTGTATTATTGCTTTTTATTGTTTTTTCTTTAAAATCATAACTGATTTTTGTAAATAGTCCATTGTTGTTTTATGTTGATTGCTAAAGTTACATGGTATGGACATAGCGGTCTGTTTTGGAACCACATGTCTCTTCAGATGATGTTTATCTTTTTTTAACTGATATTTGTTGCAGGGCCCATATGCACATAAGTGTATAACTCTTACCGATATATATGGCTTAAATCTGGCCTATTCGGGAATATTGGGTTATTTCCGTATGCATGGCTTGAGATTAGCAAATTAAACAAGGTATAACGTTATTCCAATTCCGAGGCAGGAGTAAGACAGCTACTCCCATTGTGAACAATAGACGGCCGACGTTAGCTGGACAGCGTGAACAATAGGCAGCCGTCAATATTTCCCTGTGGCCCGTCTTTAGGTTTGAATCTGTTTACCCCACGCTGCCAACGACCGCATATAAATATCTTTCATGCATGCGTGCTCAGCTATAACCTATTGAATTGGGGGAAGAGCAAGCGTCATGCATCATCGGGTGCAAGGAATGTGTAGATTAGTTATGTTCATTGCTATTTTGTCTCATGCATACGGATAAATTCCAATGGCTATGTCGGGAGTTGTTAAGTCGGGTATAGGCACTATATCTAGATTACCTTATGCCTTGTCATATGCATACCGGCCCTGGTGTTTAGACATAGACTTTGTATGTCTTGCTGTCAGGATTCACCCGTTTAGCATACAGATGTCGCTGAAGTCATACGAAGGAGGCAAAGCCGGTCGGTCGTTCTGCACTTGGATGCCAAACGCAGAAATATCACAGGCTCTTCAGAGTGTCTTCTATAAAGCCATTGCAGTAGGTTTCATCATTTGTCATCATTATAGGTTTTACAAGAATCTTTATTTACACATGTAATATGTAACCCATATGTGTTCAATTTCATATATGATGCTTCAGAATTTCATATGATGCATGAAATTAACTGGGACAACTCTGTTGCATGACACTCACATCCACTGACAGAGTTTAGTATCACAAGTCACAGATTGGGGAACACTTGAAATGTGTCGTTGGATTTACACAAATCGTAAGGTGTATATGTATGTACATGGGCACTTGTTGTAGCGCCCTCTTCAAGATTTCTACTCAGAAGCGCTCCTGACTTCAGCGCCGACACTGAATCAGAGTGACATCACACCGAAGCGCCTGAGCAATTGCGAATGAAGGACTTGCTCAAAGTCCTTATGAGGTGGCTTGAGTTGGATAATGAAAAATCAAAAACCATATGGTTATGGATTGGGGGTCTGGATCACAGTACCCCCAAACCAGGATTTATCACCACTGCTTTGAGATGACTAATCAGATGACATCAGATGACATCAGATGACTAATCAGATGACTTCTCAGTCTCAATGAAAGAGAACCAAATATTACCTAAGATACAACACTGCTACTAAACTTATTTGTGGCCACCAGTCCATGATAGTCTATCCCCTGTGCTTATAATTAGATCAAATAGCCAGCGTAATCCGGTTTGCGCTTGAAATGAAACAAGAGTTGTATTATTACACTCTCTTGTTATTGACTTCCTCTGTGATGTTAATTTTATTTGTAAATGTTGACCAGCAATTTCTAATCAAGCATGAATTCTGTAAATATGCTCACAGCTGTATTGGTTAGTTTGTGAAAGGCTGTATGTAAATTGATAAACACTGGGAGAGATAATTGAAATACGAAATTGACTAACATAATAAATCTGTTTTGTAGTGTAGATTCTGTTTTAAATGTGATTCATATATTGCTGTATTGATGACTTGTTGATTTGGACAGTTTGAATGGTCCTAGTTGTCCTGGCATCATTGATATTTTTTATTACCATCTGACTAAGTTAGAAATTCATTTCGCAGCAAGTAAGTAAGCAGGTAGGTAAGTAAGTAAGTAAGCACCCTTTATCCAGCAGCTACATGTGCACATGCATTACATAGTGCATAAAATGATTACATACATTTAAAAATAAGCTCTGACAGATGGCATAAGAATTTAAAATCATGCATGCACAACAGGTGGAGGTCAATAGCCTGTAAACGTGTAGCTGTACATGTGGCGCTGGTCAACTTCATATAAGATTAAGAGCATTGCAACTGATTATTGTTTTAGTTTTCTTCTTTCTGATGACATTTATTTTCTGTTTTATCTGTTGTGCAGCTGTACCAGCCAACTGGCGGACGACATGTTGTGGCTATTGATGTGAGCAGCTCAATGTTCAACAACATGCATGGTGCTCCCATGTTGATGGCTTCAATATGGGCCGCAGCTTCAATGGCCTTGCCCATCCTACGCAAGGAGACCGATCGCCATCTGTTGGCGGTTGCTGGAACTGCAGCGGTACCTGTGGATGTCACTAGGAGAGACCTGACTGTCGAAAACGTCTGTGAGGCTCTGGAAAGGGTGAGCCTGACATCATGACAAGTTCCATGCACACATTGGTTGTGTATCGTGAATATAAATATAATGAAATTTCCATGTTATTTGCGTTATCTTTTTAGTGACTTCTCTTGTGCCATTGTCATCATTCATCTTTTTTGCACTTCTTCAAGGAACTACCGACTCAGATAGCAAAACGTAAAGTTTCTGAGTTAAAATTGGAAAATCTTTAGTAAGAGTTACAAGGAGCAGGCGTAGCTCCTGGGTTGTTCCTTTCAGACTACTGGGTTCACCACTGAAAAGGCTAATTCTGCATAGCTGCAGTTCTTTTAAATGGAACTAAAAGCACCAACAGCTACTTGTGCACATGCATTACATTGCATAAAACGATTACATACATTTAAAAATAAGCTCTGACAGATAGCATCAGAATTTAAAATCACGCACATGGAGGGGATGACAACCTTGGATATCCAAAGGTATCATGCTCATGGTTTGATCAGTGGATACTTCAATTGAAATCAATGTTGTGGTGATCCAGCAGATTAAATAAAATAAATGGGACTTCTGAGAGATTTGTGAACCTGTCGCCATCTTGTATTTAAATTGTCATTTTAATTCATTTATATTGGATTGATTGGGAAATGACATTTGAGAAGGATAAACAATGGATCCTTTCAGAAGCAAAGGCCAAGAAAACGAGGGTGGTGCTGCGGATAGTTGTGACGAGTATAGGTACGAAATAGATCACTGTCTTAAGCTGATGTGTGCGTGTGTAAGAATTTCATTTTGTTCAATGTGTACAGCAAAGGAAAGATGGATCGTCAAACATCTCATTGGCCGTTGGATGGGCTTTAGACAAGAAAGAATCGGTTGACGCGTTCGTAGTTTTCTCAGATCAGATTCACGTCAATGGAAAACGACTGATTGAAGCTTTCAGAAACTATCGCAGAGATATAAACCTCCCGTCTACCAGGTACGTCAACTTGTTGGTAACACTTTGAACAATGCAACACAGTTGTTGCTTTGCAATCCATTTTACCAATCTTGTGTATGTTTATTTGAGCTAAGAATAATGGGGCGTTGGTTAAGAATAATGGGGCGGTGGTCTAGGGGTATGTTTGATGCCTTAGAGCCGGAAGGTTGCGAGTTTGAATCCACCTCAAGCCGCCGTGTAGGGTTCCTGAGCAAGTCCTTCACTTATGGTTGCTGATGCGCTTCGGCATGAAACTTCAATTCAATGTCCACGCTGTAGTCGGGTGTGTCGCGTGAGTAGAAATCTTGGAAGGGCGCTTTAACAAGCATGCATGCAGAAATTTAATTAAGAATGGATTTCGGATGTTGCTCAAAACTTTTAACGACCCACTGCGTTGCTTTCCCTGTCACAGAAACCTTTAAATTCATTGCATGGAAAACACGCAGTGCTAAGATTACATAAGTATTTGCCAACATCTTTTGGTAAATTTGATTAGTGATGGTATTAATGTAGATTTTCAATTAATTGTCTGATCAATCAGGTTATCGATTCAAACGCATCCGTGCTTGGAAGCCATGCACAATGTTGAACATAAAACCTCTTTTCTGCATGCTAGTCACTTATATTCCTTATATTACTTTTATTCTTGTTTTTTCTTCACAGATTGGTCATCGTGTCATATAGTAGATTTGCTGATCAGACCGATACAGACGACGCTGGGATACTCCTTCTCAGAGGACTGGATCCTGCCATGCCCGAAATCATACGAAATTTTGTCGCCGGAAAACTGGATTAAATTAATTTAATGCTCGACTGGGTAGAAATTGTCTCCTAGTGTGACCATACAACAACTGTCTTGTGTTTTGCTTGCTATTTATGAAACCGAGTTGCCATTTTAGAAGTGCATCTGCCGTTTATTTAAGGCTCTGTTCATTTTCTGTGTTTAGCATTTGCAAAGCTAATTTTTACCAGTTTTGGTGTTGAAAAGAGAAGCAATGGATGATTTTCAGGGATATGCCTGTTAGTTGTCTCTAGCTGTGAAAGAGCATTGTAGAATTGGTCATTTTAATTGAACCGCCTTTGAATCTCTTTAGACTGAAGCCTGGAATTGATACTGAATTTCTCCTTTGATACTGAATTTCTCCTTTGATACTGAATTTCTCCTTTGATACTGAATTTCTCCTTTTGCTATCGCCATATCCACCTGTATCTTCAAATTTGTGAGTCATTGAACAAAGCCTGCAAAACCTGATGCTAAAATTTTTGATGTGAGCCAAGTCATACATGTATGTATACCTTTTCTGTGACGTAATTTTTTGACTGATCATACGATACTGTTTTGTAACTTTGACCAGCAGTAATTTGTTAATCGTGCGTGACTGTTATTTATGTAAATATGCTCACTTCCGTACGAGTTTTGTTTTGTGGATATGATCCTTTAGTATTTTAAGCGTGTGAACTGTGAAACTGTCTGTGATCAAGTTACAATGTTGTTTTCTTGCTGCCTTTACCAAACTCAAGAGTTTGTTGCATGGTACAGAACATGACAAGCTCTGATGGACGTTGCCTTTTGACTGACACTTGCATCGTTTCTTGGATGCAACTCCAATTGGCGACTGGTGTGGTGGGGGATATTTCATTATTAGTGCACATTTAATGTGGGCAGCCTTAGTAGCATACATGTGCTTCTTTCTAGATTCTGTATGGCTGCCAGATAAAGTTTGCCATATTGTATGATCATTTGATCACAGAGTGAATTTGTGCACTTCACAAGTTGTTGAAGTTGCAGTGATAAGCTTGTGTTTGACCAAAGAAGGGCTTGTCACTGCACAGTGTGCGCACGACTTATTAAAAAGAAACCTGTTGCCTGTGTAATAAGAATGTCATCTTTTAAATGCTCTGCAAATGTCACTATTGTGGCCCCAACTTGCTAAATGCTGCCTCTATCCATTTAATTCAACAGAGATTTGCCGATTCTTTGCTACTGTGTGTAGAAGCTGACATGAAAACGGGTCATGTTCTGACATGAATTTTGGGGGGAAATGCCTCCCACTCTGATCATTTTGTAACTTGTACTACCCAGTAGGTGTGTTGTAAGGCGTGTTGTGGCGCTTAATGTTTATTAGTACGATCCATTATAGGACTTAATCATGATGAACAACAGATTATTATATCATACGTGTTTGTTATTTACTATGTTAGATGTTATATAATCCGATGGTTGATGTCTTAGAGAATAACTCAATGTTGTTTTGTAAGGTACTGAATTTGTAACATTATCATTTGCCCTTTCATTAGTTATGGCATATGCACCTCAAAATAGTACTTCTTCATCTGAATAACCTTGTAAGATAAGGCTTTTGCCATCTGCAATGACAATCTACCAGCTCTCCAATTCTGCGTTTAAGGACCGTGGTGCTGCAACTGCAGACATCCCTAAATTGGTGATCAAATTACATGGTCCCATACCTCAAGCAATTGTATGCCTAGCTAAATTCAGCCTCTAGAACAGTGGCCCTGTTTGCTGTTCATGGCACTTTGGTACCAGTTTCTGATAAAAACTATCCATAGAACAATGGCCCTATCATGCTGTTCATGACGCTTTGGTACCAGTTTCTGATCAAAACTATCCGCACTATGTGTTAAAGATTGGATTGGAAACTTTAAATATTGGGAAACTTTATGCGAGACAGATAAGAAGCATTTAGACATATGAATGCATCAAGGATACAGTTCTTGAACTGTAACTTTTGTGTACCTTGTTCCAACTGTTGCCATCAACTTGTAGTAAAGGCCACTAGATTGCTAGATAGTGGCCGAGTAACTGTAAGGGTACTTGAAATATATATATGCAATTTGCATTGATGAGAGTTGTACTGTCTTCTCTTAAGCTGCCAATGTTGTTTGTAAGGGCTGCAAGTGATAATGGTACATTTGGCATTTTCACATATCAGTAATTGGCTGTTAGTTTTGAAAGCCATATAGTAGTTCTATCCATGATTTGCCTTTATCTTTGAAAACCAACTAGTAGTACTGTCCATGATTTGCATTTAGCTTTGAAAGTCAAAGTTAGTAGTGCTGTCCATGATTTGCATTTAGCGTTGAAAGTCAACTAGTAGTGCTGTCCATGATTTGCATTTAGCTTTGAAAGTCAACTAGTAGTGCTGTCCATGATTTGCGTTTAGCTTTGAAAGCCAAAAGCTAATTAACAGGTCTCCCCAGAAACAAAGAAATTTATTGTTGCAAGCAAAATGTATCAAAATGCTTCCGATTTGTGCCGCCACCTATTTCTTGTTGAAGTTAAACTTGTGAGGCCAAATAACTAAATATTATTTACAAATTGGAGTTAAATTGCTGCTTTGGCATTATTTAGTATTAGCTTGCACCAATCTGTTTTAAAATTGAGTTTTCATATTGCTAAGCGTGTTAGATGAATTTATGTTGAGCCACTAGATTTTGTGCTTATGTTTTCTTTTTGTGTGCAACATTCAGAGGCTTTTGTGATACCATAACATTAGTGAACAAGTTGTTTTCCTGTGTTCTTTTACTAGTTTTTAAAACAAAACACGATGCAATTTACAGCCACACAGTGGTGTAAAAGAGCTTGCAATGCATGCTTCATAACAGTCTGGCTATACCTAGGGACAAGTGTTCCCTCCCCCAAAGAGTAACTAACCACCACATAGACTGCATAAGTTTTACTCTTTTCCTGGCTTTATTAGTAATCAAATGATGTGTCAATTAAACAATACCACTAATATCGTTAGAGTCAAGACTATTACGCTCTGCTAGGGTGAAACTTAATAATTTTTAGTAAACCAACACCAAAAATGGGTACATGTGACCTTGGAAAAAGTTTTCTTCAATAATCCGAAAAGCAGCGGCATTGTCAAGCGACAATGCCTCCAACAACTTCAGTAAAACTCCAAACACCAAATTTTGTGGTCCAAAAAGTCAATTCCCTTAAATTGCAAACTAAATAATTTAGTCGAACGAAGATTAAAACACAAAGCATGTAAAGTTGTGAATAATTTCAAACCGCCGACGAATGATCCATAAAACAAAGGTGAAACTACGGACAGAAAACTTGCTTTACGAGCAGCAAAA
The DNA here is from genome assembly GCA_949752735.1 of Lumbricus terrestris. Classification (NCBI taxonomy): domain Eukaryota; kingdom Metazoa; phylum Annelida; class Clitellata; order Crassiclitellata; family Lumbricidae; genus Lumbricus; species Lumbricus terrestris. The sequence continues at coordinate 61,078,246 of OX457040.1, read as the reverse complement.
ACATGAATCGCTGTTTTAGTAATTTAACCCACTGAAAATTCCCGGTTTATTAACATTCAAACACATTTCTGTTAATAGATTATCTGTTTCAATTGTTACGCTATATATGTAAAAGTGTCGCTTGCGAAATCTAAATGCCAGGACCACAAATAACAAGTTCTTCAGAACACAGACACAAGTCCTGTAACAACATCCGTGCATGCTTGTTCCCAAACGCGGACAAAAACTCCACCGCAATTCAAGCATACTAAGAGAGAGAGAGAGAGAGAGAGGCAAGTCTTTAAATCAGATGTACGTTTAAAGATTGACGTTAGATTTAACTTCTTTTTGCGATAATAGTTTTCTAGGATGCAGCCAGGCGGAAAATGGACTCCAGCGCCACTGACTTTAGAAGATGAATTTTCCGATGAGGATGCCGAGGATAAGAATGGCCACGATAACCACAACTGACGGCAGGCCAGCAATCGACTTGGTCTGCTCCACCTGTCTGGAACGCGATGGTATGATAGGAGACGATGCAGAAGTGGAATCTGTCATGGCCACCTTGCGCAGTCTTATGCCCTCATCCTGTCAACAACAACAAGCAGCAAACAGAATAACTATTTAGCTATAATTATTTGTAACTGAGCTTAGTGGCTACCATCACTCCGACCAATGTCTAATGCACTGACAGCAGATGGTGCATTAAAGTCAAGCTGACATAAGGACAGTACCAGGGCTGTACTCTATGGTATACACGGGTATACAGCGTATACTCACCTCTGGGAAAAACTGCTACAGTGCAAGAGATTAAGACTCAATGACTTAAGTTTGATGTTGCAGTGATGATGTCTTTGGATGTTTTGTTTAGAATCATTATTAATTAATAACAAATTAGAATTATTTGCGCAGCACACTTGCAAAGTTCTCGCAGCACACTAGTGTGCCGCGACAAACAGGTTGGGAATCACTGGCCCAAACAGTTAAATAGACCTCTTCATGTCAAATTTTGTTGTCAGTAATTCTGCATTGTTCTACCAGGATTTTACATTTCACATTAGATGTGATAATAGGGTCATAAAATATATGCTAATATTGACCTGAATACATGCCTGGGTAGCAGCGTTTGGAGAGTCCTTGTGAGTTACTTCAAGGGTGCCATACAAGTGCTCTCATCCAAACCTGCAGGTCTATGTATGCATGCTGGTGTATATAGCCTATAGATGCATGTACCATAGAGTCTATTGTCTGCTAAAAGTACCTTATTGTTAAAAAAGTTCTGTGCATTCTACCTTAAGTCGATTATTCTCATCAACAAGACGCTTCATCGCATCTGACATTCCAGAGCTGGTGTCCAGCTGTCGCCTCAGTTCAGGGTCCGTTGTGGTCACCTAAAAACATCCGAAATCATTCAAAAGCAATAAAACACTTATTGTGGGCCTTCACAGTGACCGATCGTGGAATACAGGAGTAACAGACAAATTTCAGTGCTGTAACATTGAGACAATTTAAGAGTTCAAATCTTCCCCATTATGGCTGCTGTGACTTCTTTTGTATTGGACCATACTATACCCCGCAGTCGATCGAGTTGATCGATCGAGTCGATCATAACTCGGCCAAGTCGAGTCGATCGAAAAATCGTCGACTCGATCGACTTGCAAGTCGAGTCGATCGTGAGTCTTGCCAAGTCGAGTCGATCGAAAAATCGTCGACTCGATCGACTTTCAAGTCGAGTCGATCGTGAGTCTTGCCAAGTCGAGTCGATCGAAAAATCGTCGACTTGCAAGTCGAGTCGATCGTGAGTCTTGCTAAGTCGAGTCGATCGTTGTTTCATCTACTCGACCCGACTTAGAAATATTTTACTCAGCCTACTATTTCTTGAAGTCTCAAAGTGACCTATACAGTTTTTTGCACACAAGTTCAGCTAACGAACCTTTTGGCAGCTGTCGATTTCGTGTTAGTGGAACTGTGAAAGTTGACTATTATAATAGACGTGCGTTTTCGATTTGAGTTGAACGAATACAGAGTAACAGGAGCGAATACAAAAATTTTGGAAGGGTGGACAAAATTTGTGGTCTTGAACCGACAGAAATTTTCCTTGGTCTTTCGCCGAAATAATCTTTTTTAGTCTTTCGCCCAAAAAACTTATAAAAACCCGTGGCGACTTTGGTTTTTTAAAACTGATGACTTTTTTAGTCATGTGCTAGGCCTACTTTCTCTCTCACCTTCCTGTTCCCGTTGCGTTGATTTACAGCTTATTTTTTAAGCCTGATGGAGGGAGGGACCACGTCATATGCGAATCTCTGAATGGGGTGGGGCATGTCCGGATTGGCCCCTTTCTTGGATCCTCTCCTGAATGAGCATGATACAGATCTACTATTATATGCCTGTATATGCAAGTCATGTAGATGTTAATTTTGAGAATATAAAAGGAGACCTTTTATGACGTCACTTCGATTATGATACAATTCTACAATTAAATAAGTTCACTGAGAAAACGAAATTAGGCCTATTGTGACGTCACTTCGATCCTGCAGGACACAGATCTGCCATCATATTATTTCATTAATGTTGAGAATACAGAACTAGGCCTATGCCTATTGTAACGTCACTCTGATTATGATGCAATTTTGCTATTATATTATAATTAAGTTCACATCAAGAATTTAAAAAAACAGCGCCAATTGTGACGTCACATTGATTATGATACAAATGTACCAGACCTATTATGGAAGTGCATTTTGAGAATCTAAACAAGGTCTAGTGTGACGTCACGTCGATTATGAGACAAATGTACTATTATAGAAGTGCATATTGAGCATATACATTGTCAACAAGGTCTATTGTGACGTCACTTCGATTATTATACAGATCTAGCAGAATATTATGTTCGTTTTGCGAATATAACACCGGGTCTTTTATGACGTCAGTCACGTCACTTCTATTATAATACAATTCTACTATTAAATAAGTTCACTGGAAAAACCAAATTAGGTTTATAATTGTGGCGTCATTTCGATTATAATACAGATCTGCTGTCATATTATTTTATTTTCTTAATACAAAACTGGGGCTGTTTAAATGCAACATCGCTCTGATTATTATACAAATCTACTATTATACGTTCAGTTTTAGAATATAAAACTAGGCCCATTGTGACGTCACCTAGATCATGATACAGACCTACTATATATTAAAGAAGTTCATTTTGAGAATGAAATAGTCCTATTGTGGCTAACCTCGATTGGGATAATGATCTGTTATTATAGAAGTACATTTTGAGAGTATAAACTAGGCCCATTGTGACTAACTTCAATTATTGTTTCATTTACATAATCTAAAACGAGGCGTATTGTGACGTCACTACGATTACAGTGCAAATCTATAAATTCACTGAGAATACGAAATTAAGCTCATTGTTACGTCACACAGATTTATGACACAGATCTACTATCGTATAATTTCATTTTAAGATCATATAACTGCAGATGGTGAGCAAGAGACAAAACTAGGCCAAGTCGACGCGAAGTCGATCGAGTCGATCGTCGGCTGACCCAAGTCGATCGAGTCGTAGAAAGGTCGGCGAGTCGACGAAGTCGATCGAGTCGATCGTCGGCCGAGCCAAGTCAATCGAGTCGTAGAAAGGTCGGCGAGTCGACGAAGTCGATCGAGTCGATCGTCGCACGAGCCAAGTCGATCGTAGCCCACGACTCGATCGACTGCGGGGTATAGACCATACAACAAGCTCCAGAAACACTCAGCCTATTTAAAGTCACACAGTTTTAGAACTGAGTTTCTGATTGCATTGTATAAAAGTTCTGACGCATATATGCATGCATACATAAAAATCCTATACAATCCGACAAATCAGAAGTGACCTGTATACACAAATACACACAGAAGCAACATTTATGTTTACATTACATTTTGCAAGAGAATAAATAACATTCCATTGAAATGCGTCAACTGTTCATAGTGTTCAAGTGCATTTACTTTTAATATCATCAAACTCTCCTAAATCTTTTCACAACCAATGTGAATCTTACAATCTTTAAATTCTCTTGCATTGATCTTTAAAAACCATACCACAATGAAACATGTCACATATTTACCTTTCACTTGCACTTCTAATGAAATTTTAAGTAATTCTGGAAAAGGCTCATAAACATTTCAGATGCTATTTCTGCATTACTGTTCATGCCAGTAAAATAATCAAATATCGCATGGAATAAATGACTGATAGAGTTTACTTATCCTGTGTACCTTGGATGAAAGATTTTCAACAGCAGGGGCATTAGCCTGAAGTGGCTTGGTACTGGCAGACTTTTGAAGGACGCTTTCATCGCCACTTGCCGAAGCGTTGTTCAACTGAGAACTATTCTGAGCCTAGCAACAGCAGCAACAGGCAACTTAGTCTCACGTTATAAAATGAATAGACATTGTAAATCTGTAAATCATTTTCACGCCTCAGATGCAGATTTACTTATCTAGTCGACATAGGAGTTTCAAATACATGTAAGTAATAAATAGAAAGCAACTCAACCCAAGCAACCTAACAATTCTAATATTCGTTTATTATTAAATTCAAACTGACAAGTAATCATAGTAACAGAAAAACAAAGAATTCGGCAGGAGTAAATGTCAACTGTGTGACAGCCTGCAAGGGGACAATCTGTCCTGCAATTAATTTTACAGTTATCCCCTAGGACGTTGAAGACTGAGTCAACTTTGTGAGGCCAGTGCGTACGGAACCTGAGTGCTTCAGATCTTTATGCCAGCATGTAACCATTCAACCATCACCCTGTCCAATAATGGTTTCCATCACTGGCAATCTAACTGTTCGTCAAAGATGCATTGCTGTGCTCGTTTGCAAGCAGAAGCCTACAGAAAATAACAGAGCTGAAAGAAATGCTCAAAGTTCCACCAGAATCAGCTTAGATGACAAGACCCACCAGAACAGATGTTCAGAAATATTTCCCTAATCAGAAGTGAGTCTCTAACACGTACTTGGAGACATTAAAAGCTCTTGGTTTAGATATCTGTCTACCATTAACCATAAGTATAGAATATATATAATATATATATATATATATATATATATATGTGTGAAGATCTCTACATTAAAACAAAATTATCTTCATCAACATATGCTACTTGCCTTTACTTGTGACATGTCTGAAGCCGCTGGTTCAAACATACACTTCAGTTTTGAATCCATCAGCATCTCAGGAGTAGCATCTTTCCACTGAAAAATAAACAGCAAACAGTACAAACTTTATTTCAGATGTCAAAATACTACACATCCAAATCCCCATAAAGTCACTTTTCCTCACAGTGTTGGTCATCTCCAGTTGGTTTAAACAGCCAGTCACCAGCGTTTCCGCATATCTCATCCACACTAGCAAAACCTCCAAAACATCTAGAATTCATTCAAAACATGCAGGAACTGCAGCAATAACCGTCTGAAATGTCTCTTCATTTAAACCAATGCAAGCTTTCATAATATAATAATGTGTGCCAACAAAGGAATCAGAGACATCATCAAAACTCTCTACAGAATAAATCTACATAGGTGACTTTACATGGTTTAAACTGCTAAAATTCTGGCACGAATGAAAGACCTCAATTATAATATAAATCGAAATAGACTTTACAATCATATTATATCTCCTATGCAACTAGACATTGACTAGACATTGAAGTGTTGTTTGCAGTTGCATGAAATTCAAAACAATTTACGTGATGATAAAAAAGAGAAACATGCATCCTTTTCAAATATTGGAGGTGCATATTTAACACTTTATCAATGAGCGTGTAGCAAAAGTAATTGGGAAATCAGTACAGAGCAAGTTGTTAAAGTGTTAATGTTCAGATACCAGTATGTATACAATATTATACAAGTATGCACACACAAACAGTCACAGATACAATCAGAGACATGACATAATTTACCATCTGATATTGACAACAAAATATGAAAACTGTGCTACGACTTCAAAAGACTAGACGACAATTTGACACTACCAACTGAAACATACAACACATCAACCAACACAAGAGATGATGCCGGCATACTGATTACCAAGAAAAGATAACAAACTGAAGAGATGACACTAATATTGAAAGGTAAAAGAGAAGGTGCCAATTTCCTCTATGTCCTCTCTGGCTCAGAGGTTCTGTTCCAGCCACACACACAACAATAAAGCACCACGGTCTAGACTAAAGCACCCCTTCCAGCTATCACCTCTTTTCCAGTCTCTGCTTCCTCTCCAAGCTCTTAGAAAGATGCATATCCTCCCAGCTGATTTCCTCTATGTCCTCTCTGTCTTCATTAGCTTCATACCAACTCAAAATTCTAATTTATGCACCCTCAGGAAACCAGTCTCTGAATGCTACATCGTCACTCACTTAATAATTTACATCTTTAGTGCAGTCGACCAAAGCCCTGGTCCTCTTCTCGCCTTGTTCAATGTCAGTGCAGTCTTTAGCACTTCTGGCCATGCTATCACATTGTCTAAAGCGTTTGGTATTGCCGAATCTGCCATCCTTTTATTCGCTTCATTTCCTTCAGACCATCTCTGGAACCACACACTCTTCTTAGATCTACCTGGTATATCCCCCTATGGCTCATCCCAACGTACGGTCTCTGGCCCTACTCCTGTATGTAACATACTCATATTCGCAACCACTGACTCACCAGAAATACATAATCTCATGGGGTCCTGGCTCACCAATAAGCTGATGACACCCAAGCCTTTGCCCATAGTCCAATGAATGCAGCTGCTTTTAATACTGGTTGCAACGGTACTTGAGGTCTACATGGCACTCGACCTTTGCATTTGTCCTCTAACCGCCTACGCTTTAATTCAGATAAGATTCAATTCATAAGGCTTGGAGATTGAGCTTCATCAAGACTGAAATGGAATTTTTCCTGTGCTCGGTTCTCCGATGTCTACTGTTCTTGATCTGCACGCTACATTCAATGCAGTTCTCTTATTTACAGATCATGTCAATCGTATCTCTCGAACATGTCTTTATTATCCACGTCAGTTGATCTCTCTCTCCTCATCCCATCACCACTCTCGTCTCTTGTCCATCTGCTGATCTGTGCTATGCTTGACTTTGCCAACTCCATCTATGCTGGTCTCTCTTCCCTAAACCTTTCCAATCTGCAGTCAATACTTGATGCTGCTGACTGCCTTATTGGTGATCTTCAGAGGTTTTCCCACAGACCTGTTTCGATTTAGGATGCTCTCCACTGGCTAACTGTGACTCAAGTCTTCAGTTCAAAATTTTAATTCTTCTTCACAACTGTTCAGTCAGGAGCAGCTCCTTCATACCTCTAGACCTACTGTATCCTTTCAATTAGGGGTACCTCCTTCATACCACTAGACATACTGTATCCTAATCTCCCTGCGCCATTCATTATAGGGACTTTATAGAGCACCCTTTCAAGAAAACTGAGAAGCACTCCAAACCCGTGCAGCTAAAGAAAAAAACTTCAATGATATAACCCACAGTTTGATATGTCAGAGCCGCTGAAGGGAGATCACATTCCAGATGGATGGCCTGCAACCACTCGGCCGCCAGAGGCCTTCTGGTTGTCCCCCCCCCACCCAAGCATGCGTGGAGCTACTGCTCAATCAAGAAGTTTTGCCTATATTGGTCCTTCTAGTTGGAACCATCTTCAACAGGAATTGCATCTTTAGCTTCTCCGTCGTTCTCTTCAACCTTTCCAGAAATGCCACAAGTCCATTTTATTTGGTAGAAATAGGGTTGACCTTGGATGAGAAGCGCCTTTGAATCATTGAGTGCAAATCTCGAGGGTACGTACCATACGTATTCTATTTTGTGAAAGGTACGTGCGTATTTTAACGTAACCTATTTTAGGGTACGTAAACAATAATAAAATACGTTAGCCTCGTCATTGCTCATTAGGCCAAAAAAAAAATAATGTTGTGTTTCCGGTAACCCGACCGACCCTATTTTACGGCCGCGACTCAAATAATTTTGTAAAAAAATTTTATTTAAAAAAAATGTTTATGAAAAAAAATTTTTATGAAAAAAATTTTTTTTCTCCAAAATTTGTTTTGACATAAATACGGTGACATTGCCTTCCGTATAGATCTTAGGCAAAAAATGTTGTGTTTCTGGTAACCCAACCGACTCACTTTTATTGCAGCGACTCGGAAAATTTTGCGTAAATTTTGTTATTTACATTGACATTGCCTTACAGTTTCACGCCTGCCTAACTACTTCCTGGTTGCCAGTCTTGAGAAACCTCTAGCCTTATCATTCTCACTTGAGTCACCTCTAACGGTGACTAGGGAAAATAAATCTAGCAACCTCTAGGTGTAGCTAGTCACTGGCTCGATCAGTCTGGAACGACCCCTAGCAGTGATGTTTTGTTCGCGCTCATCTTCCCATTCCCTTCCCACTTTATCTTACCAGAAAGGATGTCAACAAAATGAAATTAATAGAATTGTTTTCTAGAGCAATTTTAGGTATAGGGAAATAGGCAGTTTATACTTGCTTAGAACACGTACTTTGTTGTAGCGTGTACTGTAACTATTATGCAGAAAAGAGTATTTCGGTATAATTTTTCGTATAGTCACTGTATAAAAATATTTTACCAAAATAAAAATATTTTTCGACCTACCTACCCAATTTTTTTAGCTCTGTTACCGGAAACACAGCATTATTTTTTTTTGGCCTTATAAGAATGATCAATTTAATTTAAGCAAACAATCACAGCCAAGTATACAGTGTAGTAAATTGCAGCAATGCTAATTGTAGGTCTATGTTTATCCAGCATACACTGCACTTAATGCACTAATTAATATCAGTTAGTCGGCTCAGTTCTGCTGCAGCACTTAAAAGTCCAACTCCAAGGAAAAGGTTGAACAGTTGCATTCAATTAATTATAACAGAAGAATTTATCAAATTAAATTTACTGCTACGCTACCGGAAATGCCGTTTCAATGACGCATACTATTGACTGCATGTATACATACATGTAGGCCATGGGTCGCCAAGTAAGCCATACATTTCTTTTCGTGTATGGTACGTACCATACGCGTATATTGTATTTTTTAAAGGTACGTAAGTATTTTAACATATTCTATTTTAGGGTACGCGACTACGTGTACCCTTGAGCTATGATTGAGTGTCACTTTTTAATAAATGTTCAAATTTCCCATAACAAGGTGACAAAACTGCAAACCAAAATAGATAACATCCAAACTAAACATCACAACTAAAATAAGATGACAAAGAAGACAATAGATATCAACGACAAAAGACGAGATGATTTGACACCACAAAGCTTAACAGATGACAAAGCAGCAACACTAGCTCAGAACATTCTTAGAGTTTCCTCTTACCAGCTGATCTTGGTTGTCAATGATGCCATCTGGTGCAAACATCGTCTGAACCATGAACTTATGTTTGTTCTTTTCATTTTGGTCAAAATCAAACGGCTGTAGCATGACTGAAGCAGATTAAAAAAACACACAGTCTGGCAGTTAGTCTCTCACAAAGAAACAAGAATTGAAAAAGTAGGCAATGCATCGAGTAACTAAATCGCATTTCAAAGAAAACTCATTCATTAGGCAAAACAAAAATAATGTTGTGTTTCCGGTAACCCGACCGACCCTCTTTTATTGCCGCGACTCAAATAATTTTGTAAAAAAATTTATTTAAAAAAAATTTATTTAAAAAAATTTTTAAAAAAAATTAACATTTCAATTTTTTTTCAATTTTTTTATTAACATAATACAAAGGCATTGCCTTCCATATAAAGTTGGATCTTAGCACAAAAAAATGTGTTTCCGGTAACTCGACCATCTCACTTTTATTGCCACGACTCGGAAAATTTAATGGAATTTTTTTACAGTGGCATTGTCTTCCGTATATGAGATGTACATAGCATTCACTAAGCCAGGCGACGATCGTAAGCAGCCGTCTTTCAAGGTATATAATGGTCTGTTAATTAGAGCAATCAATAGTTTCCCACGTAGTTTGACAAGGCAGGCGGTTATGGGGTGGATGGGGGGAGAGAGTAATAGATCTGAAAGGAAAGCTCTTGAGTGCTGTAATACGCTGAGCAAATTTCTGTCCAGGGTAACGGTGTTGTCATAGTTGTCTATGTTGTCATAGACCCTGGTCAAATCGGATCCATCCATCTCACGGTAGCTCGTTTTGCTCACTTTAACTTCCTAAGCTGACCAGGCTCTCTTGTGATCACTGTGCCCTCCTTTGCTCTCTGCCTCTTTCTGCTCTCTTTTGCTCAGTGTGCTCTTGTGTTTATTGTGCCTTTTTGTGCTCAGAGTGCTCTCTTCTACTAACTCTGCTCTCTTCCGCTCACTGAGCAGTTCTCTTTTATTTCGAGCACTCTTTGGTGAAGGATTTAACATTCATTCATTCAAGTAGTTATACAGCATCTCTTCAAGGAAACTACTCAGAGGGGCTCCCGACTCCAGCATGGCCAAAAAGAATAGTTTTCAAGTGAATAGAATGTCTCATTTTATTTTATTGATCTGTCAATTTCCATAGCACCTGTTCAAGCTAACTACTCAGAAGAGCTCCCAACTACAGTGTGAACACTGCATTAGAGTTTTACTCCTGCTTAACTACTTCCTGGCTGTCAGTCTTGAGAAACCTCTAGCCTTATCATTCTCACTTGAGCCACCTCTAACGTTGACTAGGGAAAATAGATCTAGCAACCTCTAGGTGTAACTAGTAACTGGCTCGGCTAGTCTGGAACGACCCCTAGCAGTGATGTTCTGTTCGCACTCATCTTCCCCTTCCCTTCCCACTTTATCTTACCAGAAAAGAAGTTAACAAAATGAAATTAATAGAACTGTTTTCTAGAGCAGTTTTAGGTGCAGACAGTCGAGGAAATAGGCAATTTTATACTTGCTTAAAACACGTACTTTGCTGCAGTGTGTACCTTTTACGCAAAAAGAGTAGTTGGGTATAATTTTTCGGATAATCACTGTATAAAAATATTTTACCAAAATAAAAATATTTTTCGACCTACCTACCCAATTTTTTTTAGCTCTGTTACCGGAAACACAGCATTATTATTTTTTTTGCCTTAACTCTATTTCAACTTGCTCATCCGCTGTGGCCCAGCTTCAGGTTTCCTCGTCCTATCAGATTGCAGCGATTCATCTTCAACAGATTCTGATTATTGACGGCAGCAGAAGTCTCACCTGAACTGACCAATGACCATCCACTTCTGTATACATATACTGTGCATCATCTTAGCAGCACTGTAGAAGTCTCTAGATTGGTAGGTCATGTTACCACGTCTTTCACAGCTCATCAACCTTCTCGTCCAGTCAATACAGCAAGAAATCTCCTGGACAACCTATCCAGACTGTTTCCAGTTTGGATGCCAAAATCCACCACCCTTAGGTCATGCCTGGCAATAACACCATCAACTGGTTAACACTTGGTCCACAGCTCAGCACTGTTGGTGTCAAACAAATGACTCAGCCAAAATAAAACTTAAATATAAGCTGCAGAATGATGTGTATTGTGCATGTTATTCAAGCACTGAAATGCATGTATAACCGTATATACATCCATACCAGCAAGAATATATATGCAAGCATGCAGGTGTGTACTGTACAGGTATGCACTCAAATACAACTGGTCAATATGCTTTGCAATATGTGTGGGTGTAGTTGTACTGTGCATATTCAGATACACTGTGCGACAAAATAATTTAGCAGCCATAATACACTGTAGCGTTGTTTACGATGACGTGTTGTGCTAATCATATATGGGTCAGAATCGAGAAATGATTCGAGGAGCATGGGTCAATATCTGCGTCAGATTCGCTGTTCACAGCAGTGGCCAATGCTTGATCCTTGCACCTTAATGACCAGAAGTCATTCACAATCATCATCTATCAGTACTGTATGCAGACACACTGTATTTATATTAAACACGCTGATCAATGTGAGACCAGAGATCTATAAGTCTGCACCATGATCTCATGTCTGTTTACCATAGTTTGAGCCTGCCGAGAAATATTCAGGAGATGGTCTCTAGTCAATGAATGTTAAAAATCTGCCACAGCCCAACTCAGGTAGTACCAGTCCCAAGCCTGGACAGAGGAAGAGGGTAAAGCCAATAATCTGTTGTCAAACAGAAACAACCTACCAGGGGTGGCCCTACCTAGCAGAAATTAGTAATGTGATCAGCTTGGAAGCACAAAACGATATACTGTGATGCACATTAACAGGAACTTGGCATTGGTCTCCGTACATGTATGTACTATACATGTATGTGATATGTGATCTGTTTCCACGGCTAAATCACACGGTGGGATTCTTACAGATTCTGAAGCCATTGGAACACATCACAAATCAACCCATGATCCACTTGGGCAGATATGCACACAACATTAAATCACTTTACGAAACAGGTCCTTAAAATTTTAACCTTACGCTACTGTTTTCTCTCCTGAAGGCTTGTCTAAAAATGACTTAAAATTGCAGCTTTGGCAATCGAACATAATATAATTCAATCAATAAAATGAATGCCCTTATCAGGTTTACTACAGATGCTGGAACAGTCTTCCACCGGACATTAGATTGGCCGCCTCAGTGGACTCTTTTAAAACAAAGCTTAAAACTTATCTGTTTGCTAAGGCGTATCCCGCGGTTGGCCGTTTGTGAGGCGCCCTTGTAGCGGTATGGCTGCGTTACGGCGCCATATAAATTGTCATCATTATTATTATTACTTAGGCATATGCATTGATTGTTTATCAACATCAAGGCAATACCTCAATATAAGATTTTGCCCTTTTCGTTCTCCACACCACTGCTCTTCAACTGATCATCATATTTGTGGCTTACAAGTGCACCGAGTATATAGTCATTCCATAGTGAAATTTCATATCAACCACCAAACAACATTCTTGAGAACAGATGGAAAACTAGTGAGGCTTGGTAACTTGTAGAATTCGTGATGTGTGTATTCATCGCTTCTGCGATCATCATACCATTGCTTTCATACGGTCCATTCTGGCTGCTTGGCCCTTCGACATTTTCATCTTCGTTCATTTTGACACAATTCCAGCAATTTGGCCAAAATCTTCATAAAGATCAGATGATAGAGAGCTGAGCATAAGAGTAATTTTACTTTAGCAACTCTATCATCTGCTCCATCATATCGCCTTATGCCTATGGTTTGCTCAGAAGCATTAAATTATCGGAGCCTTAAAGCAGTACTTTTTAGCCGAGATTGGGTCAGGAGCGCTTCTGAGTAGTAACTTTGAAGGGACGCTATATAAATCAACATAATGAATGAATGAATGAATCTGACTTCCTTTTGCTCAACTGGCATATCAATTTACCTTAATCTTTTCACCTCAGCTTTGATATCTAGAGGTTCAAGGCTTCTACAGGCTGGTTTCATAATTTTTTTATTTCATCAATAAAGGTTCATAACAGTGTTGTAACACAGATCTCACAAACATCAGCTTCAGTTTCATCCAAGCAACAACATTGCTGATGACATTAACAAGCTGGTTAGTGGCCTGCTTGTTCCAAATACATCACAATTAAATCAAATACATCTCTCACAACACTTTCACTCTCACCCCAAATGACTTTCGCGATCTGTCAAACAGATCAAACGTGTTATCTCATTTAGTCAGACAGCTTTACAATTAATTGAATGGTGGATAATTTGATGTCTCATCCCATACATTGACAACAGCAGTGCCTATATTAGAGATCAGATATCTAACAAAATAAGAATGACTGCTGTTGATATATCAGATTGTGCGACTCCATCAATTCTATTATGTGGAGAGCATAAATAGACAACAGCAAATTGCAATGCTGAGATAAAAAGAATAACAACAGGCAGGCTATAAGACGGGACATTTCGTGAGAGAAAAGTTGCGTCTAAACATAAAGATCAGTAAGATGTCTCAAATGTAGTGAACCGCTGTATGGATCCGAGATGTGGACAAAAGCAGAGAGAGGCGGAAATTGGGAGACTGGAAATTTGTATATGGAGAAAACCAGCAAAATAAAACTGGAGAGATCATATCACATATGAGAAGGTGATGTGCTTTGTGCACAAGAGAGAACAATACTGAGTACCGATACAATGAAGAAGAGACAAATTAACTGAATCTGTCACTTACGTTATAACATGCACTTCTCTCCTAGATACAGTGCATGTAGGAAAGATTGAAGGAAAGAAAGTGACAGCAACAGAGCAGGCTGACTGGATGATGGACAAGGATGCAGACAGAGCTACAGAAGTAGCAAAGAAGTTACGGAAAACTACAGAGAACAGTAATGAATGGCACAGCAAAGAGAGCTCTGCAGATTCTGGACTAAACATCTTAAATTGCATTTGGCCATTTTCCCTATCTGCACAGAACCTCACAGGATTAATTACCAAATCCAATCAATTGACCATTCTAAGGTCAGTGGCCCGTTCTGAAACACTTGTTATTAGGGATGTCATATGATACCAGGTAATCGGAAATACAATTTTTGGGGTTTCAAAAATAATTATAATTTTTTACTGTTTCCAAACAAATAATTGAATTTATTTTAAATGGTCATTTTAGAAAATTATAAGAGATAAAACTCGATATTAACAACCCTACTTCTCATATAATATATATCCTCTTCGCATGCAGCGTGATCAGAACCAAAACTTCTCTTCCACACTGCAGTTCACCACAGGCCATTTCAACATCGTTTCAGCATACATGTCCGTCGCTTTATTGCATAGAACTGGTCGTGCTTTCTAGCATACATGATGAGTTGATGACCTTACATTAGACAGAACCACTGTTTAAATCACAGATGCCTCATCCATCTTTACAGCACTGGCATCATGTGTCCGGAATAGCTGCTTTGTTTACTAGGCGATTGGAATGTACATCTCAGTTGTACCGTACTTAGGACTACCTTTAATGACTAGTGTACAATGAATACCAGTAAGAAGCAGTGCTGTTGGTATCCATGCAAATTACAAAACTGGTGCATGCCGTAGTCTTTAAAGAGTTTCAATACAGGGTACATAATACACTGATAGACTTCTTGCAGTTCTAAAAGAAAGAGGTCCTACAATTGAAAATAAAGACCTGTACCAGACGACTTATAAATGCTTTTCTTCTGATGGACCAAAAACGGAATTTTTCGCCGCATACATTCTCTGACAATTACTTAAATAGCAATTTTTTTCTTCGGTCTTCAAACCAGAACGATCTCATTGTCCCACGATCAAGGACCACTTTGGTCCAAAGTAGATCACCTGACACCATGGAGTTCCCCCCGGAATACACCTCCCTCCTCTTTACATCAGTACCTCTAATATTTCTAGATATCTTCCTGAACCTCTGTCTCCCCCTAAACCTTTTTTTCTCTTGGGGTACTCACATGGAAGCGCCACTGAATGGTCACTGCAGTGAACGGCGCTATAGAAATTTCAACTTACATGACATAATGTAAACATAACAAAGGTCAGCTTCTTCGTAGGCCAAGCCAATTGATGGCCATCATAGACTCCAAGACTTCTGTGTTATTTAAGCAGATTACTTTGTCTAAATGCAGAACTTGAGCAGCAATGTCTAACATTTTAGAGCTTACAGTCACTAGCGAATGGAACATATTCTTTGTTCCCGATAGGAATTGCTCCCGTTTATAAGGAATTTTGTTGTTGGCATGTCATCTTGGTCTATGTAACTGCATGAGGTAGGCCCATCCTTTATGATGTGTGACTAAACTGATATGTGGACCATGGACAACATTTTTTGTACATCGTCGACAGCTAGGAATTTTTCGTCTACTCATGAGGGACTGCGCATGCAACACAAATGTTTAAAGACCAGCAATTAAAAACAGTTAACACATCACCTAAACTAGAGCAGAGAGCACTTCTCATTAGTTTGCTCCTGAATTGGTGCTATATAAATGTTTCATCACAGTGAAACACAAATGCTCACAGCTGCATATATAGAAAATTATATATATAAATGAATATATATCTATGTAATGTATATAATCCATTTTAGCGGGGCAATTATTATTACCAGAGACAGTGACAGCGCTGTCTGGCTCTATCAGTCCGCTGTTTGGTCGAACACAGTATCGCTTCGGCGCTGTCGTCTTCACCTTGAACAAGACTCGTTTGGTTGACGGATTCTTCAACTTCAGCTCCGAAGAAACGACTTCCGTGAATGGACCTACGAAAGGAAAGGCAACGTGTACAGACAAATCACCGCAATGCAGGTCATGTGCAAACAGGCTCATCCCTAGGAATACGCCGAATACACAAGTAACACAACTGCTTATATAACCTTATATAATCTGCCAAAAGTCAGCCCTGGCTCACAAGTAACTAATTTCTATAAAAAAATTAAATATGTCCCCAACTCCCCACTCACCAATTACCGTATTTTCGCGAATATAACACGCGGGTTATACAAAGTTTTACAAACCACGCACCCTACCCGCGTGGTATACTCGGGGGCGTCTTATACAAATTATTTTTTACATAATCAAATTTTGTGCCAGATTATTTTCAGGTCATGGTCAAAAACTACGGTAAAAGTTGTTTTCTGACAATACGTTGACATGGACGTCAACAAAATCGATAGGACATGAAGTCCGAGTTCAGTTCGTTTGTTATTATTATCATAGAAATATAAGAGACGCAGAAAGTTACAATTTACAGTTTAACAAATTATGATATGACCTTAAATACAAAAGTTCAATATTACTATAATAATTGCAATTGTCGGTTGTTTTCAATAAAGCGGTAAATAAATTTACACAGGCAGTATTTTGTATTATCGCTTGCTCCTCGTTAGGTATGAAGCTAAGAAAAATAGGTGTTTCGATTTATATAGCGCATAATTTTGCGATTTTTAAACAGCCCAGTTAATCTTCCTTTTCAGTGTCCTCTGCTGCCTCTTCCATATCACAAATGTAAATATTGCCAATGGCATAAAAAATTAGGTTCATATTTCCAGGCTAGCTTGCCAAATACCAAATATTGTCAACCCATTTTCCGTTTAGCAACAGATGTCAATCGTGGTGAATGCCCTTTGAGAACTCCTGTCAAAATCAGGATTTCCTTTGGACAAACATAGCTTATTTTCGTCACTTGCCATATCAAACAATTATTAACGGCCAGATTTGTCGAAACTGTCGGCATTTGAACCTAATTCTATAAGGAAATCGCGAGTTTATTAGCCAATTCAACCCTTCGCGTTGGCGGCCATATTGGATCAGTCACATGTGCGTGAAGATGTCCGTTTTCATTGTTAAATAACGCGCGAAGGTTCAGATTTTAAATATATCTTCCACTTATATATGTGCCTACTTATATTATCTTGGTCTAAATTACGTAAAATTTGATATATATTATATTTCTTAGGTCAAGGCAGTCATTATAAGAGCAGCTAACGCCGATGCTAAGCTGCTAAGTGTAACCTACGCCCGTCATTACCCCATATTACGATAGTTTAAGCTTGTTAATTAAGGATATGATATGGAAGTGGGATTGATTTAAAAGAATTTTTGCATCAATATAACTTCAATTATATTCGATTGATAGAAAAATAATGCTACAATGAGCGCATACCGAAATTCGACAAAATACATTTAACCGGTTTTTATCAAGACTACTCATTCTTATTCACTGCACTAATGCTACAATCTTTAAACGACGATGACCTTACCTTGTGAAGCTGCAAGTAGGCTAAAGAACCAGGAACACGATAATTTCTACTTACAAGTTTTTATATTTATATAGAAAATTATATATGGTTGACTTTATTGAAATGTTAATTTTAGCAAAAACGATTTGTTTATCAAATACATGATTTTAATTTGTGTATAATTGAACCAGTTTACGACTCTATGCAGCCATAAATTATATAAGGCTAGAGTAACATTAACGTTAGCGTGCACGTTCGAGTACTAGCGTGGATGGAGGCACGAAAATGCGTCTTATAGTCGGGTGCGTGCTATATAATTCAATTTTTACTCAAATCGCAAAAAGTAGCGTGTTATAATCGGGTGCGTGTTATACCCGTGTGCGTGTTATATTCGCGAAAATACGGTAGTCAAAATGAAGTGCAAAATAACAAATGCACAAATCATTCAAGTCAAATATATTATTTATGGCATCAGTTGGGAACTTAAAGTTGGCCCGGGCCTTAGGGAAAAAGGGTCAGCAAGCTAGGATGGATTACCAAAAGAATCATGAATACTGGAAACCATACTTACCCGGCTTGAGTGAAAGCTAAAACAGATGTATAC
This sequence comes from Lumbricus terrestris, assembly GCA_949752735.1. Taxonomy (NCBI): domain Eukaryota; kingdom Metazoa; phylum Annelida; class Clitellata; order Crassiclitellata; family Lumbricidae; genus Lumbricus; species Lumbricus terrestris. Next base: position 61,059,953 of record OX457040.1, on the reverse strand, counting down.
TTAGTTTCTGAAAGACAGATTTGGGTCCATGGTAGATCCAAGGCCAGAGGAAGTTTATTGACAAACAAGCAATATTTCATCCTGCAGAGAGTCCTCAGGCATAGAAATACATGTAAGAGACTGAAAAACTAATCATTAATACAGCTGTGATATATGTATTTATAATTTATATATATAAATATATATATCTATATATACACACATGAACATGCACATGCAAATACATAATACTATGTTCATTCATTCATTCATTATATGCATTTATATAGCGCCTCTTCAAGGGGGCTACTCAGAGGCGCTCCCAACCTCAGCGCGGCCAAATAAAACTGTTTTAAGATGAGAGAGGAAAGTCTGAGAAGGATTTTTACAAAGAGAGCGGAGGGTCAGAGGAAGACCATTCCAGGTTGAGGGTCCCACCACCGAGAAAGCACGGCTCTGCATAGTGGAAGTTCGAGCAAAAGGTACTGAGAGTAGACTTTGTTCAGTCGAACGAAGGGAGCGGAAGGGGTGAGAACTAAGAGTAGGGCTACAAAGCTCACAAAGATAGGCAGGAGCAAGGCCTAGCATGCAGCGCCAGACTAGAGTAGATATCCTATACTCAATTCGCTGCTTGAGTGGAAGCCAGTGGAGAACGTCACGCATATAGCTGGAGATGTGGCTGAATTTAGGTATGCGGCCAATAAGGCGGGCTGCAGAGCGCAGGACGCGATCAATGCAACTCAGACGGGAAATTGGTAGGCCAGCATAGAGAGAGCAGCAGTAGTCAAGTCTGGTGGTAACAAAAGAATGGACAAGGGTTGCAGCAGCAGTAGGAGTAAGTGAGCGAGCAACAGTGCGTAGTTGACGGAGTTGATAATAACAGGCACGGCTGAGTGAGTGAATATGTGGAGCAAAGGTGAGCTCTTGGTCCAGAGTAACACCAAGGTCACGGACTCTGGTTGAGAAGACAAAATCAGGAAAGGCATCAGCGATGTGTACAGAATATCAAACTGCCATGGAAGAAGAGACAAGATTAGTTCCCATTGACCTACCATGCCACTGATCACATCACAATTGATAAAAGTCCCTGATCTGGGTCCTACACTGAAATATATCACGGATTTCATTTGCTCTTCTCTTTCTGCATCTCCTCATCGACCTCTCAACAAGTTCGACTTGTTTGTCTCACGAGTTACGACCACTATTGCTCAAACTTGACCCGTTACCATAATTGGGCTCTCCTTATTTAACAAGTTCTTTTATTGAACAATCCGGTTGACAGAGTACTGCAACTGATTAGTGTACAGAACTTTAAGCAACTGAAACAATTCACAAGAACACAAATCAAAACTACTAACAGAACACGGGACTCTTCTTTCTCGATCGCTACCTTCATACCTCTCCTCTTAAGACCTTTTTTCAATAAGGTTCTTGCACTGGGAGTGCTACTGAATGGATATGACTGAGAGCGGCACTAGTTATATAAATTACTAATTACATTGCATTTGACAAGTATGGCATCTAAGTATGCCATGTACATTGGCAAACACTGACTAGTCCCCATTGCAAGCAAATTATGCAATCGAATGTTAAGTTTGAACGGCTACCACAGAGTTGGACTGGGAGCGCTCCTGAGTAGATACTTGGAAAGAGCGCTATATCAAATTACCAATAAACAAATAAATAAAAACAGGAATATTGCATAGCTGGTTCGGTAGTGCTGGTGGTCTTTAAAAGCCAACTTACTTACTCACTTGGCAGGTCGTTTGCAGTTGATGGGTGTGTCTAACTGGGATCTCACTCTCAATACGAACATGAAGCTCGAATGTGAATGCAAATAATTATGATTTCCATCTTGACGCACGTCTCACATCGGCGAAAATTCATAAATATGATCAACCTACCCACAGCAGCCTGTCTGCAACGATTTGCTCATGAATTTGTGAAAGCTTTTCCCAAAGGCAAAACATCAACTTCCCGACAAATAAAAACATAGGACGTTTTACATATTCATAATTGCATTCGTTTGATTACAAAATTAAATTGTAAGCAAGCAAAACAAGACAATATTGCGTGTCAGACTTAACGCAACAGCTACCTCGAAATTTCAACTCGTGTGGAGGCGTTAGAATGAGAACCTGCTCCTGTTTGGCCATCTTAACGAGAGTACCTAAATTCGTAACCTACAGAATCTGAACAAATCCAATTAAAGCATTAATTTTGGCTGCTTAATTGAAAGATTTATTTCCAACGAATCTCCTCGCCCCCATCGACAACGTACTATAGAGCTCCGGAAATAACATATAGCACTAGGTGTTGTAAGAAAATTCATCAGCTGGTAAAATATGCGTTAAAAAATTGCAAAGAGCTACTGTATCGCATTTTTAACAAGTTATAGACAATTTTTGACAATCTAGTTTTAGATAACTTTAGCACCAACAATTACTCTGATGCAGAGATAAATAGTATCTTACTTAGTGCAAGTTTGCTATTGCTAAGATCTCGCGAGACTTTCAGGCTCAACATCAGCATTAAATTTTGACTTCCTTTTACCCGCAGTTTTAAATGCTATTCGCCGTGCTATTGAAATATGTCGTCGAGTAATATAATACACCATATTATGTGGTACATATATTTTTAAAGTTTTATTCTCAAGTTTGAGCAAAATTTTTAATGAAGCAGTGCGCGATGCATTCTGGTCTTATAGTCTGGGTTCCGGCCCTCCATGTTGGATTTCAATATTACTTTCTTATTTCTGGATTATCTCCCTTTTTTGGACAGCCTGTAATGAAATTCTTTTCGTACGAATGATTCTCAATTTGATGATATTCCGGCTTTCTTGCGAGCTGAGATCAAATCCTTTCAACTAACTTTGGATATGCCTCGAATGGGCCCAGTACCGCTATGTTCGTAACGCAAATGTCCTACATCCGGGTATTTGGTTTCTAGCGCCACCTAGTGCACGTCTTGATGAATCTGGCTTGGATCAATTCGCAGGAAATGATCTATTAGTTAATGAAACGCCGACGGAAATTCAGCATTTGTCTCAAGACTGGTAAGAAAATATTGGTTGTTGGACGGTGAACGTTTCTGACCAAACTTTGGACGGCTAAGCTTAGGCTCTTATGTGTAGGTCCCGCGCAAGACGACTGGACAAAGCGATGTATCAGAGATTGGTTATGTGGCGCGCAGTCGGAGCGTCACGCAACATGGCGGATCTTGCCGAGACTAGTGAAGGACATTAGTTGGCAGCCATTTGGCCGAGCAGTGTCGTGGCACAGCTAACGACCGCGGTCGCTATTGTAGCTGAATTCATCCTTGACTTTGCTGGATAGTAATTTGTGTAAATCAGGATTTCATTTTATAAATATTGACAGATTCCAAGGTCAGACTTACAATAAACTGTCTAATTTATCTATGTGTTTATAAGATTTACTACGAAATTAAGGCATATAATGTCTTAATTATTAATTGGAACATTTAAGCTAGTATAAAAATGAATTGATGGTCTAATCAACATATTGATTGTCTGCATAATGGTTATTGATAGAGATGTTTTTTTCTGTTTTAGGAGTGAATACTAAATTTTTGTTGATCCAATTATGGATAATCAGTTTTTCTGTTAGTGGCATTTGGCAGTTATGTACTAAAAATGACTAGCTTTGACGCGAGGTTATTCCTCGTAAATTAGTGGCTGGTGGCAAATACTTTGATACGATTGTAGCAACCTGAAACTGTAATGATAAATGGTTACTTTATTGGCAATGTTGTGTATTATGCAGCACATGAGCAGATATTTGGTAGAACTGACTGATTACTAATTTTTGCCTACTTTCTCTTCGTATGATACAAAACTTCCAGATGCGTGTGAAATTGTTGCCTCTTTGTCTAGCCTAAAGTTGTAAACTGGTAAGAAAATTTCAATTATAAAAACCCCTCATCTCAAATAGATAATCCTCGATTTAAAAAACATTTGTTGACAGAGGTGTGTTCTACATAAATGTATTTAGATGATAACAATTTCCTTTATTGAACAATTCGGTTGACAGACCGCTACCGGTTACAGTATACAGTTATGCAATTAAAATACAAGAATGCGAATCACAAATTTTGATTACTGACAGAACAGACGGCCTGCAAACAAAGGCATTAATAGCAGTCTACAAAGCATGTCTATCCTACGCGGGCTTCGGGAATCGAACTCAAGTCGACCTCCATGCCAGTGTGCTATCAAATGTGCCACTGAGGCGCCCCCTCCCCATTCTGTATGGTTTTTCACAGTTGGTTACTCAACTTTTTAAGTATACATATAACTTTTTGAGTATACCAGCCCCTGCACTAAGAATTAACTTAGTTTGCCAACTGTAGAACTCATTAGTTTTTGAAAGTGAACATTCTCCCGGCCCAGTCACAAGTCCAGTCATCCCAAGACATTCTGATCACTATTTCTGCTGTCATGCAGGTATGACTCAGCACTGCAATATTCTTTTGGTCATTGATGAATGGGTTGGGTTTTTGTAAGCATTAAAAATTTGAGTGAGTTTGAAGTGGCTTGCAGCTGGGTGGGTCTTTACTGTACTATTGTCCACATTGAAATGACTTCCTAGCAATAACCTGTCTGGTTGTCCTGACAACAAATCCACAATGAGCAATGGAGTTAGACAAGCATTAAATAAAACATAGGACTGTTACTCTCAGACAGCAGGATGGTCGTCATGTGGCTTGTGGGTGCAATTAAACTATAATATTTGTTTATTCAAATTCAATCTGACACACCGCAGAACGATTACAGGTACAAGTTATACGAAATACGGCAAGCTTCGCACGACACGCAGGTCGGCTACAACAGGCTCGATATACTTAACACTAATGGCCTAAGTGTTGGAACGCTCCTGATTCGGCCAAGCCAGGAGTGGGAGGGGCGATCTTATTTTCAACAGACCTGAGGCAAACAACACAACAGAAAGCGCCACTGGCAGCTAACAGAAAATTCAAATAAATGTTTTGCCCTGAGCAAGGCTTGAACCCGGGTCGCGATAATAACTCAGTTTATCGGCCAACGCTCTATCCACTGAGCTATGGACCCCCCGCTATGCAATTGAATTATTAGACTGCTTTGTTCTAAATTTAGCAATTGTTGCTGCCACTAGATTTGACTGTAATTTGAGAATCTTATTACAGTACTGTGTTTATTTAATCCTTTAGCGACACACGTGAACGTAACCCTTTACTAAACAAAGTTTAAGAAATGGTATGGTGCAGCTTGCTGTTAAATCATTAAGGCCAAAAAAAAATAATGTGTTTCCGGTAACCCGACCGACCCTCTTTTATTGCCGCGACTCGAATAATTTTGTATAAAAAAATATTTATAAAAAAATTTATTAAAAAAATTTTCTCCAAAATTTTTTGCACATAATACGGTGACATTGCCTTGCGTATAGAGTTGGATCTTAGGCAAAAAAAATGTTGTGTTTCCGGTAACCCAACCGACTCACTTTTATTGCAGCGACTCGGAAAATTTTGCGTAAATTTTTTTATTTACATTGACATTGCCTTAGAGTTTCACGCCTGCCTAACTACTTCCTGGTTGCCAGTCTTGAGAAACCTCTAGCCTTATCATTCTCACTTGAGTCACCTCTAACGGGGTGACTAGGGAAAATAAATCTAGCAACCTCTAGGTGTAACTAGTCACTGGCTTGATCAGTCTGGAACGACCCCTAGCAGTGATGTTTTGTTCGCGCTCATCTTCCCATTCTTTTCCCACTTTATCTTACCAGAAAGGATGTCAACAAAATGAAATTAATAGAATTGTTTTCTAGAGCAATTTTAGGTACAGGGAAATAGGCAGTTTATACTTGCTTAGAACACGTACTTTGTTGCAGCGTGTACCACTGTACCTATATGCAAAAAAGAGTATTTCGGTATAATTTTTCGTATAGTGACTATAAAAATATTTTACCAAAATTTTAAAAAAATTCGACCTACCTACCCAATTTTTTTTAGCTCTGTTACCGGAAACACAGCATTATTTTTTTTTGCCTAATCAACATATACATTTTTAATATAAGAATATTTATCCACAGGACGTCATAATTTTTTTGCATTCATGGGTGCTGAACTATCTGTTTGCAAGAATCACTGAATATAAAATTATCATCCATATGACATTTTTAACAATTGCTCACAGCACTACGTTGATTACAAAGACGGTCATTTCTCTTCCGCTTTTCATCTCTTGCTGCAATAGTTCTCATTCATGTGACCAAGCAATTGATCAGATAGATATTGTAAATTTCTTCATCATGGAAACGAGCCCTTCAGTGAGATGGCTTCCAAGCACTGCGTTATACTTTCTGATGCTGCTGAAGTTTCTGCAAACTTGAAATATGTTTTAGAAACCGGTTGCACACGATGTATTCAAATTTGATATTACTGCATACGCCTATTGTTAAATGTGTGTCAAGTTATGTTAAGTCATATGTTTATCAACGGTGGATACAGAAATTTCCGAATGGGGAGGGGCCAAAATTTTCAGTCTTGGGTTGGGACAGGGTAAAAATTTTGTCTTAGTCGCCGGAAAAAATCTGATGACCTTTTTTTAGTCATCGTCCAATTTCCTAGAAAAAGATACCGTTTTATTCGCCAAAAAGTTGATGACCTTTTTTAGTCATCAGTCATCCTGGTCGGAGTAATGACCTCTCTAGTGTCCTGCTTTAATGGCTTGTTGACTTGTTGAAACGAACGGACGGCCATGCACTTTTTAAATGAGGGTGCCGTGGCCGGATTGGCCCCCCTGGATCCACCCCTGATGTGTATGTATATGTTATATTATGTGTGTGTATATAATATGTGTGCATATATATATATATGCATATTTGCATTGAATCACCAGTAGGTTATCATATCTGATGCATTTAACTGTTGTGTATTTGACAGATCGGACATGGCACCCTACGTGCTGAGCTGGCCGGGTCTGCCAGACATGCCATTCTGGGTTTACGATCCAAAGAGCAAGAAAATGTACAGCTCAGAGAATCCAATTCCCGTGGACAAAGGGGATCTTGATGTCTTTGATAATCGCTACGTTAAGCTCTCGGCGGTTTACAAGCTGTTTACACCGGGCATGTTGCAGGAAGTGCGGCACGCAATGGAGGTTCTCGAGAAGTATTTTGATGCGAAAGATATTCTGCAGATCACTTGTGGCAGTCCGGGGTCTTGCAAAATGACGAGTTACTTGTCAGTGGTAACCCTGTTTAATCTAATCATGATTTGGCCGATGAGCTTGTCTTTCCAAAAAATGAAGGAAACTATTCTGAAGTACCTGGACAGTTACAGCGAGTCTATTTGCACCGATTGTGGGTACATTCGACGTGACTGCGACTGCGATCGTGTGAAGGCGGCGCCAAAGCACGCCTTTGTTGGCTATGGTTCATTGATGACGGAAAAGGGAACGCAGACGGATCCACAGCTGACACTAGCGATGCCTGGACAGCCGTTTGGCGCTGGTACTTTGCCAGGTGTTGCTGGCGGTTTACAGACGTCCGGTCAAGGAATCTCGTTTATCATCCCGTCAGGTGTGAAGTTACAACCCGGTATGAAAATTCCAGTGTCTCTTTCTGGGGGTAACGCCTCCTCCCCCATCATGTATTCGGGTTCTTCAACACCGATGGGTTTGAACATGACAGACCAAGGCAGCAATCCGTTCGGTTTTCTCAAGTCTCCCGTGTCTGGCAACGTCTTTCAGCCAAACGCGTCTGTCCTGCTTCCGCAGCCACGGTCTCACAAGCGTGGCAGACCTCCGGTGGCACCCATACCGTATTACTACCACACCAGCACCGGCTACCAGCCTAACATGGCTTTCTTTGGTCCTTTCCTTGGCGACGGAAACGGCGGAAACACGACCATGGCACCGTCCCTGTTTCCAGTGTCCGCCTGGCAGGGCAATCTGCCCACCGATCAGCCGCAGGCCGGGTTGTCGTCAACCAACCTGGCATCAAGTGGAAACTATGTCCGCCCGGTGTCGTCATCGTCTGGCCTCAACATATCGTCTGCGACTTCGCAGCAGATGATGTTGTCCTCCGTTTCCTCTGCGTCGAACGCTGGCGACGGTTTTTGTCAGACTGTGAACAGAAAGCGGAAGTTCAGCGAAAGTGAGGTGGACGGAAGAGAGCTTGTGATGACGAAAACCGTCGGAATCCAAACGATGACGAAATCCTTCATCAAGAAGTGCAAGCTTAAGGAGGAGAAACTGACGGAAAAGGGAGAGGGCAATGGAAAAATGTCGTCGATCGTTCTAATCGTCAACGAGACGAAGGATTCGACGAACAGTGGCCGCAGCAGCGTCATGGAATCGGGAAATCCCAGCGAACAGTGCCACGCGGCAACCTCTCGGCAGGCGGGCTCTGATAGTGCAGCAGCGTCCCCAGTAAAAACTGTGTTGCATGGCGACCTTTTGCGTCAGAGTAAGGACGAGAAGGACTCGAGCAATTCAAAGAAGTTTGGTGGAAAGCTGTGGCGACAACTCGATGATAGTTCAGACGATGACAAGTCGCCTGTCGTCGTGAACAGCGAAGGTCGAAAAGTGGCCGAGGTTAAAACAGTGGACGATGGAGCGAAAAATGCGAATGCCTTGGAGGAAATTAAGGCAGTTGGGAGCGCAGATAGTTCTGTAACTGACGAAGCAAGTGAGAAACCTATGGATGTTGAGGTTTTGGAGTCTCCCGATAGGAAAGAAGCAGCAAGTAGCAGCAACACGCTAGAAAGTAATGATGATGATGGCGGTTCTTTAAGAGTGGAAACGAAAGCGACCGATACGGAGAATTGCGATGATCCGATACCTGGAACCTCTGGTTTGGCAAGTCAAAATGAATCGGAGCCTAGGCTAGACGACAGATCTGGTGTTTTGGTAAATGCAAAAGATGGCGGACATGACGACGGTGATCTAGTGGCAGCTAATTCTAGTGAAACAGGTGAAGATGTCTTGTCTGTTTCAATGCAGAATGTGGATAAAGAAAAGGAAAATTTTAAATTTCTTCCAGACAACGTAACGGATGATAGTGAGAGAGGTGGCGTTGCAGGCGGTGGTTCTGATGCAAATTGTCTGTTGCCTACACCTCCGACTTCAGCTGAGGTTAATGCACCGGAAACACTGGCAGTATCCACCGTAGCGAAATCACAAGAAGCCTCTGGTAGTGTAGCAGTCCTAAACATCAACTCTCCGCTGCCATCAACTCGAAAGATCTACGGAAAGTTTGAGTACGTTCCGACGAAGGAGCACATCTTTCGCTGCCTCATCGTCAAATGCAGTCAGAGTTTTGACACGAGACATGCGGCCGAACTGCACAACCTCGTGCATCCGGAGGCCGAGAGCGTCAATCACCTGAAGTGTCCGAAATGCCCGTTTACGTCGCCGTACTACCACTGGTTCGATCTACTGCGCCACATGCGCAACGAGCACGACATCCACATATCAAAGGACGCGTTCTCTTGCACGTTCTGCGGCCTGCTGTTCGAAAGTGAGGAGAAGCTGAGCTGCCACATAGAGTTCCACTACAGTAACCGCTACAAGTGCGTCCACTGTGGACTGCTGCTGCTGACGTGGGGTCAAGTGAAGCGCCATCTCGAGTCGTGCAACGACAAACACCGCGGCAACATCAACCTCGGCTGTCCGTACTGCACGTTCGTCTTCCACAAGAAGAACATCCGCAACATGCATCTGCTGTCGCACAGCGATGCCGGCCTCACGTGCGCGCTGTGCCAGGACAACGCACCGTGGAGCGACTGGAAAACGCTGCGGAAGCACTACCAGCAGAAGCACAGCAAGATTCTCCTTGGCAAGGTCAGTCCCTTCCGGCATAGACTGCCACAGAAGCGCAAGCCGCCTCGCTGCAAGAAGTGCGACGTGGAATTCAAGAGCATGGATCTGTACTCCGCGCACATGACACGTACGCATGACTTCGTGCCCTACACTTTGGTCGAGTGCGCTCAGTGCGGCCACAGGTTTCGCACAGAACGATCGCACGACTGGCACGTCAAACACGTTCACGTCGAAGAAATCTCGTGCGAGAAGTGCGACTTTGTGGCGACTTCCAAAGCGCTAATGAAGTAGGTGGAATTTATTGCTAAATGTTTAATAATATAAAAAAATCACAGATTGTTTCATAATGTAACTGCTCTATGCTTGGAAATGTTTTGGTAGCAAAATAGGGAAATATAGGAATGCAGAGTGGCCTGCAGGGTGTAATCTGAAATGCTCATTTTTGCAAATGATGATGTCCGCGATAGGTAAATAGCAATGGTGTGGCCACCTTGAAGTAATTTAGTGGGCTACCTAAGCACAAATCTTTCAATTAGGCATATATCTTAATTTGCCAGATGCATGTGTCGCCATTTTGGATGCAGTCACTTGCAGACATGGATGTAAAAATCGATGGAGATGGAATAAAAAAACGGGAAAAGTGTCGCTTTATTTTGAAAAAATTAAAAAGACGGGAGAAAACGGAAACAGAAAATTATTTGATTTTGTAACGTCTTCAACTGCATTTTAAACTTAAAAACCTTGTTAATGCTTTTTATCTTAATGGGCAGCAAATAACACAACTCTATTTGTATGCTAAACTTTATTTTTATGATTGCTTTAGTTTAATAAGAAATTGAGAATAATTAAACGTATTGAAATCCTTTCAAATTTAAATTGTAGGCCTAAACATAAGTTCGCATAAGATCATGCTGATCAACATAACACAATTAAAATCTAAACAGTTCTTAGTAAAGGCTATGGTGAAATTCAACAGCAACTGAGAGGGCGAGAATTGGCGAATACGTTCATTATCCGTGTGCTGCTAAAGTTTAGTCTCCACTTTACACCTCTGGCTGTTTGTTGCAGATTAGCTGCTGCTGTTCTTCCTGTAACGTTTAGAATAGAATAGCTTGTTGGGTTAACATGTTAATGCATTGTTCTTTAACTCAGGACACACGTTGCGCAGAAGCACAGCGACAAGCAGCACACGTGCTCCGAGTGTGACAAGAGCTTTGCCTTCTTCCATCAGCTCAAAGTGCACATGGCGCATCACGCGCGTCGCACCATCTACCCGTGCCAGAAGTGCGACCAGGAGTTCTCTCGTCAATCTGATCTCAAGCAACATCTAATCACCGAGCACTCGGATCCGTCGGAGAAGGCGCCGCAGAGCTGTCCAGAATGCAACTACAGATGCTATTCACGGTTGGTTTCATCTGTCCCAGTCTCGGAGAGATCACTGAATTTAAGGCATTTGGTCCTCTAGATATTGTGGACCTAGCATCAATTAATGATGGTCTACTAATTACAGACATTGCAGCATAATTATCTTACATTATAAACACTGCAACATCTTGATGCTCTTTTTTTCTCCAAATGTGGGAAATTGCTGCTTCATAAGGTTAATCCAGCCTTACATTCGCTGGTTAGCATTGGTAAAATGAGCTGTTGGACAGACGGTGTTTTGCGAAATAGGCCTTTGTCGACACAGTGTTGCACTGGAAACAAAATATGTTCTTATAATGCCTGTCAGAAATTACATTGTGGTCCAGTGTTGAAACCAGCCCAATAAAAACTATTGTCACTGCAGGATCAGACAAGCAACCCAGAAGCCAAAACAACTGGAGTGTGTATACTCAATTACTCCTGTAAACTTTCAATGCTGACGAGTGACCCCTAAATATTAAATTTTTCCCACATAAAATTTTACACTGATACTTTTGACATTAAAATGAAGTATTGTATAAAAAATTCAATATGCTTCATGAATTCCATTCAGAAAAATGTTACATTCTATTTTAATATACTTTTCTCTAATATATATATATAACGTAATTATATAATTAAAAATGGCAAATATCAATATGATGTGAAACTTGTCCGTTACAGGAAGCTGTGTTTATTTCTCTGTGTTTAGTGCGACGATGAACGCTCATGTGATGCAGGACCATCCGGATCTCCTACGAAACGACAGCGTACCTGCCACCGCAGCAGCCGCTGAGGAGGAGGAAGACGGTGCGGACCACTGCTACTTTACGAAAAAGAACGACACGCCACAGGGACCCGAACTGCCAAAGGTGCGCCGCGTCGGTCGCAAGAAGGGTCGACAGAAGAAGGTCGTTAAGTACGAATGGGATCGGATGAAGAAGCTGGACAACTATTCGTCCGTGGAAGACAGACGGGAAAGACGTCGGTTGAAGCAGATGGTTAAAGAACAGGAAGATCGACTGAAGAAACTAACTAAGTCAACATGTGCGAGAACGCGTTCTTACCAGGAGCACCAGGAAATGAAGAACGGCGCCAAAACAGTTGGCACCGCCGACAGAGAGACCCAGCTGCGAGACAGGCACCTGCTGCAGTCACGAGCGGCAAGGGCGGCCGGGCACGGAACCGACGAAGACGAGTCCGGCATGACGGAATCGCTCGGATCCGGCTTGTACGGCATTCAACCGTATCTCGATCACGGCTACTGCAAGTTTGAAAGCACCGGCCATGAAGAGAGGCTGAAGCAGCGTCTTCCGGCCGCTCTGCACGGCCGTGCGGCCGATGGATCGGTTGTCGACACGCCTGACGTATCGGCGTTTCAGGAGTGCGAGACGCAGCTGCTCGGCCTTGGCGCCATGCCCTTGGTGCGTAAGCGCGGCCGACCTCCAAACTCGGCGCTCAACAGACCCGTTCTTGAGGCGCGTCGAAGGCTCGCTTCCGTTCTCGAGGCAGGGGCGTCGTCGTCGTCAGGGGTGATGCAGGCGACCAACTACCAGACCCTTCGTCTGGCGCCGCGTCCGACGCCTTTGACGTCTGCCGTGGAATCGGCTGCGGCTGCAGAGGACGACGCGCTTGACATTGCGGATTTCTTTGGCGCCGACACGGACATTCTGCATTCCAGCATCATTGACGAACTGCTTGGTATGACAAACACGTCGGGCGCTGGCTTCTCGGCTGACGGTGCGGTGAGAAAGGTTCATCCGGCTCTGGTGGATGTGCCTCATGCGAGTGGGGCGAAGTTCGTGGACCATTCCAATCGAGAGACGCCAGAAGCGACCGGTGTCATCGACCACAGCTTTAGCGATGGGTTGGCCATCGACAGTGAGGCGCCGCTGTCGGCCGATTTCGATGATATTGATCTGACGGAGGATGTCTATTCGCTGTTCATGGGCGGAGGGAACAGCTCCGTCACTCCCAGCAGCAACGGTGGAGCGACTCCGCTTGGAAATGGAGAAGAGGCAAGCAGAAGTGGTGCCACGGCCATGTCAGGCGTCCAGCAGGACATCCTATCATTAACAGCTTTCCCGACGTCGTCATCACTTCTGTCGAGTTCACCTGTGCATCATCGTGGTCTCCTCAGCCCAAGACGAAGCTCTCTGCTGCTGAGGACCTCAGGGGTTCATCACCCACCAATCCCGGCTGGAACAGCCTCGACGATTTCAGCCAGTCTACTAGTTAATCAACCAGTCAGTGCTTACACTTCGGCAACTATCCCAATGCGGGTGACCTCTCCTCCAACGGTTTCCGCGGTGACGCCAGCGAATCCACAGCCGACTCGTGTTTTGAGTAATTCCACGGCCGACCCAGCGACAGCTGATGCGACTTTCCAGAGAACATCTTTCCCAGGGTATGCCGTTGTTTCCGAGGGCGGCGGGCCTCACTGGGCTCAGCAGCCATACCTCGACACGAGCGGCCTGCTGTCGCTGTCTGAGGCAGCGAATCTCTGCCTTTCTTCGGATAGTCGCAACGCCAACGGTAGTCTCGTGCCGTTCGTCAAACCGTTTAACATTTCAAAAGCTGGTCAGGTGGTGGAGGTTTCTCACCTGGGAGATGTTGGCGTTAAGGAAGGCAGCGCTCCTTCCTCTCACGCTGGTGAGAACAGCTCGCCAGCACACGACACATCGGATGCTTTGAATGGTGATTCAAGTCACAGTGAATCGAAAGAGACGTGTGGAAATTCGAATGGACCGTCCGATGACCAAAGTAAAAATATTCGACTTGTTAGATGGATTCTGTAAATTAGTTTCGTATAATTAATTTTTTTATGTCATACTTTTTGGTTTGGATTATTTTGGTTGTGGATGTTGCATTTACCTTCTCCTATTTAAATTTATTAAAGTTGATTTTTTCATGGTTTGTGTTTGGTGTGTTTTGGTTGAGGCCCCAGCTGTTGGTTTTGGTCAGTAGATCGTTTTCCTTGTCTGGTTATGCACACATGTCTACAAAGTTCTCTGGTTCTTTAGGCTGTATTCATTCATTGTCTTTCATTTAATTCACAATTTTCTATTGTGTTCTTGCATCTGGTCTCTTCAGCACAGCTGTTATTCTCAAAATTCAATGACTGATGCCTGCAAGTACTTCAGTTATTTAATACGGAGAAAATAGTCAGCTTTGAAAATTGAAATTATTCCTCAATTTTTGTAGTGACAGATTGCAAAATAAAATCCAGTAGGTTTCACATCTCGACGTGTGCATGTAGCAACTTATTTTCAAGCCTTGTATGTAAAGTTTGTTCGGTTGATGTTGTATCTGATAGGACCAGATGTCTTAATTCCCAAGCCTTCACCGTAAAGGGCTATTTTCATGCTGGTTGTAGAGGCATGTGAAAAAGAAATGATTGCCTTAACTACCTACCTGAACTTACATTGCTGTGGCCAAAAAATTCGGTGAATTCCTCCAGAGAAAAAATTACTTGTGGTTAATATTGGTTTAATCGTCTTTCAAATGGTTTGTTATGAGGCTGCACGCTAGACACTGGCTTGTTTAATGTGAGCATTTGCTAAGTGATAAAATGTTCTATGACTTTAACTGGAGGAGTGTCTTCCGTTACATATAGGGATAGCTTAAAACTGGAAAAATGTCTTCATCTTAAGTATGCATGCCAAACTGAATTAAAATACACTATTGTATACTCCACTCTGTGTAGTTTTTAAAGTAAGCAACAATACCGCGTGAACAAGCGCTTTGCACGCGCGCACCTTTTTAAAATGATCTGAATTGCCATCTGGATGGATATGTGAAAATTGGTGCTACTCATAATTGGCTGAAGTCATTCAGTTAGTCTAAACAGCTAAAACGTGGTTGTAGTTTTGTGCAAGACATTGTAACGTCGCCTGGAGTAACTAATCTTTTTCTTTCTAACAAAATTGTGTCAGAGACCAAGAGGGAAACTTGTAGGCCATGGGTTGTACATTCATCACTTTTCTCGTTATCCATAGATGTTTAAAACGACAGAGACCAAACAAACAAACCGAATAAAGACATCGTTTTATTCTAAAACTTTAAAAAACAAGAAAACAGTGGAGGCGAAAAAATAATTGGACTTTGTGCTGCTTTCTGCAACTGTTATGACACTGATCCTCTAGTCTTTTGCCCGTGCAGTGGATTTGCTGACAATAGTGGTTATGATTCTCTGGACTACACGGCACCAAAATAATTCCTACCACTGACTTTGCCTTTTTAAGTGACCAGGAACTGATAGAAAACCAGAAACCAATGATTGTAGAAATTTAGCAAGAACACCATAGCAGTCTGGTATTTCCTGGTTGGTTGTCATCATGGTTCACTTTTGGTCATGTGTTTTTGTCGTTTTCAATCGTATTTTATCGTGGTCTATGTAATCTTGGTTGCATTTGTGGTATTTTGAATTTTTTTTTACCTTATTCTGTACACCTAAGCTGAAGCTAAACCATCCTTATCTCAGGCAGAAATAATATCACAGACTTTGAGGAGGCAGACTTCATTAAACTCGGAAGATCTTCTTATAAGCATCTTTAAAATATAATTATTGCTTTGCAAGTGCAAAACAATCAGTCAGGATAAGTACTTTCTGTCATTTGTCTGTCTACAGTGTGGACTTGATATCATGCCATTCCACTTATTGGTGAACACGTCAAGTAAGAACTGCAGTATGACACTAAACATTGACATTACTTTGTCTCTTTTTACGCATGACATGGTTTACATGCTGCATCATGAGGGGCAAAGTCTCCACCCGTACATATTAACTTGATGTTACTACAATGTGTATTGTTATGTGGGGCAATTCTGTGCTGCGCTGCTAAACTAAATGTAGTTCGTTTTGAATTTGTAGAAGATGAACAACATCACACATCTTCAGAGAACGCGGATCAAAACAAATCGGATGCTACAACTGGACGACAGTCGGATAGTCCTGTCGTCGGCTACGAGGCAGCGGCGCCGGAGGATCGTACGTTGGTGGAAGGAAGCATTTCAGACAATAAAGGAACGACGACGACAAGTGCACTGTGATGATCACAGACCAGGATTAGGATCGCTATCTCTCTCTCTCTCCGACGAGTTGTGCTTCGGTCGAGCCATTTAGTTTAAGGTCTTGTAAATAAAAATATAGGAGGAGGAAGAGGAAGCACGTTTGCGATGGTTGCTTTCATTTTTCCATTTGCACTTCTTCAAATCGGGCTTTTAAAGCGCACAGAACTTAGTTCAAATGTTCGTTCTGAGAGTGGTTTATCCGATGGCTCTGTCTGACGCATCATCCATTGTTCGCCATTCCGGATTTCCATTGCATGGTGTTGACTTTACCATGTGACTGGCTGCTTGCATGATATGTATGGCGTACGTAAATCAAGAGAGTACCATAGTTGTAGATAAGGCGCTGTATAAAAATGTGTGCGAATTCAATCTTGAAGTCAGCTGGTGATTAATTTAACTGCTAGCAAGACGTGGCCGCTGTTTGTGCGTCTGTCCATCGGATATGGCCGCTCGACTGTTGAACTGTTCACTTTCCCATTATGCTCATCAGACTGTGATGTTTAAAGACACGTGTGGTAGTCTTTATTTGAGCATTTAAGATTTAAGACAAGGACATTTTCAGGCTTCTAATAAACTGGTCTTTTGTTGTGATCAAACAAAAGAGTCTGGTTCAATCGTGTCTTTGTTGCACTGCTGCCTAGTATTTTATAACCTAGGATTCAAGATGAAATTCTACTGGTCAGCATCAACTGTTCTGTGCACACTTGATTTTAACACTGGTAGTCGGCGTAGGTTTCTTCATTACATGCGGTTCTAATGCTGCCAAGCTGTTGAACAAATTTCTACACTTGTACAGTGTACACTTTTGTCCATTTAGGATGACTTGTGCTTAAGAAACCTTAAACTGGGGGTTCACGATTGCTGATTTGTTGGAACGCTCGCCTGCCTTGTAACAATGACTTTTGGTCTTTTCCCGCTACGGCCGCAATGCAGCACTGCTGTGCAATGTGCGTACAATGTTGCTGACCCCAAGAAGTGGAACTGACTACCAATGTGGATGGCTTAGCGGTTCACTGACCAACCGCACCTTAGATCTACACGTTGCGGTGTGTCTTCGTTAAAAGTTTTGTAATGCATTCATTATCTAAATCTATTGACTTGTCTAATCAGAAAGCAGGAGACACAATTTGTTGTCTGTTTGATATGAAATTGTCCATGCTGGTCTTTTGAATATACCAAGTCACAATCTAGCTATCTATTATTTATAACAGAATGTTGCAGCAAAAAAGCATTCAAGACTTAGGCCCAATGGGCAATTGGCATAGCCCTTGTCCCTACAACTTTGGTGATAGTTGAGTTAGTTTATATAAATTGGCATTGACATGCAGCAAGTTTTCTATTGTTAACAATGAGGAGTTCCAAGACAGTCAAATGCACGAGAAAGAACTAATATTTATGTAGTATGTACTAAATTAAAGGTGTCCCTATCCTATGGCTTCAATCTTACTTGACTGGTCGCACCCGAATGGGTATAGCTGGTAATTCGAGATCTAACTGGGTGCCGGTATTTTTAGGAGTTCCACAGGGATCAGTGTTTGGACCCCTACTTTTCATTCTGTACTAAAAGGCCTTGGCTGTGAGCGGTGCTACAGAAATTACTCATTACATTACATTAGTATGTACCCTCAATTGTCTGAATGGCTGGTATGGGACAACAGTAGAGGACTCCTTGTGTATTGCCTCCTTGTGCATTCGGGGCATTCCAGGTCAAATCAACACAATTTTTAATTAAAATTTGCATCATCATCTCCGATTTTGATGAAATTTGGCATGATGGTAGAACCCAATGAGAAACTGTCAAAACTAAAATTTTAGATTTTTGGGTCAACCGGTTTCCGAAATATGGGTCATTGAACCTTGACCCAAACGACCCGATTTGGGCAGACCGGACGATGTTTAAACTGCTGTATCTCAGCTTCTATTGCACCTAGAAACAAAAGTGAGATATCAAATTAAAGCTGAGTGAATGCTCTGTTTGGGCAAAGTAGCTAGAAATAGTTATTTTGAGTAACAAAAATAATGTGAGCATCTGTAACCTATTAACCCTGACACAGGTCACTTTGTACTCTCAGAATTTTATGAACTTTTTACCATTCAAAGATCTCACTGTTCTAAAGAGTTGATGAAAATTTCAGAGTGGGCCTTCCAGTAGTTTTTTTGTTATGATTTTTTGAATGTTCACCCAAGGGCGCGAATCACGCGGTGAGCGAAGGTACACATGTCAAATGAAGTCTTTGACAGCTAGGAAATATCTTTTTTAGTGAAAAAGACATTTCAGACCTCTGTCAAATCATAATTCACAATCTAGTCAGTTTCAGGTCAAGCTATATATGCAGTTTCCACAAAGCTATTGCAGCTTGCATCTCGAGGGCACTCAGCATAATTATATGCCTCCCAGTGCTTGGTATTTATTTCTTTCTTGAGGAACAGAGTGGAATGATCCGTGGACACAAAGCGCAGTGTAACAGGGATGGCATTCCAGGATGTAGGACCAGTGACATAGAATGAACAACGCTGTCGGATGGCAGTCTGCAAGCAGGGAATCAGAAACTCAGCTTGGTTCATCGATCGACACTGACACGGTGACACCCAAGATGGAAAAAAAGAGTTCTCAAAGATACGATGGGGCACCGCCTAACCAATGCACAGACCCTGTAGTCAATCCACTGTGGAGAAGGGAGCCAATGTAAGACATCTCGCAACATGAGACATAAACATTTTTGGATATGGCCAAGAAGTCGTGCCGCACAGCGGAGAACCCGTTTCAGACAGCCTATCCGGTCAGCCGGAAGTCCATGATAGAGGGTGCTACAGTGGTCAAGTCATGAAATTATGAAAGAGTGAACAAGGGTAGAGGCAGCACCAAAAGTAAGAGAGTGAGATACCACTTTAAGCTGGCGCAACTGGTAGTAACAGTTACAATACGGCATAGCAGGTTTATATGCTGAAAGTTAGGTTAGCTCTTGGTCCAAAATAAGTCCAAGGCCCCACACAAAAGGTGTTGGATGAAGTTCTGATGTCAGTACATCCACACAAGATATTATCAGCAGATCACTTGTATGAGGATAATGAAAAGATTGAGAGGCCCATGAAGATGCAAAAGGTTTATTTCTACTACAGCAAATGTCTGCATAACACAGCTAAGCCACCAGTCGCCATTATACTTGGCGGCGACATAACTCTCAATGTCTTCAAATTTCACTGCTTGATAGTCAGCAAGACTTAATTGAAATTGATAAGTAAGTAGTAAACTTAAGCATTGTCTTGCCCAACATCCAGTGCTAGCAAATAATATCAATCTGTTAATTATTTAATATATAGGTGTGGATAGCATTGAATAAAATGGACAGTTGCGCATGCATTAACACTCGATTCACGCCCTTGGGTGAACATTCAAAAAATCATAACAAAAAAACTACAGGAGGGCCCACTCTGAAATTTTTATCAACTCTTTAGAATAGTGAGATCTTTGAATGGTAAAAAGTTCATAAAATTCTGAGAGTACAAAGTGACCTGTGTCAGGGTTAATAGGCTACAGATGCTCACATTATTTTTGTTACTCAAAATAACTATTTCAA
The DNA here is from genome assembly GCA_949752735.1 of Lumbricus terrestris. NCBI lineage: Eukaryota > Metazoa > Annelida > Clitellata > Crassiclitellata > Lumbricidae > Lumbricus > Lumbricus terrestris. The sequence continues at coordinate 61,040,102 of OX457040.1, read as the reverse complement.
GCTACCTTGCCCAAACAGAGCATTCACTCAGCTTTAATTTGGTATCTCACTTTTGTTTCTAGGTGCAATAGAAGCTGAGATACAGCAGTTTAAACCTCGTCCGGTCTGCCCAAATCGGGTCGTTTGGGTCAAGGTTCAATGACCCATATCTCAGAAACCGGTTGACCCAAAAATCTAAAATTTTAGTTTTGACAGTTTCTCAATGGGTTCTACCATCATGCCAAATTTCATCAAAATCGAAGATGGTCATGCCGGAACACTGTGATGATTTGACCTGGAATGACCCATTCTGGGATACATCCGACCATTGATCCCTTGAATGGAATTTTGTCTAAATGTTCTAGATAATGCACGTTCATTAAAACAAAGTCACTGTTTATTATGTCCTCACAAGTCAAACTGATAATTACTACATACATGCAGATTTACATGACAAATAGTACACCAAAATTAATTTCACCGGATTACCAAAGCAAACTTCAAACAGTTGATAGGTATACTTGCTACTTAACCGAGCCAATGCCACTTTCTCAAAGCCTTCGATTTGCAAGGTCCAACATTCTTAAAAAGTGAAATAACTGCCTAGAAACCACAAGTGCTTCTAGCTTCTGACGAACAGCAGTACTTACCATGCCTCGCCATGTACTGTCGGTTAGATAAGTAAAAGTGTTAAAAATCAAATCAAATGCAGACAAATACCGGCAGTACATCAATAATTCTCTTTGGCAATCCACACAAATTAACCATTTTTTGCGAGTGCCATTTTAATCCACCAGGCGGCCAGCAACTTTTTAGATCCTAATGACTGATAAACACCATGTTTCTGATTAGCAACACTTGACCACAGAATAGTCTCAAAGTTACTTTAACCATCCACAAGGCACCGAAATGAGGCTTAATTATAATTATTCTGCCGAAAAGAATAAATCTAACACGATTTGTCAACCATCCAAATAACTTGTAACATGGAAAATTACCAGACAAAGGACGCACTGTACAATGCACCACGTAAAATAGTCCGCCATCTCAGATATTTACTACGGACTTTTTCCATCTGGCATGAAATACATCATTGACAATAATCTGAGTCTCAAAATGCTGGTGCTTTAAAAATTTGGCCTATGAGAGTTGTGCAATATGCAGCTTACTTAACCCTTTGACGACAAGTGTGTATTGAAAGTGACTGGGAAACCAGTTCAACCCGTAGTTGAAGTGTTAAGGAAACCCAAAGCATATGTAGGCCTTCAACAGTTACTGAAGCATCAAAAGACTTCAATCATAATCTCCAATCTTCTAAAACATCACTCGAAAGCCAAGTTGTCTGCAAGAGTAGCCCACAGAGGTCCGAGTCATATCTTCAATAGTCTCCAGGCTGTCCCTCTTCTAACCCAGTGGGAAGCGGCAGGTCTTACAGTAATTACGCACAAATAATTATATCCATCATAAACAACACGACTTTTCAGACTATGGCTTGTATTTAACTTGCATTTATTTATGATGAGGTCAGAGAGGCATGATTTGCCGTCAGCTTGTCTATTTCGCCAATATCATATCATTAACTTAGGTACCTAAAAGGTGCTATATAAACGTCTAGTTGCATTACATTATCCCAATGAATGAACAAATACATTACAGCATGACCAATTCAAAGTTCCTGCTGGCAATATGCAGCAACAGAACATTCTCGGCAAAGTTCCACTTTACGTCTTTGCTCTGGATACAACAATATCAAGTTCTTTTTCACTTCATATATACAGCATTTTACAATCTGGCGCAACTGTAATTTGTATACTAATCGCAGCAGTTCATCAGTAACTAAATGCGGTCACTTAAATCACATCTGATCCATGGAGCCAGCAAGGTTTCTTCGACTTGCAGAACAAAGAACATCAGCCAAAAAACAATTACTAATTTCAGCAACTTCATTCTTTTGCTTTTCCATGAGCATGCATCAAGAACTTTTGCATTACAGAACTGGTTACCCTAGAAAAATTTGTATACATCCATTTCAATGTCAACCACAGATGTCAAATTCCGTTAAATTCTTGTAATAAAGATCATGCTTTGAATCTCCAAATGCAATTTCTTACTTTGCAAACATAATTGTATGTCAATTTGTCTTCATAAATGTGATCAATTCAATTCTTTTCTAATCATAAGAAGATGTGAAATTTTATCGTCCAAAAACTAGGAACACAACTTGATGCAATGATTTTAAAGTCCTGTGTACAAACGGTTCTTGCCGTTCATGTGTACAAACACCTGTTCAGTGTTCAACACCAGTGCCAAGAGCGACTGGGAGACCAATGCATATTGTCATTAAAGTGTTAACCAAGCCACTGGAGACAGCTATGGGTATAAAGTGCTAGAAACTTTGTTTTCATAGCCATGGCACACGAGAGCTGATGAAGTCTTCTCCCCTGCCAGCTCGTCTACTCACAGTGTACAGTCATTGTGCTCATCATATAGGTGAACTAGTTAAGGGGCACATGTGGAATCAAAATCTCAAAATGAATTTCTACCCTTACCTGAATTTGAACACACCCCCCCCAAATCTAAGTGGACAGTCCAAGCAAGCTAAACATTCTCATGCACACAAGCGACTAAAAACTGATTAATAAATGACTACCGTGCTGTCGTCAGAATAAAAACAATCCCATACACCAATAATGCTGTGGTATTCCCGAAATTCAACATTGACAAAACAAGTCAAAAACTGGGAACAGGATAAAGGAGCTACCCTACGGTCGATATAATGCTGGCATAGCCTGGCAGGTGCAAAGAAGTTGTGCAAAGCTGAGCCGGGTACGTTTGGCTGTCTCTAACACATCATTTCACAAAATTTCAGCACCCAACACAACTTGCTTAACAAGAGAACTGCGTATTTACACTTTCGTCAAACTAAAACACGGCAGTAACCTTGATCCAAAAATTAAAACTAGATCACTTTTGTACAACCTTATCCATAAAAATCTTCTGCAGTACGTAGTTCAAAGATACGCAGCGGACAAGGTCACAATTAAAATAGCATAATCTCTAAATTCAAAAACTTAAAGCATGATCAATCCAATGTACACATCAAAACTCAAACAATCAAACATGGTTATAGAACAGGGATCATTCCAAAAAGCTCAAGTTCAAACTTAATGCACAAAACATTACAACCATTAATCTGTCTCAATGCAGCCACAGTTTACAGAATCTGTACAAAAACGGCAATGTCTGGCAACAGTAGATACTATTGTGGCTAAAACAGTCGGAGGTTTTGCATGATAATTAATCTGATATTCTAACTTCTACACTGCCATTACAACAAAGAACGTTTGCTGCAAGTCTGGTCAATAGCAAAAAGTCCAGTTCAGATGGCAGTAAGAAACAAAAATGCCCATTAATTCACTGTCCCTCTGGCACCCAGTGTGGCTGCAGTTGGCAACTTGTGCTTAGTTTTGTTCCAGTGGTATCACTGCATCACTAGATGGAGATGGGAGATGCGATGACAATGCTGAACCATTAACAGCAATAATTATTGTTCATCAAGTTAAACTCAATAGAATACAAGTATGCACAATTGTGCATACATTATGCGCATTCAAGTGTTCTTGCCACATCATTGCCGTTTTCACCAGACACGAATTTCAGCATGCACCAATCCGGAAAAAAACGGAAAATTCCAAAACCACCATCAATACCATAAAACATGCTGTAGTTACATTACTCCAGGACGATAATGCGTACACGAACTGCAGAAAACTGTACAGTCAAAGTTCAATGTTCTGCTTACACTACGGTCAAAAAAGCAATTGTTTACAGCCTCCCGCCGCTGACTGATTACATTACAATAATGACTCGTTACATACAACAGCTTTTTCTTGTCAAACTGAAGTGTCCAGAGTGACGTTGCTGACTGAACCACAGCAGCAGCAGCATGGTTGGATCACTGAAGGGGAGTCTCAGAGAAAGCGGTGAAACTGCGCACGCGGGAAAACATTAGTGGAGGATACGCTTTGTTGCTCAGTTCAAAGTCAACAATCGTCTCTTCACCGGATCTACACAAAGACATAACAATAGAATAGAAAAACGATAATGGAAACAGTAATAATAACAATAGAGCACTGTATGACTGATGAATTGAGCCTGTTTTTAGGATTCCAATTAATGACCCATGTATGTATGCACGTAAGTATGCATATGGACAAATATAGCGCCTTACAATAGCCTCACGAACGTACTGCTATAACCCATAAAACAATTTTACCCAGACTGTGGTCTCAGAACTGGTCCGCAAGTTATAGGTTACCGAGTTGAAATCCGATGTTAAACCGATCATTGCTTTTTATTGGCTTTATAGAAAATCTGATTTTCACAGCGAATAAAAAAATGGAGTTCTTTGTGATTCATTCAAATCCTTTGTGATTCATTCAAATCGATGTTGTAGACGTTAGAAATGTCTAAGATGATTCTATAATTAACTCGTCTCATTCGCTCGCAGCAAATTTTATCTTCGTTTTCACTCTCGCCATCATGAAAAGTCAAAATTTCCAATTACCATAGTTTAACATCCCTACTTCAAACAATATTAATAAATACATACATAATAAGGGAGTTCTAAACACGCCACAGCAACAAAGTATAGTTGTAAAAATACTGAAATCTAAATTTTAATGAAACATGTCATAATTGTCATAAACATAAGCTGGTGTTGAAAAGCATAAAACTGTGGTAAAGCTGGAAAAGAATAACCTCTCCAAAGCATCCGATTGTTTGAGAAGTATGGACATTACATTGGACAACCTCTTAGCGTACATCTTTATTTAATCTCAAATTCTCTTTAAGTGCAAAACATAAAATAAAATCAATCTAAGCCTGATTTGTTTCAGCCGCTGCCATTATCAAGCAGCATAAATTGCATTAATTGGAAGCGTTGATGATTGGACGACCTCCAGTTGCCAAGCGACTTTCATAGAGACGCAAAAGGACAAGCCATAATAGTTCATAGTGCATTTAAAAATATAACATACTTTAATAATATATAATATAATAATAATATCAGCAATCTTCGTCGAAATTTCTTCTGTATTAATGGGCAACCCAATTTGGTCTTTTCGCTGTCCCAAAACCACGTTCCTTTCTATGCATCTTTCGCACTTTGAGAGCCACTTTATACATTTACCGATAAAATACAATACAACAATTTAGCAAAATTTTCACTAACCTGTAAATTGTATGAACATCGTAGTGAGTCCAAGTCAACTGCCAGTGTGGTTTGCCATTTATAGATCGCACGGTGAATTCCTGCAAATAGGAGATTCCTCTTTAGTTGCATTTTAGCCTTGTTCACGTTTCTGTGCCTTCGTTCAAATTTACATGCAATAAGCATTTTAAATAAACAACAATTAATGAAAATTTACATAAAATCTTTTGCTGATCTGTCTTTATCCAGAACATCTTAAGAAATCAACTAGAAACCTATACGTAATGTTTTGGGTTTAACAATAGTCTATTTGCATCATGTATTTATTGCTCTTGGTAGATAAAGGTAAGGTCAAGTCAGTTAGAATCTTCAGAGAAGTAGCACCATGTATATAAAAAAAACGCGAGCAAAACCAAATACGCAGGCAATGAACGTTGTTCCTTTCACGTTACAATGCCACAATTTGAACCAATTAATGAAGAGGGAAATGGCAGCAAATCAGGCACACAGCTTTCTCTACAGCCAAGTCTGTTGTGTCGCTCTTCCAATCTTCCATGGATGTCTTTTCTTACCCACCATCTCAAAAGGCAAGAGGGCAGCAAGTAAGACCTCCTCTAAAAACGTTCCTATGACTCAGGTGTCTTTGCTAGTCTCGATCTCACTGTATGGTCCTGCTAAGCATATTGGTGCTCATACATCCACATGTGAGTGTACTTGGTTATTGGTTATGCTTGCAGATCTGCCAAAGAATGCATATTCAAATACTGACTATGTGTCACTGTGTATCCATGTGTAAGTCTGTGTACATGACACATGTATGCTATTCCTGTATAATATCTAAGAGAAGTGTTCGTGTAATTTGATGGTGAACAAAAAGTCTCGGCATTTCCGCAGAGATGCGCCTCACTGACCGCTTCGAAGCTCTGTTCCGCGTCACTGTTGTAGTTCTGCTGGTTTCTCTGGCGTCGGTAGCGATACATCGCCGGCAAGTAATCCGTCACCTGCTTCCTTTTCAGCACCAAGTTCACCTGCACACAACACACACACACACACACAAATGCACATGCAGTGCCACTGATATGCATTGGATTCCCATCTCATTGCATCACATTAAGCATTGCATCATGTTAAGCATTGCATCACATTAAGCATTGCATCGCATAAAGCTGTAAAATACAATTGCATTTTATTGCGTCCCTCTACAGTTCAGAATTGCGTGCATGATTACACGACAGAACACCGATGCACAACGCAATTGTGTGTGAGAGACTTGCTCAAGGTTTTTACACACAGTGGAAGCTCAAACCGAACTGTCTACATTACGTGGTGAGCACGATTTTTTATTCAGCTACCAAGCCCTACCTAGAACTGAGAGCTGTAAACTCTTCTGTGCCTTTCTCTTATAATAGTAGCAACAAATCACCTGAGAAATACGATTCATCCACATTCTACAGGCTCCATAAAACTTATTTGTATCAACATGATTGAATTGGGAGCACCTCTGAGTAAGCTTCCTAAATGGTCGCTATCTAAATTCTTTAAACTAAGGAACGAATGAGCATATAAATTTCTATTTACACTCACAATTATATTGTCTAATACACAAAGCAATCACGTAAAACAATTGTATAATGCACACATCAGTGCTGTAGAAAAATAAGTAACGAATAAAATATCTTACCCGATCGCCTGCCAACTTATAGTAACCGGTCAACAGTCCTTGAACCATGCTGCCCCTCGTTCGCAGCTTCGGCAGAGCGGTCAGTGGGTCATCCGGAGTGGTCAACATAAGGACCTTCCCTGAAGAAACAGGTCCACGTTGTGAACCAGTGTTTTGCAGAGTGCGCAACAAATTCAGACAGCTGATGCAAAATACATGCGTACTTACTTATTCAGTTACTAAAAGCAGAGAGCAGACAGTATCATCTGCCACTGCCAGCACTCAATCCATGCCTCAGTGAAGTTTTAAATGGGGCTACATAAATAGCAACATATTATATATATATATATATATATATATATATATATATATAATAACTGGTACCCAAATCACATCCTTTTGCCATCTTAAAACCACTTTCTTTCTCTGGGTCAAAACCACTGGGAGCGCCTCTGATTGGTGCGCACAATGAGAGGCACTATATAAGTTTATAAATACAATACAATATAATATTTATAAGAATGACTACAAATGCATCACACCTGGCACCTCAACAATATTATAAAAGACTAATGATTTAATTGTCCACATAAATTATGTCTATCTATTTCAGCGTGCTGATGTTCAACTTCTTGTTTCTCTGACTTACTGAATTTCCAACTTGGTTTCCCTACCGAATGATGATGACCAGTTGATACTGTAATTTCATGCAAAGTAAGACTCAGTTGATGCAATACTCATGCTGAATTGCTGATATATAGTGCTAGTCATGAAATGAGAATAGATTTATATGCAAAGAACATCCACATCTGTTAGTTCTTTGAACAGCCATTTTCTGATGTCGCTTACATTGAAATATGTCTATTGTAGCCATTAAGTGTCTACGGCCCTTCTACTCTTCCGTACTCTTTCTGTCTTGGGATGCGTGGGTGTATTGAGGGTTGGGCATTGCCTATATAAGCCTTTGCTTGCGTGGTTAACGTCCCTGTTCTGCGGTTGTGGTGATGTGTGAGGCGTGTGGGTTTGATGTCTCTCGTTGAGTGTGTTCCGTCTTCTACGTCGCCGTCTCGCCCCGTTGGTGCTCTGGCAGTTCATCTGTCTTCCTGGGCTTCGTTAGCCGTTGTCTGCTGTGCTGTCGTCCGTACCGCTTCGTCTGATTTGGTCAACTTTGGTTCTACTAGACGGTAACCTTTGTATTCGCTGTAAATAATTGCTTGTATGAATAAATTTATCTTATTTTACAAACTTTCGGACCTTATCTTTTTGATAGTCATCCTCGTAGACGGCCGTGAACCTTTACAAATGGGGGCCCTCCGTGCTTTTGCTCGTTTTGGGTGTTTTTGGTGAATGTTTGTTGGTGTAATTCCGTTGGGAAATTTCGGATATTTTGTTGGTCCGTGTAGTTCGCCGGAATTTTGAGAAATTTGCCGTATTTGTCGGAAATTTTGCGGTGTCGCATTTCGTTTTGGGGGCCTGGGCTATTTGAATTTCGTGAGTTGGCAGAAATTTTGTGCGTTGTTCGCATTTGTGACAGTTTTGAAGTGGACTGTCGTGAGAATTGGGAATTTTGGGGAGAATTTTTGGTCTCCGTGGTCTGCGCAGGTAGACTAGTATGGCGTCCTCAGAGGAAGTTACTCTTCTGGAATGGGATGAGTTAGTGGAGTTGCCGGTGGACGAATTGAGAAAATATTGTGCGACGTTGGGTGAGGACGTTAAAGGGTTAACGAAACCTCAATTATTGAAGTTGGCTAGAAAAGCGTTGTCGCCTAAACAAGGAAGTGAGGAATGGAAACTTCGGGCACAAGCGAAGAGAGAGGCCGTTGAATTGGAGCGTATGAAATTTAAGGAGGACAGAGAATTTGAATGGGAGGTAGAGAAAGAGAAAATGAGACTGGCGGCGGAGGTGGAGAAAGAGAGAATGAGAATGGCAGCTGAGGCTGAGGAGAGAAAAATGAGAATGGAGGCTGAGGCAGAGACAGAGAGAATGAGAATGGCAGCTGAGGCAGAGGAGAGAAAAATGAGAATGGCAGCTGAGGCTGAGGAGACGAAAAGGAGATTTGACATAGAGGAGAAACGGATGTCTTTGGAGGTAGACAAACAGAAGTTCGATGTTGACTTGCGGACGTTAGAATTAGGAGGTGTGCCAGACCGTCCTGGGCAGCACAAGGAGGATTTTCGTTTTGGGGCGGCAATGAAATTTGTTCCTAAATTTGACCCCTCGGATATTGAACACTATTTTGCGGCGTTCGAACAGGCAATGGCGTTGCATAAAATTCCGATGGAAAAATGGACATCCCTTTTGCAGCCACAATTATCAGGAAAGGCGGCAAATGTATTTGCGTCTTTGTCTTTGGAGGATTGTGTGAAATATGATGTTGTTAAATCCACACTACTCACAGCTTATGAACGGATACCGGAGTTCTATCGGAAGAAATTTCGGGGGTTGAAAAAAGAACCACGGGAGACTTTCGCAAATTACGCGTAACCGATTGCAGATACCTTTCCAACGTTGGGTAGAGGGTACAAATTCGTGGGATGATTTGGCTAAATTTAAAGAGGTCATACAGATGGAGCAATTTGTAGAAGCGTTGCCGTTGGAAGTACACAAGTGGCTTTTGGACAAAAGTCCTGAGACTGTAGCAAGTGCTGCACGTATGGCAGATGAATACGCTGTTTTGTATAAACAGGGGCCGAGTAATTATGCTGGGGGATTCCAAAGGAGTTTTTCTGAGCGTACAAACCGCTTCTCATGTGACGATAGTGAGAAGAAAGACGTGTGGGAGCGTCAGGGTTCAGGGTACAAGGAAGGTGTACGCCATGAGTCAAAATGGAGTAAGCGTTCGCCTCAAAGAGGGACGTATGGCTTTAAGCAGCAAAATCGAAAAAATGATGACGTCGAGGGGTTTGGAGAGCAGGTCACGTGCTCGTTCTGCAGAATTCCTGGGCATTTAAGGTCCCAATGTCGGAAATTACAACGAAAGGAGGGGCCTGAAATTGAAAACTGGAGGGGTCCGAAACCCGTGGGTTTAGTACAAACTTTGTCGGCGCCTGTTAAGGAACAGAGTTTTCAGAAGCCTATTGAAACTGTTGATAAAATGTATGCTCCTTTCTGTGTGAATGGGTGTGTCATTAATGATTTGAATGAACGCAAGGATGGTGTTTTTCTGAGAGACTCAGGTTGTCTTCAATCTTTAGTATCGGCTGAATGGTTGGATAACATGATTTTGTGCAGTTGAATGAGACGCGCCTTCTGAGAGGTATTTCTGGTCAAATTATGGAGCGCCCTCTTGTGAAAGTGAACGTAGAATGTGCATTTGTGAAAGGCGAGATTCTCTGTTGTACGCTGAGTCCTTTTCCTTTGAATGGTGTGCACGTGGTTATTGGTAATGACGTAGCGCTTTCGGGTGATATTGTGGATGTGGCTATTACGACCCGAGCTCAAGCTAAACAATATGCAGAGGAACGCAAGGCGACAGCGAGCGATGTGTGCAGTGAACCGACGCGTTTGGAGCCGACGATTCTGGGTCAGAGTGCAGAGTCGGTCGATCGGGATTTATTGACAAATGATTTAACGTGTACGTCTGATGATCAAGCGCATTTAGACGAAGGTGACTTGGACGCTTTATTCGAGTCGAATGAAATTGTTGACACTGACTGGCAGGATGTCTGTATTCCGCGATCAGAATTAATTAAGAGGCAAAGAAGTTGTCCTGATTTAATTCCAATGTTTGAGCTGGCGGAGAATAAATCGAAGGGCGATGACCGTGTACAACCGTATGAGTTAGTGGAACGTGTGTTGATACGTCGGTGGGACGACAAGTTAACACCGTTTAAGATGGGTGTGTCACAGATTGTAGTTCCACGTCAGTTGAGAATGAAATTGCTGCGTGTAGCACATGATATACCAGCATCGGGTCATTTGGGAACACAAAAGACTTTAGACAGACTGTTGAAGCATTTCTGGTGGCCACTTGTGAATAAGGATGTACGTGAGTACTGTCGTTCATGTGATGTTTGTCAACGGTTGGGTAAAGGTAACAGAAATTATAGAGCGCCTATGGTTAGTGTGCCTGTTATGCAAGAAGTGTTTGAACGTCTCGCGATGGACATCGTTGGTCCGTTAAGTGTTTGTGCCTTAACGGGTAACAGATTTATCTTGACTGTGATTGATTTAGCATCGCATTTCCCATTTGAATTTCCGTTAAAGACGCATACGGCCCAGGATGTTGCGAAATGTTTGTGTGAGGTGTTTACGATGTTCGGTTTTCCGAAAGAACTACTTTCTGATTGTGGGACTGAGTTCATGTCTGATTTGATGCAGGTGTTTGTGCATGAATGTGGCATTGTACAATTGAAGACTAGTCCTTACAGACCACAAACGAATGGTTCGTGTGAAAGATTCCATCGTACCATGAAAGATATGTTGAAGGCATTGGCTGAAACATATCCGGGTTCGTGGGATACCATGCTCCCTTGGATTTTGTTTGCGTATAGGGAAGTTCCTGTACAGAGTACTGGCTTTTCTGCCTTTGACTTAATGTATGGTAGAGATGTGCGTGGAATGCTTCAATTAATGAAAGAGGCATGGTTGTCAAAAGATGTTGCAAATGAAGTATCTGGAAAGAATGTGATTGAATATGTCTTGCAGTTGCGTGAGCGTATGCGTGTTGGGTTGCACATGGCAAGTGAGAATGCTGTTGTTGCTAAGGCTAAGTCGAAGCAAATTTATGATAAACATTCGAAGGTTGTGACTTTTGAGGAAGGTGAAAAGGTGCTACTTTTGATTCCATTGGTGGGTAAACCCTTACAGGCCAAGTATTGTGGACCGTATGTGGTATTACGTCGTCTGGGTCCGGTTGATTATTTGGTATGTACGCCGGATAGAAGAAAAACGGAACGAGTGGTACATGTGAATTTGATGAAGCGCTATGTGGATCGTTTGGATGTGATGCATGATGTGTCGAAAGATGATGTGATTGCTTCTGTGTTGTTGGTTGATACGGATGTGAAGGTGACTGAGTTGACTTTAGAGGATAAAGTCTTACAATGTAATGTGTCTGCTGAATGTCGTGATGAATTACGTGATGTTTTGCATGACTTTGCGCATGTCTTTAGTAAGTCACCGGGTAAAACCAACATGGTGTCACATAGGATTGAGTTGGTCGAAGGTGCTCGTCCTGTTCGACAATCACCTTATAGGTTGAATCCTGAGAGGATGGCTAAGGTGGAGAAAGAGGTGGAACAGTTGTTGAAGGCTGGGATTATTGAGGAATCCGAGAGTCCTTGGGCGGCTCCGATCGTTATGGTTCCTAAGCCAGACGGTACGGATCGCTTATGTTCAGATTTCAGAAAACTGAATGGGTTATCCGTAGCGGATCCATTTCCGATGCCCCGGGTGGAGGTCTTAATTGATCGACTGGGAAAATCCCGTTATTTGACAAAATTGGATATGACCAAAGGGTATTGGCAGATTCCAATGCATCCTGATTCAGTCCCGTTGACTGCTTTTGTAACACCGAAGGGTCATTATCAGTGGAAATATATGAGTTTTGGCTTGAAGAACGCTCCTGCCTCATTTTCCAGATTAATTACGAAAGTTCTGAATGGATTGAATGATTTTTGTGATGCATATCTGGATGATATAATCATTTTCAGTTTGGGATGGTCGGATCATTTGATGCACTTGAGGAAGGTGTTGAGTAGGATTGCGGATGCATGTTTGACTTTGAATCTAGCTAAATGTGTATTTGCAAATGCTGAAGTAGATTTTTTGGGTCACCACATTGGAGTGGATGGTGTCCAGCCACGGGTAATGAAGGTGGAAGCGGTGTTGCGTTTTCCCAGGCCATGCAATAAGAAGCAGGTGCAATCGTTTCTTGGGCTTGCAGGGTATTATAAGCGTTATTTACCTCATTACTCTGACATTGCTTTGCCGCTGACGGCGTTAACGAAGAAAGGGATTCCTTTTCGATGGAATGAGGAAGCAGAGAGTGCCTTTGTGGATTTGAAATCTCGTCTTGCTTCTCGACCTATTCTTATACCTCCTGACTTTTCTAAACAGTTTTGTGTTGGTGTTGACGCATCTCAATTCTGTGTGGGAGCCTGCTTGTTTCAGATACACGAAGAACTGGAGCATCCGATTTGCTACATCAGCAGGAAGCTGCTCGCGCATGAGGTTCGATACTCAACCATTGAGAAGGAGGCGTTGGCACTGATGGTCGCGTTACGAGCCTTCAGTGTGTACTTCGGGTCCGCACTGGTCCTTGTGTACACGGATCACAAGCCTCTGCAGTTCATCCGGCAGATGGCTAATAAAAACATGAAGCTCTTGCGTTGGAGTTTGGAGCTGGAGCAGTTCAATCTGGACATTCGGCATCGTCCGGGCAGGTTAAATGTCCTCCCGGATATTCTCAGCCGTCCGTCTCAGTTGTCAGAGGAAAACAGCAGTTCAGTCACTGCCAAAGTCAATAATCAAGTCGTCACGTTGTCAAATAAGGACGTCCGTCAATTGAAAGTTTCGAACAGAACACTTCAGTGAGTGTCTTGTCTGCGTGTAGCAGCCACTTTCCAGAAAAAGTGGTGGAAGCTGCATCGCCTTTTTCAAGAATGACTCAAGAGTTGGGGGTTCTTGTTGGGGAAATTAGGTTCTCTGTTAGCTTGCAGTGGTTGACACTGTTCTCGTTCGTCTCGTTTGGCTTTGGCCAATGACATGTTAAAATTTTGGCTCATTTTTGTATACACGTTGAGTGTCCAAAATTTTTTTTTCGTGTGTTATAGATTATATGATTCGAACTTTTGAATGACTTTGAATTATATGAACTCTCAGTTACTTATGATGATGCTTTAGTTAGTAGTTTGTGCTGCGTTAGTTGTTGCAAGGAATTGCTTAGTACGCTTACTTGTAACGATATAGTGCTTTGCGATTCTTGTTGCTATGAACTTGTAGGCGTAGCGTTTATTGCTATATTTCGTCGTCCCCTCAGGACTCCTCATGCTTTTGGGAGGGGGATATGTAGCCATTAGGTGTCTACGGCCCTTCTACTCTTCCGTACTCTTTCTGTCTTGGGATGCGTGGGTGTATTGAGGGTTGGGCATTGCCTATATAAGCCTTTGCTTGCGTGGTTAACGTCCCTGTTCTGCGGTTGTGGTGATGTGTGAGGCGTGTGGGTTTGATGTCTCTCGTTGAGTGTGTTCCGTCTTCTACGTCGCCGTCTCGCCCCGTTGGTGCTCTGGCAGTTCATCTGTCTTCCTGGGCTTCGTTAGCCGTTGTCTGCTGTGCTGTCGTCCGTACCGCTTCGTCTGATTTGGTCAACTTTGGTTCTACTAGACGGTAACCTTTGTATTCGCTGTAAATAATTGCTTGTATGAATAAATTTATCTTATTTTACAAACTTTCGGACCTTATCTTTTTGATAGTCATCCTCGTAGACGGCCGTGAACCTTTACACTATGCACAGTTCCCATCATCAGTAATCTTGTTCATTTTTCCATCATTTTTCTCTTGAAGCAAACATTCTCTACCAGTACTATAATATATGCTTACATTACTGGTACATTACACAAACCTCCTGAATAAGCCATACCTTCTGGAAAGAATCGAATGTAGCGATAATAGTCGACGACTTGAAACGGACAGTAGTAATTGTCGAGTCCCTTTTCTCCCTGCCGGAAATACGTAGATTTTCCAATATAACATCCTACAGAATTCACACAACACTATGGTAATGCCATCACCCTAAAAAGCCTATATGTGCAATGCAGCTGATATCTCATACGGTTGCTGATCGGGTAGAGCTCTCACCATAAACTCTTAAGAAAATGCTCATTTAGAATTAAGCAACTAAAATATACACAGCAATCTAATTACAAGCGCCTTTGTGAAGTTATTGTATAGTGCTATATAAATGTTTATACACATACATACATACATACATATTGCACCTCCGAGTAGCTACTTTGAATGGGTGCTATAGAGAAATAAATAAATAAATAATACAAACATACTGTTTCAACGTAAATGTTATATTTCCTTAACATACCACAGTACATATCACCTTAATAAATTTTCATCGTACATGAATTTGAGAGCAACTATGATGTATGGTCATACATTATGGCAGTGGTTCCCAACCTTTTTTTGACTTAAGGGACACTTTTTCTAAGTTGGAGAGCACAAGGGTCACTTTTTCTTAATTGAAGGACATTAGGGGGCCACAAGGCTAATATTTAATTAACGAAAAGCATATAAAATTGTTGCAATTGATTCAAAATAGAATGTTTGATGTTATTTATAGACGTCAAAATAAAATAATTGGTAATAGAAAATAATTTTGTGTTCTATCCTGTCCAAATTGTCAATTTTGCCATATACTTTTGTTAATTCTTTGAGGGACAAGGGACATTTTTGTAGGCCTGGCGGGTCACTTTTGGCCCGCGGGCCACGGGTTGGGAACCACTGCATTATGGCAAGTCAGTCGTACCATTATATCGCAGGTGAGGTCGCTCTATGTACATGTTTCTGTACGTTCCAAAAGTCTTCGGACGACCACAATTCAATCCCCACGTCCTAAAGCAACAAGAACATTCATCTTAGAGATTCCAAAAATGTACAGTTCAACGCTAGTTAAGGAGACAAGTTACACAGCACTGAAGATCAGCTGAGGTCAAAGAAACTGGGATTAAATGAGTTTAAAAATAACAACAGTCAAATGGAAATTTAAAGTCAGGTCTTCTAAATCAATTCAATTCTTGAGCTGTGATTTCAATGTTTCCAGAGATGGTGAATACTTCAAATGGTCGGGAAGACTGATCCAGGCAGAAAAATCACAAAACTTTGTGGTACACTGTGGGACTTGCAGCAAATTTTTTGATTAATAATTGTCACAGACAGAACAACAACGATCAATGAACAGACCTCATGCAAATCAGGCGCCATAACTCTTCATCCCGTGCACAAAGGTAGAAACCTCGGCAGACCTAGAATTCAATCCATCACAAACTAACGTTAAAAAATGCACCTACGAACACCAAATCCAGGCAATCACTAGTCGCGTAATGTCACAAGATCAGAAATAGATTTTGAGGAAAACAAAGGAGGAGGATATTATATATTCACTATGCAGTTCCACTCAAAGGGCAAACCATATCTGTGGTAGATTATATAATGCTAGATGTATACACACAAAAAATATTACATTAGTCAGCAAAGTGTAGAATCGTCACCAGTGGTAAGCAACACGTAAACTGACAGTAGGCAACCACCTGAGATTAAGCTGAGTGACGTGATTTGATTAAACATTTGGGGCCCTGAAACTTCGAGATTACGATAACACTGGCACAGTAAAATCACATGTGCACTGTTTACTAAATGTCAGACAACTGAATTTTTTTAGTCTGCATCAACAAAGATCTACATCTTTAGCTAATAAACATATGATGTATATAAACTATTGTTCACAGGCAGTGCATGCAAGTGGATAAGAGCACGCAACTGATCAAATTCAGTAAAATGGGCAAAAGTGAGTTTGAAAACAACAGAGGCTTAGGACTGGCAGTAAACAAGACGAAATCTCACAGCAGAAAGTTGTTCCAATGCATGGACATCAAGATCTGAGGAAACAACCCACTTGAAGATGTACGTCAGAACTTCAAACGGCAGACGCGATATGTGCAAAGCCTGACAAAAAAACAATTAATATTAAAGTTCACTTCTGTACAGATTCAAAACAAAGACCCAGCTGATAAAGTTCTGCGTCCAAGGGAATAATCTGGTTCCCACGACGAATAATCTGGTTTTCATGACTAATAAGCTGGTTCCACAGCTAATAAGCTGATTCCCACGACTAATCAGCTAATTCCCACAACTAATAAGCTGGTTCCCACAACTAATAAGCTGGTTCCCATGACTAATAAGCTGGTTTCCATGACATAGTTCAACCAAGTGCAGAAGAAATTTTGTGATTATGACAGCACTAAGCAATTACACTAAACAGTCATCAAACAGCATTAGCAAGTTTAACCAATTAATTTTACAACTTCTAGACCACATCTCTCATCCCCTTCATCATCAGTTCCTTACACCAACCATTTCGCAGCTTTCTGTGCGAATAACTGATACGCCCCATTGTCCCTGGCTATTATTTGTCAAGTCCATTGCTCCATTAAGAGCAAGTTCAAGTGATATGTATCTGCTAGAGTGAACCCCATTTTTACATAAACCAAATCATAAATGGGAACATAGAGCATGTATTGTTTATTTTCAATGGGGGTGATTTGGTTGCACCACTCACTCTTTGGTCGGTATTTGGTTGGCAGATCCTGTGCTCATCTTGGATGATTCGCAGCGTCTGAAAATGCTCAACCAAGTCGGCCAAGTCATCATCAACGTCACCCGCATCACTGCTGCCCAACAGAAACAACAATTCTCGTATAACAATGAGTTGCATTGGTTCCCAGTCACTTTTAGTACGCTCTTGTCATCATATGAAACATGTCCAACATTGCCTACCACCATTGTCAATGGTGCACTAGATGTACATTAAAATCATAAACTATCAAAAGTTTTGAAGCATATTCCACCTTTGATTTAAATCTAGGTTTAATATGAAGAGTTTAAAATACTTGCAACAAAGAGACAGAAAAAAAGATTAGACTTTCTGAAAACAAAATTTCTTAATTTTTTTCAGACTGAAACAGTTTCGACCAATTCTTCGCCACATTTTGAAACACTCTGAACAAAAACATAACAAAGTATTCTAGCAAATGATCACTGACCAAACCTAAGCTAACCTGACCTGACCTGATTTCATCCAATCACAATGCATTGGAGAAGGAACAAGGACGAAATCTGATATATCAATAGAGCCATTTATCAAGAGAAGCTGCAAGTATGTCAGATGAAACTGATGAGAATACACATCATTAGCTCATAGAATCAATGAATCATCGATTAATTACAGTACAGTATAAATTTATCAGCAAGTCTCACGTTACCTTAATCCCAAAGAGCTCTCACTTTCCTCTCGTGCCCGGTCTGCAGAAAAGAAAACTTTCCTTTAAAAACATCACATCAGAGCAGAGAAGCCAAAAATTGTAATATCAGTAAAACTGAGGACTACATCCTGCCTCTTAATGAATTTCGTGTCTCAAAACCTGCACACAAATACATAAAAAATAAATACCATTCTAAAACGAACTTTGAATCGGACAAATAAGGAAGACAGTGTCATCAATGACAAAATACGGACTGATATTTCTGACATGTCAAGAAATGAGCAGAGCAGCAGTTGTGGCGTTCAGATGATGTGCCTCCAATGTCAGCAACAAAATGGCTAGAAAATAGTTGCAGAAGACATCATGTGCTTTTAGATCTGATAGTGATAAGCCAAGATCATGAATAATTGAACGTATGAAAAAGTATTTGATATCTGGGAAGAAACAAGTGGCAGACACAGACGATCTTTCTGTAGCAGCTCGGAAGGGAATTTATTGATATCAGCTAAGGTAACAAGTAGCTGTAATGACCGGATCATGTATATATTAGTTTTGAACACTGAACACTCAAACACTTTGAACGCAAAACTGTGTATAAACTATCACATTAGAAATTCATTCATTTTACTTGCCTAAACCTGTTCCAAATACTTTACTAATATTTGTTTCCTTGGCAAGGAATAAAACTGCAAAAAACTACACACAAAATTTTACAATTCTGACAATTGTAAACTGCTGTGTGTGGTTTTTTGTGTGGGTCATTTTTTACTCCAATGGTACTCAGTGTATAAACAAATTCTGGTAATCTGAGTGTTAACAATAAAATAAATGTCAGCAATCCTCTTCTTCACGGATTTAAACATAATATACATCTCAAAATTTTCTCTGCACCAAATAGATGCGCTATTTATTGTCAAAGCTAGTCAAGAACAGCCAGGTCCACAAATCAAGTCTACAGGCAAAAATTGCCATATAAATGAATTGTCATTCAAATTCAGCAACTAGACAATGAGGACATTGTTATTTACCTCGTCTGGCAAGCTTGAAATCTCCAATCCGAGACTCTATGTCTGGGACAAGTTGAACAGCTTTCCTGTAGTAAAGTATTGCTGTAAAAGAACAACTTAGCTGACCAATCAATCACACCGGATGCTGTGCGTCGTGCACATGTATAAACGTGTGCAACGCATGTGTGTGCATGTATGTATGCATCCAGCAATGTATGTATGCATTGTGTAAGTGCAAGTATTTTGTATACCGGTATATGTGCAATTATGCAGACATGTATGTGTGCTTGAAAATATGCAAGCACAGTAGTAGGTTTGTATATACATACGTACGTCGTACGTACCAGGTAGATACATTCGTACATATGTAAAGTTCTACCTATTGCGGTTTAAAACTCTCCCCAAAACACTCAAACATGGAAATATAATAAGATCTAACTTAACTTGTGACATTTAAAAGCTAATATCAACGGAAAATTATTATTATTATTATTATAGAAATGTAACAATTAGACTACAAAATGAAACAACCATCACAGAAAATCAGGAATTGTTAAGCAGTGAACAGACATGAGCATACCATCATACACCCTTCCACACTGTTCTGCATTCACTCCTTGCAGGAAAAGGAATCTCGCCTACAAATTTACACAGCAAATACATGAGACAGTAAGTAAGTAAGCCAGTGGTTTTCAACCATTTTGTAGTTGCAGAACTTATAATGCAAAGCATTCATTTGCTCACGAAAACCCAGTGCATTTCACCTGTCTGATTTTTCCATAAAGAAACTTAATTTTTACTTTTAATGTTTGAATATTAAGCTTTTTTAATTTCCATACTTTGAATGTCAGTTATTTGCACTTCTGGTAACATGGCAAATACAAATTCATTACAAATTAGTCCAGTATGTAGTGCAAAGAAACATTGAGGAGGTCAGTGAACAACAGGAGTTTTATTACATTTTGCTAGCAACTATTTCTAACACATCTATAAAATATTAAAAATATTTGGAACATATTGCGTATACAAGTAACTTTCATCAAGTTTAGTTCAATTATTGAAACTCTGTTAAGACTATTAAATACATCTATCTGCCAACTCTGTCTTGTGGACATGAATCTGTTAGTGTTGGTACTTGTTGGCAAGTGGGTCCCATCAAAGGTGACTCTAGCTTCTAGTTTTCTGTGCATGATTTTATTAAAGTTCTAATGAAATGCCAGTCCTCTATGACATTCAACATCATATAGACTGGCACACTGATAACTTTGGTCTCGAAGCAGTGCTATATTTAAAATTTTTCCAAAATTTACAATTACGTTCGTTGTCATCAACATTTCCAACATCATCTTAACCAACACATCATTTCCAACATCATCATTAGCCTCTTACAAGAACACAACAACAGTCTGATAACAAATCCATGAACTTCTCCCTGTCAAGCTGTCAGATTTTGTTAGTGATACAGTGTTACAATACACCAAGAAAAACCATGAGCCTTGGCAAACTTGAGAGTTAAATTAGCACATGCCTGATCTTCTGCACTGGGTTCATCCAAGACCACATCGAAGGGTGGACATGCACCTGAATTACCAACGCTCCTAGCACTGCCGCCTGGTGTGTACTCCCGGTACTGCTGCTGAATCTCACGATGCCATTGCTCTCGGAATCGCTCGAGCTCTGCCTCAACGTTTAGAGGCTCAGAGATCGTCCCTTGTTCGGGCCAATCATCCTCATCAGGGTCAGGAAAAATGAAATCATCTGCCTGTCATACGAAGACAACAGAATATAATCACAAACAACAATAAACATAAATGAGCCATGTATTTCTAAATTTAATCAACGAAAATGATATTATTGGAAACGTGGCAGTAAGAGGGAATGAACGTTGATTAAACTTCTCTGTGCTATTGCTTGAGGCAAATGATACTTTGTGCTCTTCATAGACCTTGCAATTACTTCCAACTTAAACACGTGCACTTGATTCAAGAAATGTGTTCTGAAAATTAAAGTAAAAAACCAAATGACCTATGACGTCAACTGACAAAAATCATAAAATTGTTCGAATGGCTCAAGCGTAAGCGACTAAATACTTAAGGGGTGGTTAACTCGAGACCTATGCAATATACAAATTGCATTTAAGTCTTACGAGAATGGAGATCTAGATCAGTTATTCTAGAGTTCATGACAAAAGTTGCATTCAGATGCAGGGCTTAAAGTGTGGCTGGACGGTCATGGACGGCGTCCATGCACTTATTTTAAAATCCTAACGCCGTCCCGCCACTTATTGGCAAGCACAGGCTGGAAAGGTAGGGGCGTTCAGGCACTCCTTTTGGAAAGGTAAGGGGCGTCCAGGCACTTATTTTCCACACTTTAAGCACTGTTCGGTTGTAACTTGTAAGTGACCCTAAACGAGTTCGTCAATTAATTAAAACACAGTCGGCGGGTTGCTTAGGCGATGGGGCAGGACATATGAACTTGTATCAAAGACCTTATAAGTTATAGTTATCTTTGCGTGTATCTTTTAAATAGGTCTACCTCGCCTACACCGAAACGGCACTGCCCTTCAACCCCTATGTAACGTTGGAATCGCATGCAAAACATGTGCCACAATTAAAATAATGGCAAACGTTGGATTTGCTAACCATTTCCTTGCGATGATAAGGTTGTCATATGGCAGAAATTATCAGATCACGCCAAGAGTAGCAGATAACTGAGCCGTAGTAAATTCGAGATTTCAACACAGCGGCCATGTTTCTTCTGCATAGAGTTGTCTATTCAGGGATGCCACTCTGATTTTGAAAAAATGTCAGATCCGGCCGAAAACCGAAAAAGGCTATAAAAGCTAGCAGATCGGAAAATTTTTGAAAAATGCATTGAATTTTCGGGCTTCAAATTTCTGATGACTTTTTTAGTCCTTCAGGCTCCGCAAATTTCTACTTATCCTCTCAAATTTACTGAAGACCATTTTTAGTCATTTGCTCTAAAATCAGAAATTTTCCTTAAATCTTCTTTTTTACTACTGTTTTGTACATTTTCCCTGAAAAATGTCTATATTTCGGAAAAATATCAGAAAATCCGCGATCGAAAAATCCTAGATCTTGACAAAAAACCTCAAAACTTAGATCAGGCCGAAAAAGCCTAGATCTATGCGTAAAAAACTATGAGTGGCATCCCTGACTGTGTATTGCCTCATTCCTATGTAATTGGCTTCGCTTCTACAGCATGGTCGAAAAAACTGAAAGATATGCCTACGCTATTCTATAATTATAACCACTGTCAATTTCAAACCCTTTCTCTTTTCATGTGTCATGAATGCATATATATAGGCTTATGTTAAGAGATTTTTACAATAGTCATTGGAAAACTCAGTAGGTCTGCTCGCGATATTTTCACACAGGATGAACAATTTAAAGCACATGTTTAGGGAAATGCAATCTGCCAATCTCGAAACGCTGTGTATACATCATATCAGGGAATTGCAGACCTACGAATAATTGCGGAAACCTAACAATGACGACATTATTTTAGGCTATTTCTGTTTTGCAATTCTCCCAGAAATAAACTTCTGACCCCCGTTTGCAAAAGTTTCCTCTCTATAGGCCTAATCATCGTTTTGATTAGGCTACCTTGGTCGTTGACAGTATAACCTATCCGATATTCTCTTTGATTTCCTCGGGATTCGGGAACAAAATTTAACTAGGCCTAAGCCTATTCTGCCACAATCTTCAGCTCTAGCGAAACCTACCAGGCTGATGCTGCGTATAATAAGCGGGTTGTTGCTCTTGCCACCCAATGATGGTAATCCGCGCGCTCATTAATGTAATCGGATTTTTATATAGCGGCTGTCTCATGGCCTCGACCCTGAGGGTGAGATCCGGGCCTTCACCACCGCTCGCCCGTTTGAATGGACACCACGTCATTTAGGCCTAGGTCCCCGTGGACGGACCGTGCAAGCCCGAGATTTTGAATATCTGAAATAGCCACCTGGACGCGGTGATGACTAAAAGAATGTGAGAAATTTCGATGACTAAAAAAGTCGTCAGGAAATTTTCGGCCCAATTAAAGTCGAATTTTTCGGCTGGCGTGTAGGCCTACGTACTCACCTCAAAATTTACCAGTAGCCTAGGCCTACAGCCCTGCCCCATAGTAAAGTCTGCCTTTCACACCCCAATTCCAAGTTGATCCAAGTCCAACACCCCTTCCCCCGGCCGCCTCTACAATTGTTTAAATTTATCCGCAATTCTCACACTTGCACGAGAGGCTTTTCCTTTTCTCAGTTATATGCCTATACCATGGAAATGATTGCATGTGTTAGGGTGACGTCGACGTTGTGTGCAATGAGTTCAGTTGAACTAAGTTTGTAGGCTATTGCATTGTATCTATGAATCTATAAAGCGCCTATCACAGTGCAGACCATTCAGCGGCGCTCACAGTGCCGAAGACCCAGAGAAAAAGAAAGTGGTTCGGAGACAGCGAAAAGATGTGCTTTGCGTAATAGTTAATCGGTGTCGACGTCTGTAGTAGAGCGGCCTGGTGAAAAATTGCTCACTTTGTGATACAAGCATGAAATTTGGTACATACTACGAAAATGTCATAAGAAAAAGATTTGGCTATACGGCTATCGCATATTTGACCCCTGGCCCCAATGGCAGCCATTTTTCAAAATGGCCGACCGGATTACAGATTTGAAATTATCTTAGCTTCCAGTACGCCTAGAATCGTCATCTTGGTGTCTAAACATACATAGTTAGGGGCGAGGATTCCAACAGAACCATTGGAAATGTTCCTCACGGCTTAAATGGTGGCCATTTTTCAAAATGGCTACCAAAACACGGATTTTTTTATTTCTCAGCTTCCAGTACACTTAGAATCGTCATCTTGGTGTCTAAACATACATAGTTAGGGGAAAGAATTACAACAGAGCCATTGCAAATGTTCCCCATGGCTTCAATAGCGGCCATTGTCCAAAATGGCCGACCAAAGTGTAGATTTTTCAATATTTCTGCCATCTAACTCCATCGTATAATACAATAATTGTCGATGCAAAAAATGAGCTCTGAAAAATTTCTAAGGAAAATTAATTCCTGTGGGAACTTACCACTCCAGATCTGGAGATGCCTGTAGATTAAACACTGCTTATAAATATACAGAAGCGGCTGCCGGCTGGTGGTGTTAGCGGACACCACCATCACAAAAAAGTTATAGGCGCCGCCTATAGGCCTATATATGACTATAAGACGATAATATTAATATTATGCCGTTTGATAGTTCAGTGTCTATAGTTGGCGTAGCTACGGCTGATCTTCCAAAGGCTGCTGGGATGCATCTGGCTTAGCTTTA
Organism: Lumbricus terrestris; assembly: GCA_949752735.1. Taxonomy (NCBI): domain Eukaryota; kingdom Metazoa; phylum Annelida; class Clitellata; order Crassiclitellata; family Lumbricidae; genus Lumbricus; species Lumbricus terrestris. The sequence goes on along the minus strand of OX457040.1, from coordinate 61,015,912 downwards.
ATTTTCCTGACGACCACTCTTTCCAATTTGACTTTCTTTGGAATGTACAAGCAGACGTCCTTCTCCTCACTGAATCGATATCCGTCCTTGCCCGTCAACCAGTACGTCCTGATAAACACGTTCTTCTGAACAGTTACACATCATAAACATTCATTATTATGGAGAAAATCTATGACAATATAGATAGGCTACGGTCGCTACGTTTATAATAATATAATCTACATAATAACTTTGGTTCACCTTTGATCCGGACTGAAAAGTAGAAACTATAAGGTTTTTATGAGATTGATAAGTTCGCCCACTTACGGTGCTAGCACAAGAACTTATATAGCACCAGTATATTGAGTTTTCAGGCTATCGATCTAAGACCATCAGTCTTAGTTGAATCGGTTAATGGGCACCATTTCTTTACAGATTTCTTAACCTGTAACCCAGACCTAATTCAATCGGAAAGAGTCCGAATTAAAGCTGAACCAAAGTTCTGTGTTTTCAGTCTGAGAATAAACTAAACCAGTGGTTCTTAACCTGTTCAAGGGAGCTGAACCCCGAGAAAAATCCTTGACCACTCACCGAACCCCTCAAGTTTGAACAATAATTTTTTAGCTAATGGGACCAAAAGGAAATAAAAAATTGTACCAAAATGTGATACAATGTTAATACATTCAATACATGCAGTATTAATATACTCAATATATGAACTACTAGTACTAATGTTGCGGACCAGGGCTGGGCAAAAACACCAGGAGCCGAACACCAGCCCTAGCCGTCGAAGTATAATCAATCAGTCCGTTAGGTCCGGCTTCAGTTATAGGCTGAAGACTAGCCGACTAGGCTTAAGTTCATTTATTCGAAGAACAGAAACGTCACTGCGGTCTTCACGATGTAGCACACGGTCCTCAACGCTTCTATTCGCAATGTCAATGTACAGTTCTACGATAATTTCGGTGGCCGTGCTGGGAGCAGGCCCGTCGAGGCAGCGCGAGGAGTAGAACGTCGAGACTGCGAGAGAGGAGTAGAACGTCGAGACTGCGCGATGAATCGAACCGTCGTGGCTACGCTAGGAGTCGGACCGTCGTTGCAGGTCCCCAGGACTTCCGTAGCGCCAGGTGTGGAACGTCTTGACTGCGAGACTGCGTGATGAATCGAACCGTCGTGGCTACGCTAGGAGTCGGACCGTCGTTGCAGGTCCCCAGGACTTCCGTAGCGCCAGGTGTAGAACGTCTTGACTGCGAGACTGCGTGATGAATCGAACCGTCGTGGCTACGCTAGGAGTCGGACCGTCGTTGCAGGTCCCCAGGACTTCCGTAGCGCCAGGTGTAGAACGTCTTGACTGCGAGACTGCGTGATGAATCGAACCGTCGTGGCTACGCTAGGAGTCGGACCGTCGTTGCAGGTCCCCAGGACTTCCGTAGCGCCAGGTGTAGAACCGTCGTCGTTGCCGATCCCAGCGGTCGTTCTCGTCACGTCAAAGGAAGCCTGAACTCTCAAGACCGGGCAATGCCCAGGGCCGCCTCAGGACTTACTCCCGTCAGGGGGTAGCGGTTGTCGGAGGCCGCTCCCCAGTCACGCAGAGGGAAACCTGAACTCTCAAGACCGAGCAATGCCCAGGGCCGCCTCAGGATTTACTCCACTCCACAAGCAGTTATCACTCGAAGCGTGTTTTACCACGAGTCGAGCCAGACCATTCAACAGCCTTATAGCCCTCGAAAAGTCAGACTTCGCAACAGTGAGGCAAGCCTCCTTATATACACTGCCGAAGCACGCGTAGGCCACGCCCACTTCAGGCCGGGTCTACGTAGACCGGGCAGGTCTACGCCTGTCACTCACGCCAGGTTGCCATGCCAACTCAGGCCAGGTCTACAGTAGACCGGGCAGGTCTACGCCTGCTCAGGTCACGCCCACTTCAGGCCAGGTCTACAGTAGACCGGGCAGGTCTACGCCTGCCACAGGCCACGCCCACTTCAGGCCAGGTCTACAGTAGACCGGGCAGGTCTACGTAACCGTAACCGTAGACATAGGCAGGTCTACGCGTAACCACTACTGTAGACATAGGCAGGTCTACGCGTAACCACTACTGTAGACATAGGCAGGTCTACGCGTAACCACTACTGTAGACATAGGCAGGTCTACGCGTAACCACTACTGTAGACATAGGCAGGTCTACGCGTAACCACTACTGTAGACATAGGCAGGTCTACGCGTAACCACTACTGTAGACATAGGCAGGTCTACGCGTAACCACTACTGTAGACATAGGCAGGTCTACGCGTAACCACTACTGTACACATAACCGCTACTGTAGACATAGGCAGGTCTACGTCTATGTCTACAGGCCAACAATTCAATAGACAGCAAAATTCTCAACATGCCCCCCCCAGGAACAGTCCAAGGCCCCCTTGGAGCAATACAGCAGCAAGAGATAAGCAAATCGCCAATTAGGGCGTTGAAAATTACAAATTACAAATACGGCGATACAAAATTGCGATACAGAATTCGCCGAGCGTCATCTATACAATTCAGCGATTTATTGGCTGTCAGCGTTTTTTTTTTTATTTATTTATTTTTTTTTATTTTATTTATTTTTTTTAAAGCTGGCAGTGGCTTTCTGTCAGCGTTTTTTTTTTTTTTTTTTTTTTTTTTTTTTAAACTGGCAGTGGCTTTCTGTCAGCGTTTTTTTTTTTTTTTTTTACACGACATTTTCAAGCAAGCAGTTAGCACATAATGACATCAGGTCAAACAAATTACAAAATTACAAATGCTGGCAAGACTTGCCCTTCATTAAGACAGCACCTTTTCATAACTCCACCTTAATTAATACCAAATGACAAGTTTTACAGTTTACTCGTCGATCTGAATTACATCGTTAGTCGTCGTCTTAGGAGAAAAGAAGGGAGTCGGCATACATCCCTCGTAAATTCCTCGAAGAATTTCCGACGGCCAATGCGGAAGTTCATCTGACATTCTGGCCACGAAATGCTCCCTAGTTTCAACCAGAACAAGGTTCCGAGCGCGTCGTACTATGTAAGTGGCCTCAGCACGAGTCATGAAAATACAATCTTACCGCAAAACTTTCAGCGTCGTACAAGTGCAGCACGGTCGCAATGCATTAAATCTTAAGCCAATGCACAGCGTTCAACAATTATTCATACACGAAGTTTACTACACAATAAAGGCAAGGCAGTACACACAATTAATGACGATCATTTACAATGTAATCATTACAGAAACATAAGAATCCAACAGAATGTTTTCCTCCGTAAGAAAGCGCGTTTGAAGACCCTTTTTCGCGCACATTCGCAGAGGTGTGCGCCGCCTACTGGAAACGAATAGGCCGGCGAACGGTCCGACGAGGACGGTTGAAACCTGTCGTTACTTCATCGTAGTTTCCATCCCTTCTTGACGTTTCTTTTTCGTGCGTTTTGTCTCTACGCAATGCGAAAGTCTCGGCCCTTGGCCGTTCGACAGTAACGACTGTCGGTTCGTCGGTAACTATGTCCTGTTGCTCTTCCGATGATTCTTTCTTTGCACGTTTCCCTTTCCAACGGTGACGTGGCCGACGGCTGAAGGAAACCGTGGCATTCTCGGTCACTTCGGCGTGCGATCCTCCGGTCACTTCGGCGTGCGACCCATTCCATTGTCCTTTCGTCCGCCCAAAGCAATGGCGGAGTTTGTCGACGTGAGACACGAAGGGCTTAGCTTTTGGCGACTTTTGTAGAAGAAAGTTAACCGGGCCGCACGCCCGCACTACCATGTATGGACCCGTAAAGTTACGTTGAAACTTTGGGCTACGTCCTACAAACTTTCGTGGGCTAAAGTAGTAGACCCAGTCACCTTCTTCGTACTTGGCAGGGCGGACTCGCAAGTCATAACTGTGTTTGCTCCTTTCCGCGTTCTTCTTAAGGCTTTGCCGTGCAACGCCGTAAGCTTTTCCAAGTCTCTCGGACAGTTCAGCCACGTAAGTCTTGTACGTGGGTCCGCTTTCTTCGGTTCTTTCGGGAGGTCCGTAAACAAGATCCAAAGGCATTCTGTTTTCCCGTCCAAAGATGAGGTAATTCGGCGTGAAGCCCGTCACATCGTGAATCGAGGCGCGATATGCAGCCATTACATACGGGAGGCATTCGTCCCAATCCCGCTGGTTTTCACTCACCACTTTTCCCAGCATCGAATTCAGCGTACGGTGGAACCTTTCAATCATTCCATTGCATTGCGGTCGATAGCTGGACGTCCTTACTTTGTCCACCTCTAGTAACCGACACATTTCGTGGAACACATGTCCCTCAAAGTTTCTTCCTCTATCCGTCAGAATTTGAAGCGGCACCCCATAGCGAATGACAATCGTTTCCACCAACGCTTTAGCAACAGTGATCGCCTCCTGGTTTGCCATAGGGGCGGCTTCAACAAACTTCGAAAAGTTGTCCATCATCGTCAAAATGTAGATGTTGCCCCTACTGCTTCTCGGATGTGGGCCCGTAACATCTATGCTCACTCGCTCCCACGGTTCCCCACAGGACATGGTCTGCAGAGGGCCTTGCCTTTGCGGTGCTCCCCGTCGGTACCGGCAACAACCGTCGCAATGCTGACAAAACCTCCTGACATCTTTGGACCAGCCTACCCAATAGGCCCGTCTACGAACCTGCCAACGGGTTCGCCGGACACCCAGGTGTCCCCCAGTTGCACCAGTGTGTGCCAACCGCATGTAGTCCTCTTTAAGGTCTTTCGGCACCAAAATTTGCTCCAGTTCGTCCGGCGTCCTACGGTAGATCACGTCATCTTTTAAATACAACAAGTCTCGTTGATGCCAGTAAACTTTAACAGCTTCTTCCTCCTGTAGAATTTCTTGTACACTCGGAATTCCTTCACTCAGCCAAACTCTGACAAGACTTAGGACGGAATCTTCCTTCTGCGATTTCGCAATGTCCGTCGTACTGTCACTTTCCACTTGAACCTCGGTCACTTCTCGCACCAAGTGATCCGTTATAGCATCTTCTTCCCAGCGACACTGTCGGCACGGCTTTCTCGACAAAGCGTCGGCGTCCCCGTGTTTACGGCCTGGTCTATGCAGTATTTCAAAATCGAACTCCACTAGTTTTTCCAGCCAGCGCCCTTGTTGACCAATCGGTTCGGGAGTGTGTTGTAGCCATCTCAGTGCGGCATGATCTGTTCTGAGAGTAAATCGCCTACCCAACAGGTACTGCCGAAAGACTTGGGTAAAATTCACCACTGCCAACAACTCCTTCCTGGTGACACAGTAATTACGTTCTGCCGCTGAAAATAACCGACTACCATACGCAATCACCCGTTCTTCGCCGTCGATATTCTGGGAAAGTACCCCACCAATTCCGACGTCCGAGGCATCACAGTCCAAGGTGTAAGCAGCATCGTCGATCAGTAAGCTGAGCACAGGCGCCATAGTCAATGCTTCCTTTAAACGGTCGAAGGCATCCTGGCATTCGTTTTCCCACAGAAAAGGTTGGTCCTTTCTTGTTAGCGCAAACAAAGGTGCGGCGACCAGGGAGAAACCTCGAATGAATTTACGATAATAGGAACATAGTCCTACGAACGCCCGCACGTCCTTCAAGTGTCTAGGTGTAGGCCATTCCGTTACCGCCCGCACTTTAGCCGGGTCAACGGAAATCCCATCTGCGGTCACAATATGCCCAAGAAAAGATACCGTGCGTCTGAACAGGTGACACTTGCTAGGTTTCAATTTAAGGTTAGCATCCCTAAGTCTCTGAAACACCTGACCCAATCTGTCCAAATGCTGGTCCTCAGTACTGCTGAAAATGATTACATCATCCAAGTACACCAAGCACAATTCAAAATTCAATCCGGACATAACAATGTCCATAAGCCGCTGAAAGGTGGCCGGCGCGTTACATAAACCAAAGGGCATTACACGCCAACGAAAGGTCCCTTGCCGAGTAATGAAAGCCGTTTTATCAGCATCACCCGGGTCCATCAAGACCTGATGGTACCCGCTTCGAAGGTCCAGAGTGCTAAACCACCCGGCACCGGACAAAGCATCAAGACAAGCATCAATCCTAGGAAGAGGGTACGAATCCTTCCGAGTCAAATTGTTCAATTTGCGATAATCGATACAAAACCTCAAGGTCCCATCTTTCTTCTTGGCAAGGACCACGTTGGCGGCCCATTCACTAACCGCAGGCTCTACAACCCCAGTCACTATCATTTGCTTCAGTTGTGCGTCAATAGCAGCCTGGTACGGAAGTGGTTGCCTCCGCAAGGGTTGCCTCACCGGGCGAGAATCCCCTGTATCAATCCGATGCTGAGAAATCATGGTCCTTCCCAGATCCTGGTCGGTAGTCGAGAAAATACCTTTGTATTCGTCCAGTAATTCCTTCAGTCGCTCCTTCCCTTCGGCTGAGACTTCCTCCGAAATTTCCTCCATTAACCTTCCGACCAAGGGGTTCTCATCAGTAGGACCCGTGCATTCTTCATTGTCCTCCTCAACCTTTACGGGTTGCAAGTCTCCCAACATTTGATCCGCTGCCAACAGGGCAGATTGTTCGTTCAAATTCACTACCCGAATACAAGCATTATCTGCATCGTCACCCAGTAAAACTCTGGCTACATGCAACCCAGGGTGAATTTCTCTAGACTCAGTCATCCACGCTGGAGCGGAAGTGTTCAAATCCCGATACTGCAGTTTACATGGTACATCACACTGAGAACGAGGAAGAATGGTTATTTCTTCCGCAACCATCACCCTGCGACACCAAAGCGAGCCATTACCCTTAACCAAAGGAATGCGACGCCGACCAATGAAAAGTGCGCCTTGTCCAAAACCCAATCGACATCGATGCTGTCTCAACCAATCCATTCCAAGCATGGGTTCACCTATTTGGTCCGAAACAAGAAAACCAGTATCAAGGGAAAATCCTCGGGAAATCCCAATCGAAACATCAATCCGACCCAAAACCCTAATCTGCGTTCCATTAGCAGCCAAGAGAATGCGGTTACTAGGCTGGAGCGGCAAACCATCAACATCAGCAGAGGGAACTAGACTTACCTCCGACCCAGTGTCCACTAGGCATGTTCTTTGCTGTCCGTTGATCGTCCCACGGATGTAGATCGCGTTATTCGTCACGCCCGAAGCTCTGTCTTTCGTCGTATGGTTGGTGACGGTTGTTCCATTCTGGTCGGACACTGGCGGGTCCGAGATGCGTGTGTCGTCGGAACGGTTGGGAAACCGTCCGCGCCGGCGGCACTGGCGAGCGACGTGGCCCACTAGTCCGCAGTTGAAACAGGTTACTCCGCGGCCGGAGTTCCGGGATGCGTTTCCTTGAGGCGGCGAAGAAAGGGGAGGCGAAGAAACGGTCGATGGAACCGTTCGCGAGACAGTCGGTTCCTCGTTGAAACTTGTCCGATGCGAGCTTCGGATTTCGTCCAGCTGCCTGCATATCCTTCCTTCCACGTCTTGTTGCCACTTTCGTTGTGCAGCGAAGAAGTCGTCCAATTGAGACTGCAGCTGTCCTCCGGCGTCGCCGTCTTGAGTCCCTCGCACACGATTGGCGGGTCTACGACGGTCTTCCAGGTCCGACGTCTGTTGGTACGCGGACAGACGCAGGGCCGTGCGATATGCCTCGTCGATGGTCTTTGGTTCACGTTCTCTAACCTTGAGAGACAATTCCCGATCGCGGATCGCTTCGAGGAAGGTGTCCTTCGCAACAATTTCCGTAGTTTCATTTGACGGCACCGGGTACGCAAGTACGACGAGTCTCCGGATATCATGCAGCAAGTCGCCAAGGGTCTCATCCGCTCTCTGTCGGCGATAATAGAGTTGTGCTCGGAAAGTCTCGGCCTGACCCTCCGAACCGTAGCGTTGACGAAGCCTCTCGACCAGCTGTTCGTACGTGACTTCCGTGCGGGCTCCGAAATCCCACAACAGCTGCGTCGCTGCCTTCTCCAGAGAACAGCGGAGAAAATCCACTTTATCGACTGCAGTCCACTGGTTGTGTCTTGCGCACACATCAAACTGCGCTAGGAATGACTCAAGGGATCCTGTTCCATCAAATTTCCCAGGCTTCATCGGGTTCTTCTTTTCACCGATCAGACGACTGATGTTTTCAATGACTTTTGATTCCACGACGCTTGCGTCTCTCTCCGGGATCAGCATACTTTTTCGGTCCTTCTTCGGCGAGTCGTCGAAATCGATCTTCTGCAGAAAACGGCTTGACTCGACCTCGTAATCGAACAAAACGTCCTTTCGTCGTCCGGCGGTTGGCGACGAAGCAGTGAGGGGACCAGAGACTCTCCCGTCCATCCCATCGCGAGGAAACTCACCAGTCGCTGCGTTCCACATTGTTCCGGGTCGTTACCGCTTCAAATTCAAGTTCCTTCGAAGTCGAAACGGACAAGATCAAAACTCCGCTTCCGGTGTCAGTTTGACGAAGGTCGAACAAGACCAAAACCCCACGACTGGAACCAGTTTGTTGCGGACCAGGGCTGGGCAAAAACACCAGGAGCCGAACACCAGCCCTAGCCGTCGAAGTATAATCAATCAGTCCGTTAGGTCCGGCTTCAGTTGTAGGCTGAAGACTAGCCGATTAGGCTTAAGTTCATTTATTCGAAGAACAGAAACGTCACTGCGGTCTTCACGATGTAGCACACGGTCCTCAACGCTTCTATTCGCAATGTCAATGTACAGTTCTACGATAATTTCGGTGGCCGTGCTGGGAGCAGGCCCGTCGAGGCAGCGCGAGGAGTAGAACGTCGAGACTGCGAGAGAGGAGTAGAACGTCGAGACTGCGCGATGAATCGAACCGTCGTGGCTACGCTAGGAGTCGGACCGTCGTTGCAGGTCCCCAGGACTTCCGTAGCGCCAGGTGTGGAACGTCTTGACTGCGAGACTGCGTGATGAATCGAACCGTCGTGGCTACGCTAGGAGTCGGATCGTCGTTGCAGGTCCCCAGGACTTCCGTAGCGCCAGGTGTAGAACGTCGTGACTGCGAGAGAGGAGTAGAACGTCGAGACTGCGCGATGAACCGAACCGTCGTGGCTACGCTAGGAGTCGGACCGTCGTTGCAGGTCCCCAGGACTTCCGTAGCGCCAGGTGTAGAACGTCTTGACTGCGAGACTGCGTGATGAATCGAACCGTCGTGGCTACGCTAGGAGTCGGACCGTCGTTGCAGGTCCCCAGGACTTCCGTAGCGCCAGGTGTAGAACGTCTTGACTGCGAGACTGCGTGATGAATCGAACCGTCGTGGCTACGCTAGGAGTCGGACCGTCGTTGCAGGTCCCCAGGACTTCCGTAGCGCCAGGTGTAGAACGTCTTGACTGCGAGACTGCGTGATGAATCGAACCGTCGTGGCTACGCTAGGAGTCGGACCGTCGTTGCAGGTCCCCAGGACTTCCGTAGCGCCAGGTGTAGAACCGTCGTCGTTGCCGATCCCAGCGGTCGTTCTCGTCACGTCAAAGGAAGCCTGAACTCTCAAGACCGGGCAATGCCCAGGGCCGCCTCAGGACTTACTCCCGTCAGGGGGTAGCGGTTGTCGGAGGCCGCTCCCCAGTCACGCAGAGGGAAACCTGAACTCTCAAGACCGAGCAATGCCCAGGGCCGCCTCAGGATTTACTCCACTCCACAAGCAGTTATCACTCGAAGCGTGTTTTACCACGAGTCGAGCCAGACCATTCAACAGCCTTATAGCCCTCGAAAAGTCAGACTTCGCAACAGTGAGGCAAGCCTCCTTATATACACTGCCGAAGCACGCGTAGGCCACGCCCACTTCAGGCCGGGTCTACGTAGACCGGGCAGGTCTACGCCTGTCACTCACGCCAGGTTGCCATGCCAACTCAGGCCAGGTCTACAGTAGACCGGGCAGGTCTACGCCTGCTCAGGCCACGCCCACTTCAGGCCAGGTCTACAGTAGACCGGGCAGGTCTACGCCTGCCACAGGCCACGCCCACTTCAGGCCAGGTCTACAGTAGACCGGGCAGGTCTACGTAACCGTAACCGTAGACATAGGCAGGTCTACGCGTAACCACTACTGTAGACATAGGCAGGTCTACGCGTAACCACTACTGTAGACATAGGCAGGTCTACGCGTAACCACTACTGTAGACATAGGCAGGTCTACGCGTAACCACTACTGTAGACATAGGCAGGTCTACGCGTAACCACTACTGTAGACATAGGCAGGTCTACGCGTAACCACTACTGTAGACATAGGCAGGTCTACGCGTAACCACTACTGTAGACATAGGCAGGTCTACGCGTAACCACTACTGTAGACATAACCGCTACTGTAGACATATAGGCAGGTCTACGTCTATGTCTACAGGCCAACAATTCAATAGACAGCAAAATTCTCAACACTAACAATTGACTAACCGTATCAACACTGCCAATTGCATCTTAATGTGTCCTTGACTTTTGCCATTTGGAAACAATGTGAGATTTTTCACTCACAATCACTGACCATGAATATGTATATATTTAAGAGGACCTCTGACGAACCCCTTGCACTGGCTCATCGAACCCCAGGGGTTCGGTCGAACACTGGTTAAGAAACACTGAACTAAACTATTGTGCTCGTAGTAGGCTAGTCCACGCTACAATTAAATTTATTGTATTTGCAATAAATTATGATGGAATAGGCCTATGATTGTATACGCATTTATATATGCCTCTTTCAGTAGAATAACGACATAAAGTTGTCTCGTTATTACTACACCCGCTGCGATTGCCTCTTTCACATTATAAGTCGTTTGACGTCACAATCTCCGAATATGATGACATCACCCCAAAATGACGCAATTTTCATTTGTTCGTTCGATTCATTTGAGCCGATGACTGCACAGAAGTAGACGCAGAAGACGACGAAAACGACGACAAATTTAAAGGTGATGAGAGACGATGAAGATGAGGGAGAAGATGACGATGTAGGCTTATACTGTTGCTGAACGATCAACGAAGTGAAAAAGAAATCATTCGTAATTCGTATCGTATGACAGAAATAGCATCGCCGTCATTTCAAAGACCGAAGATATTCGACAAGTAAGTTTCACAATGCGTTACTATAGCAACAAAATGGCCGACGGTCAGACTTAGAGAGACGAGTTGAGGACAAACGGGAACAGGACAAAACGCAGAGAGCCGATACATCATTATATAAGGACGACAACGAAAACAATGCAGACATAGCCGGACTCTTTTAACATGTCTAGGTCTATACTTTATTTGTACGTGTCCGTCCCTAACCTTCTGTTCCATGGTGTACGTCTAAATATATATCGCAGCCGCCATTATGACGTCATTTTATAGAGGTTTAATTTGACATCATAAATATTTCGAACCAATTATATAAATAATAAAAATACGTCATTGTTGTGGAGCCTAAAGAAGAATGAAGCGCATTCCGTAGAATTACAGAGGACTGTTTTGTGACAATTCAGGCATTGCTTATTTTAATTTTATTCAGCTTAGAAACCATTCTGAAGCAAGTCGAAAATACCGGAAGTCGAATGAATGCCGGTTCTGAAGTTATTTCAAGTGGACGAAGTTCGACGAACGAAGACGGAAATCACGTAATTGTAAGTGAAAAATTTATGCTTGATTTATGGGTTGATTGGATTCAAAATTGTGACATCAAGAGACTTACCACTTTTTTTATTTTGTTGGATCAATTAGCCAACAAACGAGGCATGCCAGCAAGATAATAAATAGTAGGCCGAATTCTTTATGACTTAATTGCAGTATCACGGACCACCATATAGCCTACATTCAGTATCTTTGGACAGTATCTAATGACACTAAACCTGGCCCTAACCGACACTCACTATGCCACACCTGATCCTAACCGACCCTCACGACGCCTAACCTGACCCTAACCAACTGTCACGGCGCCTAACTTGATCGTAGCCTACCATTGCGACGCTTAACCTGACCCCAGCCGACACTTAGATCCCAGATGCTGCAATTGAATGTTACTAAATATCATAAAATGTATCATTTATCTTTGTGGATTTCTGTGTTGCTTCAGGAACCGCTGCATTGCTGTCTGAGATCAATGGCATGAGGCATGATGAGGGGGAATGCGATGAGTGACGGTTTTGTGGCTCGTTGTAGTTGGTGGTGGTGTTGTTGTGTGTTGGTAGTTTATTTGTATTAGTACCTGCCGGGCCTCTGGCGTGGCTTAAAATCCCGTAAGCTCCTCGCAAAGGCAGGAGGGCCCCTGGCGCGGATTAGGCTAATATCCCGCAAGCCCAATATTATTAATTTTAAAATTATTGTTTTATTAATGTGTTGTGCGTTGTTGAACCGAGGAATGAGAAGGGGGTGAAGGAATGGTTTGATTAGAAGGCAGTGGTGGACGGTGGAGGAACCAAATCGCAGTGGGTCATCGAAACGCAGCAAGAGAAAGTCAACCTCAACTCGATGAATCGACAACTAAGCGGGAAAACTCTTCGTGTATACGAGACTTAAACAGACAGATAATAGACTAATAGTTGTTGCAATAAATTAACAACGTGGGATTTGGAACATCCCTCGCTCGATAAGTGGACTTTATAATAAATTAACAGTTTTTTTCAATTAATTGTCTTTTCTGTGTCGTCGCTGTCGTGTCTTTCTGGCTATTAATTGTCGAATTTAGCTGTCGCCCTGCCATCGTATAAGTAGCATAGATACCAAATTGGTAAGCCAGTATACAATAATATTTTAGGAAGGAACCGATGTTCTAATGAACAGTTTGCCGAATCTCTAGTCCTATTACTAATTATGATCTTTGACTTCAATTCCATGGTATATGCTGAGAGTAGGCCCTATCAATACGAGAAATGCTTCGAATGATCAGTGACTGAAATCGAACAGCAAAGTAACTAAATTATAAAGGTCTTAGGGGATAATAGGCCCCATAAAAATACCAATACCGATTACGGTAAATTACAAAAGTCTTCATAGTTACAGTTATAGTCTATAGACCTATCTCATTCTTGGTGTCAGTTCTGAAAATCTACTATAGGCCTAAGCGTAGACGACAATATTATTGTTCAATCAACTGCAGACGCCAACCCGCAAACTCAACCAGTCAATGTCACCCCTAATGCATATAATTATTGGTCGAAGATCATTCCACTCACTTCAGAACACAGGGCTGCGGTCCCCTGCCGTATTATTATTATTATTATTATTATTATTATTATTATTATTATTATTATTATTATTATTAATATTATTATTATTATTATTATTATTATTATTATTATTATCATCATCATTATTATCATTATTATTATTGATTTATTTGGCGTTATCATTATCATCGGTTCATCAATCATCACTATCATCATCATCATCATCATCATCATCATTATCATCGGTTCATCAATCATCACTATCATCATCATCATCATCATCACTATTGAGCTATATAGTAAGAACTCTCTTATGACAGACGCAATTAAAATATGATTATCTGCTTGGCCTATAATCAGAGTCTTTGCAAATTTAGTCGTCGACCGACCTTGACTTCCACTTGGCCACGGTCTTCAAACTCGTAGTCACCCAATCCATCGAGTATTTCTTTACAGTCTTCACTCACTTGGATCCGCAGAGCTGAACACAGAAATAAATCTAGACAGATTTAGCCTACGGACACACATAGGAAGTTATTCAAGTGAGACTATTTACATAAAAATTTTATTTACCGGTAGAAATCGATTTAAGTTAGTCAAAATCAAATCAGATTAGCCTTATCTATATTGTTGTGAGTAGTGTTCCCTAAGTTAAAGGTCCCTACTTGGTTCAACTCACATAAAATAGCTCGTGTCTAGTTTAAAGGTATAATTTAACATAAGAACGAACTGATACATTTACCACACTGTAGACCAGAGGGAAGTCGTCGACGGCATTGTCATTCAGCGGCGAACGGACGAACAACATCTTGACACAGCAACAGGCTGGCGAAGACGAACTTAACTAACGACACCAAGGCGAGGTGTATGAACGAAAGCTTAACTAACTTAACTACCGAACTCTGACAAGAAGGCTGCCATGCAGGCACCCTGCAGCCGAGAACATCAGAGCCCAACACCACGCTCAAGAGAGCACAAGCTCAAAGAGAGACCAAGAGAGAGACGCCCCCTGAAGTCAGACCTTATATAGAACAAGTCTGTCACCAGGTGTCGCCCCGAAGTCAAGTGACCGTGACTATAGCCTATCCCATGACCAGAACCAGTCGGAGAGAGTCGTGTAGCCCAACAATATCTAATACCTTGTCCGGTCGACTCCATGCGCGATGCTATGTTGACTGTGTCACCGAGAAGACAATAGCGAGGCATCTGAAGTCCGACGACAGCAGCCACGCACGGACCTACACAATACACACATGCAGAGGTATATCATCCATGCATTTAAGATGTGTTCATGACATACGCTTAACAAACAGGTACACATGTATGCATGCTTATAAGTACTTATACGTACTTATACATACCTATGCAATAGTATGCATACTTACACACGCACACCTACTCATAAATACTTTAACATAGCATAGGCAAGAGCGGATGCATGCCAGCAAGGCGCGCGTGGACTATGTAGACGAGATAGGCAGGCAAACAGAAGACGACAGGCAGGCAGACAGACAGACAGATAGACGGACAGAAAGAGAGCGGGCAGCACACGTCACACGAGGCAATGCAAAGTCAAAAATCTCTACATTATTACGGTAGAATAAGCGAATTTTCGCCCTAATAAATCGTACCGGAGTGTAGTCCAATCCGGAGCATGAGTTTTCCATGTGGCTTGTGTGGAATGACGAAGTCGGTCGTCATGTGGAGAAGGTCCAGAGCCAGTGTGGCTAATTCTCCGGCGTGTCTCAGGCCATTCGTGCGTGGACAACCGCTGACGATGACGTAAGCGTCGCCGATCGTCTCCACCTTGTAGACGTCGTAGAGATCGATGCGGATGTCGAACTCAGTGTACAAACCGTTCAGAAACTCAACGACCTGTGACCACAAACCATGATGATGGTGGTGATGATGATGATGGTGATGATGATGATGATGATGATGATGATGATGATGATGATGATGATGATGATGATGATGATGATGATGATGATGATGATGATGATGATGAAGACGATGACGATGATGATACCAACAACCTTTGCAATAAATAGCTACATAGTATAGGCCTAATAATTATTATGCAGTGGCTGGTGGATTGCAACCATTAGCCGGTTTACCAGCATAATAATTATGGGCACTACTACATTACTACCGGCAATGGCTTCTGTCAGTTCTCGACTGGCATCATATAGCAACGATTGGGCTCTAACTCTCACTCCCACTACTACTGTCCGTTATCCGGTATCCCAAACTGCAATGCTCGATGCATTCGATGGTTTTGCTGACCTGCATCGGTGTTGACGATGCGGCTATGTTTGTGAATCCGACGATGTCGCTGACGTAGATGGTGACGAGTTCGTAGCACTCGGCCAGCACGGACTTCTCCGTTTTCAAGTCATCGACGATGCTCTTTGGAAGAAGTCGGCACAAGAGCACTTCCGTCTGCTTCACATCCGCCTCCATCGACTGCAACAAACCATTCACAGATGGCGCCTTATGAAAAGGAATTTTAACGCTTTTGCGTCTCTTTCATCTCCTGCTCATCATCAGTAGGCTGTTGATCACAGCGTGTGTGTGTGTGTGTGCGCCCGCTTGCGTTCGTGTGTGTGTGTGTGCGCGCGCCCGCGTGCTTTCGTGTGTGTGTGTGTGTGCACGCGCGTGTGTGTGCAGTGACAACAGGAGCGTGGGCGTTGTGATCAATGATGACAACAGCCACGACGACGACGACGACGACGACGACGACGAGAACGACGACGACGACGACGACGACGACGACGACGACGACGACGACGATGACGATGACGATGACGATGACGATGACGATGATGATGATGATGATGATGATGATGATGATGATGATGACGACGACGACGACAATGGTTGTGACGGTTGCAGCCGTGACAAAATAATGACCTTATTGATGATGCAGCAGTTTTGGTGTCAGTTTGATTTACCTCGGTCTGACTTCGATACTTTTCCCTCAGTTCCTTGAGTTCGGTTGTGAACTGGTGGATGAGCTTAGCACCGAGGACACACGACAGAGGATATCCGGTCAAGAGAAGGACGAGGATGACCGCAAACAGACCAATCCGGATGTTGTTCGCTAAACGAAGATCACGCAATCCAGATCGAACATTCTCCATCTCAACTCTTTCTTCCTTCAAACATTCAGATCCGTTCTCGTCTCCAGGTTCTGCGTTGACCTTCGGCTCCATGTTCAAGTTCGCCTCCACTGTAGGACAGTCGTCTAAGTTCCCAGAACATTTCAGGTATAGGGACACCAGCAGGGAACCGGCCACTCCATATTGTATCTCTGTGGAAAATATATAATTATTGGACTGTTATGACCGTTTCTGAACCATATAAAGCTGATCGTGTCTGCGCAAGCTCTGAGGCTATAAGAGCTGAAAATCGTCAAATTATGTTCTGTTCAATCCATGGGCGCCGCGGATATTTTCGAAAGAGGGACAAAACACGATTAACTTTTTAAGTGATTGGAATTAAAGCTGAAATAAAGGATTTAGGATGCTTTCAATAAAAAAACGAGATGTCCGATTTGACAAATGTTTAAATGGTTGTGACTTGTGACTGAGCATTTTAATGTCTTGGTCCGGTCTTGAAGTTCAAAGTGCTGGTCTTGGTCTTAAGGTTCAGAGTCTTGGTCTTAAGACCAATCGGTTTGGGTTCAAAATCTTGGTCTTTAGGTATGAGGTCTTGACAAAAAGTCTACTCGAAGGCGTACGTCGAAGCAAGACCAGGACTTTCAATCGCCGGTTTATCTTTATCTTCCATGTAACCAACGGATTATTGCAATTCAATTCTAAATGCAGACTGCCGAGAAATCCGAATTCATGGCCTACTTGCGAAGCTGCGAGGTACTTTTGCGCCAGCACCAACAGGTCCAATTAAGCCGCGAAAGCATCTGCTAGAGCACCAGAAGGGATCGAACCGGATTCTGCAAGGTTACCATCTTTGAGATCGAGTCGTACATGGGCTCAGTGTAGGCGTAGCCTACATGTAAATACCGAAGACGATCTAATAATTATGGCTCTCTTACCTCCTAATCTAAGTTGAACGATCTTGTCCAATTGTCGCAGATCACTTCCAATTCTAGACTCGAGCCATGATGCAATATTATCGCCCACCATCGGACACGCTGTTGCAATCGACGCCGTCACTTTCCTGTATGCGCTCAAAGTTTCTCGAATTGCTGCGTTCTGATTCGTCTTCTGGTGCTGCTGCGGACTGCTGTACTTCTGTCGCGTCGTGTCCATCTGCTGCTGAATAGAAGTGATGTCGAAAGAAGAACCGCTAATTCTTGCGAATAGATCTTGAATCTTCGGCTGACGACTGGCTGTGAAGTTTCTGCCACAAGTGTGTAATATTTGTGATTTTTAAAAATTAAATTATAATGCTAAAGTTGAGGAATGAAGTTCTGTTGCATTGTCGTACGAGAGCTGCGTATATAGCGCTATAGTCTGTGTTAAAGCAGCTGCAAGTAGGCCTAAACATGACTGGAATCATTAATGGATCATCTGTCCTAGCTTCATCTGAAAAACTGTGATAGAGTCAAGTGAGACTTAAATTTAGGCTTAATTTGTGGAGTTCGACGCTCCTCGTCGCTTGCGCTTCTGGTCTGGCACTACCGGGAGGGAGCCCCCTTGCCCCCGGATCTAGCATTTCCCGGTCTCCCGACCTTCCGCTCAGCGACAGGAACGCTTGGCCCAAGTTGAACTCCGGTGTAGTCTTCGGGGAGGCCAACGGGCGTGCTACTTCCGGTTGTTTGAGTACCCCCCCGGGTCTTACGATACGGGCCTCGCCTTCTTCAATCTCCCTATTCCCTTCCCTATCTCGGGTGGAATAACCGGCCTGGGAGGGGAACCCCAGTCTATCCAAATGAAAGTAGTCGGGCCTAGGTTTTCCCATCAACCTAGCACTCCGCCTACTGTCTGGCGTAGGACCTGCGCTGGCTCCCTCTTCCTCATCTTGACAAGGTCCAGCCGAGTATGGCGCGGAAGGGCATTGCCCTACAATGGTTTCAGAGTCACCACCTGGGTCCGTCTGCTCACCTCGGTCTTGCCGGCTTTCTCTCACTTCCTCTACCGCCCATCGCATCTCAGCCCGACGGTCATCTAGTTCGGCGCTCAATCTCGCCCACCTGTCCCGAACATCGTCTTGCTCGGCGAACACGACTTCCATCTCATTTGAGATATCCATTATCCTTCCTTCTATCTGTCTTTGGCGTTCATCTATCTGTCTTACTCTTCCATCCAACTGTTTCTGTCTATTATCCATACCTTCCATTCTACTGTCCACGCTCGACAGCGTTTGGCTAATACTGGATAGCATCGCCATCAATCCTGCGTCCGTCCCAATCGGTCGTTGTCCTCCTTCCTCCCTTCTTTCCATATCTCTCTCGGTCTCGTCTCCGTCGTCAGTCACAGAAACTTTAGACATGACACTTCAAATAGCAAATGCTATATTGTTTAATACAAAATACAATGAAAAGTCACAATACTAAATAGCGCAATATAATACTCAACGGCTAAAAATACATTCACTCCACATATATTCGTCTCTATAACTATAGGCAACGGCTGATCAAGGTAATTTCTGGTCTGGGTTTTTCCCTTACTAATCAAACATTCACGGCTGAAGGTCTAGTTCATAACATACCGCTGAGCTCGTAGTTTACTGTCTTCCACGATCTCGACGTTAATGTCCTCTTTCTCCGCTTGAATCACTGAATAATCCTGAGTCCTTCTCCTTGCTTCCTGCGGCAACGTAATTTAGATCCTTGTCGTCGTAATCGCCAATTTGTCCTTTCGTTTCCTCTCTTCGTCGTCGTTACTCAACCACTTCGTTCGGCTGAGTCTCTCTTCGGTCCACTTCACTTCAATAATCGCACTAATCCTTTTAACGTCGTTCTGATGTCGGCATCCAAGAAGACGGGCTTCGTTTCGCATACTTTTCGACGAACAATCCCACTTTAATCACATAATTTAGAGCGCAACTTCCACGAAGAATCCAACGTCAACAGAGCGAGCGAGAGCGAACGAACAAGCCCTGATTGCTTGCGCTCGTCCCTTTTAAACACTTTCCATGCTGAGCTAAGCAGAAATTCAGCATTTGCACGGTCTCTCTTCCTTTGACTCCTTGCCTCTGTCTGTTGTACGTGCCGCGATCCTGGTCTGTCAGCCACGCCATCACGTCTAGAAATCGCTGATGCAGCGGGTCCTGGTACAACCTCGTCAGCATGATCTCTAAATCCGCTGTCTGCCTTCCCACATATCACCACACACATCCATACACATACACACATAGTTAACTATAATTGCTATTAAAAGGCGCTATATCAAGTGCAATCTTATAGAATCGCACAAATTGATATTATCATCCAAACCCATGGGCGGAGTTTGGTTTCCGTTTTTTTAGGGGCCTAAAAAACTTGGTCCAGAAGGCAATAGGCGCCGAAAATTCTTTATTTTTTAGTCGTCAAGTTAAAATCTCATGAAACTTGCTATGTATTTCCCGCGGCCGAAAAAAGTTGATGTATTTTTTTTCATCAGTTGGCAGTCCTTGGGGGGGGGGGGTTAAGCCCGAAGAAATAAACCATTTACACGGTAAAAAACATGACTATGGCCTCTATGGGGCTTCTTGGGGGGGCTTTAGCCTCCCCTAGCACCTGATAAACTCCGCCCATATCCAAACCCATTCCACAAGTTTACACCTCGAAGGTTTGCAAGGAAAAATTCTGCCCTAGTGTTATTTTCGGTTTCTCAGATTATACATGGGTTAGGCCTACATAATTTTATAAAGTGTCCACGAGTCGGTTGCACATAGTCATCCCCAAGGCCTTATTTTCATGGTTTCGTTGCTTACCACATTTTGCTTGAAACTCTCTTTTTCTTTCCTTTATATATTTTCACTGAGAACTTTTCCAGATTAAAGAGAAAGAGAGAAATTTTACATTAAAATCTGCTCTTACATCTGCATTTACATCTGCATTTACATTTACATTTACATCTGCATTTACAGTAAAATCTGCATTTACATTTACATCTGCATCTACATCTTCATTAGGCCTATTTACATTTTCACTGACAAACTGTTGCAACCTGTTTGGGCAAAGAATCGACAAGATGGTCTCTCGAGCCTCCTGCAGGACTTCGTTGACGATAGCGTCCCAAGCAGAGATGACCTCCAGATGCCCTTCGATGTGGTTGAGGTCACCCTGTCGCCCCACTGCCACTCCCAGAGAAATAATGGCCGCCACCATGACGACAGCGTAGGGAATTCCGGCGGTTGCCATGGACAACCGCGTCAGAACTCGCTCCTCGCGGACCCAGAAGGCGGAAGAAACATTTTCCGGATCTTCCTGAGTTGACGTGGAGCTTGGTGGTCTCTCGCCCATGACCTTCGCTGCCATTGTCTTAACTCCACCTGTTGCACATGTCTTGTTATGGTTCACTGAACTGGCGCGATCATCTTCAGAACAAATGCTGACGTTGTAGCCTTCCATCGGTTCTGCAGGATAGGTCGTCGACACATCTTAAATTTATTGATTCATCAACTTTAAGTCCTTAAGCAAAATCGTCGTTGTCGTCATCATCATTCTCATCGTCATCATAATAATCGCCGCTATTGTTCACACCATTCATCATCATCATCATATATTCTTTAGGCCTATCATCATCATCATCGTCGTCGTCATCATTTCTATTATCATTTTTTATCATCACAATCATCGATCGCTATTGTCCACATCATCATCATCATCATCATCATCATCATCATCATCATCATCATCATCATCATCATCATCATCATCATCATCATCATCATCATCATCATCATCATCATCATCATCATCATCATCATCATCATCATCATCATCATCGTCATCATTATCATAATCATCGTCATCGTCGTCGTCATCATATTGTAGTCGTCGTCGTTGTCGGTATTATGATCATTATCGCCATCATATCGTTATCGTCGTCATCGTCGCAAGCAATATAGCAATAGTAGAATAACATAACAAGGTAGCTGCAGTGATAACAAGAACAGCGTCATTACCTGTGTCACCTCTTAATTGACAAGCATTACCATCACCATCATCAGAGTCATCAGTAGCATCATCATCGTCATCATCAGCCGAAACAGCGACAACATCATCATCGTCGCTACTCGTCATCGCTACATTATATTCAATCAACAATTATTACATCATTGTAACCTCAACAACAACGACGAATAAGCAAGAAACTAACCCGCCATGTCAGGTATCATACTTATGATAAATATATCTATATATCTATATATAATGCACTGCCTGTCTCTCTTTTTCTATCACTCTCTGTCTGTCTGTCTGTCTCTCTATGTCTCTCGATCTGTCTCTCTCTGTCTCTCTCTGTCTCTCTATGTCTCTCTCTGTCTGTCTGTCTCTGTACCTCTCTGTATCTCTCTGTCTCTCTTTGTCTCTCTCTCTCTCTGTCTGTCTCTCTCTCTGTCTCTCTCTCTCTCTGTCTCTCTCTATCTGTCTCTCTCTCTCTCCCTTTCTGATAGAGATTGACGGATAGATAGATAGATGGATGGATAGATAGATAGATAGATAGATAGACAGACAGACAGACAGACAGACAGACGGACGGACGGACGGACAGATAGACAGACAAGCAGAGAGACAGACGGACGGACGGACGGACAGACAAGAGCGGTACCTGTCAGTCTAATTATGGAATATCGTAATTGCTGCTTAATGCGTTCAGGTGTGCATCGTTATTCAATTGATCTGCTTCCGGTTCACAGCGCGAGGTCTCTTTTGTGCGCTGAACAAGTCTGCTGCAGGTTCCCGATACGCATATGCATTTATTTACATAATTATATAGGCCTACGTATGGGCCTACATTTAAGACATACAAATAGATGTGCGTGCGTGTGTGGGTGTGTGTGAGTGTGTGTGTGTGTACATTTTTATTTACCAAATAATTGTGGCACATTAACACATTGACCGCCACGACAGTTATTACCGCTACGCCAAGCGAAAGACGCCAAATTATCAACATATGAGATTCATGAAAAAGTAATGTTTCACTTTATTTTCACACCGGTTCCACCTCACCACCACCCTAGATGCATCCCACCAAACCTCCCCATCCCCCACCTAACCCCCATTCCTCGCCACACCGCACCACCTCCCCACCCCATCTCGCCCCATACAGCCACAGCCGTTGGGGTAATTTAGTTGTTCGTCCAGGCCACCTCCTCACTTTGCCCCACAAAGCCCACTCCAACCCCATACCACAACCGTCCAACCCTACCCAACCTCTACCCCAACTCTGCTTCACCCCACCCGTTCCCCACACCTCCACCCCGTCCTCTGTGTAAAATGGTGAACATATGAAAATAATAAAATATAATATTTTTTCACACCGGTCCCACCGCACCACCACTCTGGCCGAATCCTACTAAGCCCCACCCCATCCCTGCTACACCCGCCTCCACCCCACCCCGCTCCACCCCACCCCGCTCCACCCCACCCC
This sequence comes from Lumbricus terrestris, assembly GCA_949752735.1. Taxonomy (NCBI): domain Eukaryota; kingdom Metazoa; phylum Annelida; class Clitellata; order Crassiclitellata; family Lumbricidae; genus Lumbricus; species Lumbricus terrestris. The sequence goes on along the minus strand of OX457040.1, from coordinate 60,993,272 downwards.
ACCCAACCCAACCCCTCCTCGCCAGCATACATCCACACCGGACTGGAGCAAATTTTGATATTTTTCCAACCCTCCGTCTCACTTTGCCCCAGCCGGCCCACTCGATTCCCATACCACAACCGTCCAATCCAACCCCACCTCCACCCAAAGTCCGGCCCACCCCATTCCCCACACTTCCACATCTCGCAAGATGCTCAACATGTGAAATTCATGAAGAAATATGCCACCTTGGTTTCACACCGGTCTCACTATGCCACCACCATGGACGCATTACACCAGACCCCACCCCTTCCCCCGCCTCGCTCCACTTTGCCCCACCCCGTCCAATCCCGCATTACCCCACCCCACCCCGTCCCCAAACCTCTCCTCCGGCCTGGAGAAAATTTTGGTTTTTCGCCCAACCCTCCTCCCCACTTTGCCCCCACCCGACCCACCCAACCCCAAACCCAGCCGTTCAACCCACACCACTCCTACCCCAAATCCGTTCAACCCCACCCCACCATTTATCCACCCCAATCCGCCCCACACCCACAAAATGATCAACTTACGCAAATCATGGAAATGTATGTTTCACTGTTTTCACCCTGGCCCTACTGTTCCCACCCCGGCCCAACCCCGGTTCCACCCATCCAATCCCCACCCCATCCACGCCCCACTGTACCTCACTCGACCCCACTCCTCTGGAAAAAAGTCTAGACACCAAATAATATATCTGGTTCAAACCTGACGTCATCAGAATTATCGGGCGTGCGTCATCGTTCGCGTATTTCACCAAAAGTTCACTATGGATCGTACTACGAGTTAACTCGTAGTAGGCGTGTGCGGGAGACTTTTCTACTACGAGTTAACTCGTAGTAGGCGGCCAATGTGTTAACAAGCCAAAATAAGTAGGCCTAAAAAATACAGCATTGTCAGGACACTGAGGACAGTATAGCCTAGATATATACCAAATTTCTTTGGCTATACCTTGTGTTGCATAATTATTTATTCTAATGAATGGTCGCTTTGTAGGCTATTTTCATAGTTTCAAGTGCTTGTAGAATGTGCCAGAGATCGAGTGAACTAGTAAACAGGCGCAGCTCAAGACGGGGGTTATTCCATGCTGCTGGGCCAAATACAGAAACGACCGTTGCTTTAATTGCAGTCGGTGGGTTGGGGGTTCCAATCCACCTCAAGTCTCCGCGTAAGGACCTTGGGGAAGTCTTACAAGTGCGCATACAAACAAATAAATGGAATTACGAGGAAACGGGACTGAGAATACCCGAGTACAGAGGTTGACCAAGTAAGTAAGTATGTTCGAGTGCCCGTTATAGGCTAAGATTAAGCAGCTAGGCTGGAGGAAGACCATGAAGCGAATTATTTGGGTTGCGCATATTCGAATTTTAAATAATACTTTCGTAATAGCGTCGACCTAGTAATACGAAATAGAAATTTCGGAGTTTGAAAAGCGCTAGAAAAACTTCTTTAAGTCCTACTATTTTCCTCAGAATCCGTCAACCGGAGGCGCTTGCCTTCAATTTCCGGATTAAATCGTGTGACGTCGATTTTAAGGTTGAAAACATTAAAATTTATGTTTCTGTAAAATTCCTTCCCGAGAAATTTGGCCTTTTTGGACTCGATGTAAAGGATACTTCGTTAATAGGAAACTTCCGTGTTAAAATGGTCGCCAGGCGATGCATTACTTTGGCTACATGGGTGTGATACGGCTCTGTGGTTGTATCCACACTACCAAAATTGTGATCCTCTGTTTTTGACACTGACGATAATGAAGCAGTTTTTAAATTTCTTAACGTCACCTCATTTTCCCTACTATACGCCACGCAGGATTGTCAAAAACCGTGCTATGAATAAAACCTTGAAATCGAGGAGTTACATTGGCATTAATCATCTTTTGTTTTTTGCCTGCAGCTTCTGCCCTCCAGGGCTTCATCAAGTCACAAATCTGATATTTTGCTGCTTGTAACCTTTTTGAGATGACCCTTTTGATTTTGTCGCATCTTTTGCGACAGGTGACACTTAATGGTTGTTGTTGGATTGCTTGTGCTTCTAATATTGTGTTTAGTTGTTTATACATCAGTCCCAAAAGACTTTGAACTTTTTAAATCTCAGGACCATTCATCTGAGGTCCAGTGTAGATTATGTACACACGTGTATTTATCTGTATTTATATGTAAGGAACCTTTTCACGATCTCACAGTGGTGCATAACATGGCACAAATCTATGCTTTACCTACATAGCCATGCCTTAGGTGTTCATGTTGTATTGCCAATTGCCAGATGGCATGCTTGCTTAAATATATTAGTTTTGCCATATGAAAATGATGTGTTTGTAAGCTATTTGTATGGTTTCTTGCCATTTTTTTTTATCACACATGAGTTTTAGGTGTATGCATTTAAGCATTTGTAAGTAAAATTTCAAGTTTTTTCTAGATGGCTTTTTGCGAGTTACATTATCTCAGATGTATTGTTAGCTACCCACATCCTGACATTTAAAGTAGCAGTAATGTTTCTAAATAAATACACGATGCTTTGTTGTTTCAGAGCATGGAATTGATTCACCTGACGTCGCATGCGCACCACTTTAGTCTGATTATGATTTTCTTGTGAATTCTTGCCGCGTTGTAGCCTTCTGTGACAATGGCTAAGTTTACGAAGACCTCGAGCACAATCGCTTTATGTGCGCTGGCAAATTTCATCAACGCCGCCGATCGTGTAATCATGCCTATCGCGATCATTCAGATGAGTGCTGAATTCAAATGGGATCTGCACAGTCAAGGATGGATATTAAGTGCATTTGCTATAGGATACATCAGTAGCATGGTAAGTTTATAACACGGCAATGAGAAGAACTTTAGATTACTTAAGTAATGAAGTCAACAGTAATTTAGATCTCCTTCTGAATTGATTTGACGTGATGTGGAAAAAGATTTGAATGGAAATTAATGATGACTTTGTATTGGTTGCTATCAGTCTGAATTGTATGATGTTGAGATTCAGTAAAAAGTCTTAAGACAAGTTGACTATCTGAATGATCATAAGTATTTGATCCTTGATTGCGTTCTTTATTCAGCTGCTCGCTCCATTGGCCGTACTCCTAAATACACCCATCTGCCTATGTGCATAACGTTCTTCACTGGCTTCCTGTTTCTCAGTGTATCGCCTACCGAACTGCTGCACTTGTTTGGCGGTGCCTTCTTGATTGCACTCCATCATATTTCTCTCATCTTTGTCGACCTGTCTCTGACCTTGCATACCGTCGAGCTCTTCGCCCTTCAGCAATGGGGAAGCTTATTGTACTGTGAGCTTGCACTTCTATCAAAGTGCTGAGCCTTTTCGATTTTGGTTCCCGCCTTCCGGTATGGCTTCCCATTAGCTTTGCAATTGATACCTGCATGACCTAGACTAAGCTCTCGTGCTTTAAAAAATTATAAGTTGCTCAAATCCTACTTTTTTAGCTGTGGCTGGCTGGGCTGGGAGCGCCTCCTAGTAGTCTCTTGAAGCTTTGTATAAGTTGCTCAACTCCTACTTTTTCTGTGGCTGGACTGGGAGCACCTCATAGTAGGTCTCTTGAAGAGGCGCTTTTTGAATTATCCGAATGAATGAATTCTACCAAGTTCCATTGAAGTGGCATTGTATATAATTAAGTGCAAGGTGATAATGATGGTTTCAGTTGATGCATTATGCATTAGACACATGCACGATAGGAATATTTTTAAATGAGAATTTCAACGTTTTGTGTTTACAGTTGATTGGCGCCAGTGCAGCGAAGCGTTACAGTGGCAAGAACATTCTTACTCTGGCTGTTTTCATGTGGTCCCTGTCAACAATCATCACTCCGTGCTTTGATGGTTCTATATACTTGCTGATTTTTCTTAGGGTTCTTCTTGGAGTTGGCGAAGGCTTAGGTAAGTATTGTTCATGGTTCCCTAATTTTCTCTTGCGATTTTAATCATTTACCCACCACTTTGTAGGTATATTTGTAATTGTAGAGTTGTTGGTTACGTTCATGAACTACTTTGGCAGCACATCTTGCTTGTCTGATCTGCCCCTTGTCTCAGTGTTCTGAAAGAATGAGAAGTTCATCAGTTGATTGAAGATGCTTGTTTAGGTATAGCAACCAACTGCCAGTCTTGTGCTGACACTCTGTGGCCAACCAAGGAATTCCCATCCATCTTTAAGTTTTTATGCATGTGTCTGTGTGTAAGGTATCATAAGTTTATTAAAAAGCTCCACTGTAATGTAAGAAGAGCAGTCCCTTTAACCTTTTAATATCAAAATGGGATAATTTTTCATGCTTTTCCAGTGGATTACAATTTTTATTGTGGTAGCTCTACAAAAATTATGAGATAGGATTTTCAGGCATCCTCACATAATTCTTTGGTGGTGCCGTGGCCATGTTGGATTTGGCCATGATGTCATTCGTGGCGTCAAGGCCGACAAGCATCTCAGTGATTTTTCACATTCAGGGACTGACTGATTGGAAGCGAGAAACTCTCCCAACACCATTTTGCGTGTATTACCTCAGCATATAAAGAACTAAAAGAACACTAGTGTTGCACAGTGTATGTGAAGTGACAAATATTACCTTGAACTTTTAATGTTTAATACTAGCTTGATTTTGAAGATAAACATTGAACGTCAATTCCTAGTTTCTTTACTCATGGGTCTGTAAACGGTTCCTTATTTCTTGATTCATGCTTTACAGGCCTTCCAACAATATTCCACATATTTGCGCACACAATTCCTGTGGAAGAGCGATCGCGTGCGTTTGGCTACCTGGTAGCAATGGGCTCCGTTGGTCAGACTGTGGCCGCTCTGGTAAGCTTTCTCAACATGCCTCTTTGTATGTATTTTTTTTAAATTGTTATTTTGTGCTTTTCAAAAGACTTTTATGAGATATATTGTTTTCTGCGTGTCTGTGAAGTGTATGTAAGAAACTGTTAACGACCCTAAAGAGATTTAATTGGTTGGTTGATTAACACCAGTGTTGTTTATCTTTATTGAACTTAATAGTATTTTGCAGTCCTGTCTAATGCCAGAAGTTAAATAACTTTACATATAGATATGTGGAGCATTGTGGTTGAGTTCTGTTCTCTTTGATGTATATATATGTGTAGTTGTGTACATGTCGTTATATTTATGCAGCACCTTTTTAAAATGTTGCTCAGTGAGTGTTATTTTCTCAGGTGTTATTTTATGCTATTCACAGGTCTGTCCGCATCTATCGTGGAAGTGGATGTTCTTTAGTTTCGGGTCGTTAGGATTCATTTGGGTTCTGTTCTGGGCGATATTCTATCGCGAAGTGCGAGGACCTCTCGAGGAGGAATTCATTCAACCACCGAAGGTATTTATTATTTAACGTTCGTAAAAAAAATTACAACCGTGATATTGTTAACAAAAAGACGAAGTGATTACTCTATAAATATTGCTTTTGTATGTGTGAATATGTGCAAGCTATATATTCATTTCATTATCTATTGAGACCAGTTCGGACATCTTAATATTCGTTTATGCAATTCAAATTGACCAGCTAAGTCACCCCTAGAAGCCACATGCTAAGTGTGACAACTAGAGAAAGCCAACTATAAGGCACATTTTAGGAATGTCTGTGACCTTAATGACCTGTAGGTTTGATATCACTCTGCCAAGAAAATGACATTTCAACCAGACACTAATTTCAGTTGCTGTTGAAGAACGTTTTTGGTATTTTGTTGATCCGTAGCAATCTCAATGGAATTTAAAAAGCTGATTTAATATCTTTGAATTGTTGTGTTCATTTGAATTAAATGTATCACATAAATAGCAACTTGCGTTATGCTGTTTGTGTGTGTGTTAGGTGCCAAACAGCACAGCGCGCTGGATTGAGTTCATCAGCCACTGGCCTCTCTGGTCGATCTACATTGCGCACTTCAGTATGAACTGGTCGAATTACATCATCATGCAGTGGCTGCCGACGTACATGGCACGCAACCTGAGCGCTGAGACGCACGACATCATGTTCACTGCTGTGCCGTACCTGATGAACTCACTCGTCGGAGTCGGTCAGTGCTTGAATGTAGAGACGTAGTAGCTCCACTCGTCTTTAGATGTAATGTACTGTTATGCAACCAACGATAAAATATAGAGCTCCACTTCGAAGAAGAGTTATACCAAAACTTCGTATTTGTTTCGGAGTCGAATTATGGGCCAAACAGCTATTTAGAGTTTGACTGAATAGTTGTGGTCGGACCAAATACGAATGGTGGTCACATGACATCTGTTTCTGTATGTGCGGCTGCTATGGCGAGTGGACTGAAGTAACTTTCATTAGCATAATATATGCTTTGGTTGCAGCTAGACCTTGCCAGCTTGCCTGCTGTCTTGACCGCTGTTTCGTAGGATCCGTAGTCTCATTTGTCTCATTCTTTGTGTACATTGACTGAATGTTGTCGGTAGAACTATTTTGTACACATCTGTATTCGGCCAAATAGTGATAATCAGTACAGCCCGACGTTGAAGAAGCTATGGAGAAATGCTCTGTGTTGAGGCCAGGTGGAAGAAGGTATAATGCCGCATTAGGAGCATATGTGCATTAATCAGTTCTTTGACTTATGCTATTGTCATCAAATACGATTCATGTCTGCACTTAAAACTCGCCATCGCCTGCCTTCAGTCTCCCATAAGAGTGTATCGTATCTAACAATTTCTAGAGTGCCTCTCAAAGTACAACTTAGAGGCTCTCCCAGTGAGCAAGCCCTGTGAGGAAAGAAACATTTTAAGGCAATAAGTAAGGACAGTGATACCCCCGGTTAGCACCATGCTCTGAATAGCAGAGGGAGGTGATTGCAGAGTGAAGAACTGACATAAACATAAGCACAGTGTAGGGCAGCAGTGGTCAAAGATTGAGAACAAGAAGGCCTTGATGATCCAATGAACAAAGACATTGACCAGAGACATGCAAACAATTCTGATCTGCATTTTCACATTGATTGATGCATTATTATGATTATGGCGCTGTAATCAATGAGATTAGCAGCTGATGTCTGTGTGTATGTATGTATGACTTGTTCTTTCTAGTCGCCGGTCATTTTGCCGATGCCCTTATAACGCACAAATGGACCGTACTGTCCGTCCGTCGTCTCATGACGTGCATCGGTCTCCTTGGTCCCGGCATCTTTCTACTCTTCTTCAGTTCAGTCAGCAACCTCGCTCTGGCCGTCTTGTAAGTTCATTTCAAGCATTCTTTTCAAACACTGATCATAAGGTAAGATGCATAATAATAATAACAATGGAAATTTGTATGGCGCCGTAACACAGCCATGTCGTTACAAGAGCTAAATTTTCAAAATAAGGTCATCAGATTTTTCGGGCAAAAATAACATTTTTGCCCCCCACTTCCGAAATGTCCCCTACGCCTATGGATGGGTCACAGATATCTTGCCATGTGCAAGCCGTGTGTATTTGGTAAGCAAGCATCAGTACAAGTTGGGAAGGTGGTATTTGAAGGCGTTTTTATTGGAATTACCATGGTGGCTTTTGTACAGAATTCTTCAGCACACTGTTTTCAGAGTGTCTGCAGGTGGGTGTGAATAAGTGTTTACATTAACCTTCTTAATTATCAATTGTCTGGCATGTGGTTCGTGGCACACACACAGAGTGTAATTAGGCAGAAAAGCTCTATGAGTACTGATAAAATCCTTTCCTGTATATCTGTTCATTCTCAACTTAGGATTCACTGTTTTCAAATTGCCATTGCTACTTCTTTGTCTCATGAATACTGTACTGATTATCAGAGAAGATCATTCTCTATTGGCACTTAAAAATTACAGAGGTTTTGACGTGCCTGAAGTCGATGCTTCATGCATGCACACCAACACGATAGAAGCATGATAGAAATGCTAATTAATGAATAATGATATTTATAATTTCACATGGACCTGAAATGTAAGGTTATTCTACAGGACGATTTTTTTATGGATCTTGCGGGCTCTATTAAATATATAACAATATTTAGGAGCTGTAAGACAGTATCTCCTTGGGAATTAACAATGATTTGATCTTCGCTGCTCTAGTAAATGATTCCATGTTTTACAGGTTTCAGCAGTCTACAGAGATTAGTATCCACTTCTACGTGCTGTTAGGATTTTCTTTTGATAGGAATATCTCAACACTTGGTGACCATCTATTCAGTAATTATTGGAGATTTGCATTAAGCTTTTGAGTTGTGCTTTACTAGGTTTGTGTCTTTGTCGATGGGTCTGAGTGCCTGCAATTCATCCGGTCATCTGAGCAATCACGCGGACGTTGCTCCAAATCATGCGGGAATCACCTTTGCCATCTCGAACACTTTGGTGAGAGTGCTTTTCATTCGTAAGACGATTCCGAATGTATCTGTGGTATTGAAACCGGTGTTACGTCAACCAGTGCGAAGGAAGTTGAGCGTAATAATGTGTTGCTACTGATAACTGCTAAAGTTTTTGTTTGTTGCTCTGCACCGAGATTTTGTTAAGAGTTTTGAATTACCAACACAAAGGTGTTTGCATAATTTTTGCTGTTTGCATTACGAAGTGTATAGACATATACAGCTCATCAACAGGTAAAAATGGATCAGTGTCTTAGCTGTTAATAAAATGTGTAACCATGTTCTTTCAACTCACTACTGGTTGCACTTTTTATGCCTATCAAATTTGTTAAATATATGTTTTCTTGGTCTGACTGTGAAACGTTGGTATGCCCTAATTCTAACCAATGATTATATGCTTTTGCAGGCTACCATTCCTGGCATAATGTGTGGGCCTCTGACAGCAGAGCTTGTCACGCAATCTCACGGACGCTGGTTCCCTGTTTTCATCATAGCAGCAGGGGTTAATTTTGTCGGTGCCGTCATATACCAGAGCCAGAGTGCGGCAAGTCAAGTCCTATAGTGAGTTCGTCAGTCAACGGGAACAACTAACTCTGTTTTTACGGAAGCAAATATGACAGGCATTGCGCATCTTCGGAGGAAGCTTGACTGTCATGATCTTGGCGTTGGTGTTGCGAAATGTCGAGCGGAGAGTTTTGTGTCTGTTCTGCGAATCGTGTTGCAGCACCGAAGTCGTCGTCGTGCCACTGTAGGCAACATCTATGGTTAATTTTGGTCAGTTTGCGGCTTTGTGCCTGGGTCAGACTGATGGCAAGCGGGCAATTAGTGGCAGGCTGGTATTATGCTACGAACTGAGGGACGTTGCTGTATGTTTGTGTTGTCCAAGTTGAAATCCCTGTTTCAAACCCGTAGAGTTGAATTGTGATGTCATGTGCGGTGCCTTAGTGTTGAAAGTTTCTTTTGAATAGTTTTAGTTTCCCTGTAGATTTCGTTTTCTTCATTCCAAATATGTGACCCATCTGCACAAACCAGTCGTAAGTTGGAAATTTCTGTTGCAAGAAAACAAGCAAAAACTACGGCAAAGTCAATACTTTTAAACTGTCAGAATATTACAGATAATAAATTTTAAAATATCCTTTATACAAATAGCTGAAAAGTTCGAGGAAACGTAATGTTGAAGGGTTTATTTGGTTGATTTCGTGCAAGTTAGGATTTGCTATTTATAATTATTGGGCCAATTTAGAATTATTGTAGATTCCCTAGATTCAGTTATGATTGAGATACAATGATAAGTTTGATGTCCTTGTCAAGAGAATTTGTTTCTCTTTAAAATGGTATATTAAACTGAAGAAGTGAAAAATCCAACTTAAGACTGGTTTTGTGAAGATGGGTCACATATCAATCACTCTTATTTTCACTGTGTCTATTTGTGTCGTTTTTCCGTGTGACTTCCAAAACTTCAGTTTTTTCTGAGAATCTGCTCTTTTCTGATGTGCGCTCGTATCTGTCGAGTGCAGAAGTTCACATTGTGTGCTTGATAACTCGATACATGTAGAGATGTTCTTTTCCTGGGATAATGTAATGTTCAGTTAAGAAGTTGAAGTGAATTAAATATGTTGCATGGTTATAATATTTTCAACTGAGTAATGTGGTGATTGGTAGAGCAGAGAACTGCGGGAACCAGTTTCTTCCCATGCTTTGCTAAGTTCTGAACTGTACTTTGTCGCTGCACTGTAGAAAAAAATGATATCTGTACTCATTTCTGTATGAAAATAACGCACAGTTTTGTTCACATCCATATACAATGAGATATCAAGGCTGTAGCAGTACGCACTTTAAGTAGGTAGTTTTTAATGTACAGCATATCGTAGAAAAAGAAATGCGGAATAGCAGTAGCATGCAGTGTTTCAATCTCAGCAAGTCAAATTTGATGCACGTTGTGAGAATTTGTGACATTAGTGAAAATGAATATGCATTAGACTCGTTTCTTTGCAAAGAACTCGGAAGAAGCATAGTGTGATAACACGAATATTGTCCGAAAATTACTCAGCAACTTTAGTAGCATCTGCACAGTTTATGGTACTAAATATTCAGTTACCAGTACAATACAAATGTTATTAACAGAATTCTAACCATTTAGAATTTTTTTTGGTTAGCCTGTTTCACTACAAGGCTTAATGAAATCCTGTGGCACATTCTACGCCTACACTGTCTGCTTAGTGTAGAAGTTATTTACAGGGAAGTTATTGCAAGTCAGTCTTCTCTCTGCTGTAAATTACATTTCAAAAGTATGTCAAAATGTAAATGTGTATCAAATGTACAGAATAAAGTTGTGTATCTTGGGCCCTTGCTTAGCAAGTGCTAAAAAAGTTGTGCGACTTCATAATAGTGAAAAAATATTTGCAGTTTTTGTTGTTGTAATCAGCCGATTGATACATATGATGGAGTGCTTTTCGGTATGTTTCGCATGTGCATCTGAGGCAAGTGCTTTGTTTTTATCTTGGAATTTATATGAGTGCTATAGTGATTTTTATATGTCCCTTTGTTATGTTAAGATTTCTCCCAGCTTATCTCGGACACAGGGATTTTTTTTTACAAAGTTGGCATTGCTTTCTTTTAGGCTAACAGTGGTGCATCTGTTTGGTAGGCAACATTCGGATCCTCAGAAAACCTTATCTGAAGCTCATACTGTAGTCAAGTTTCATGTCAGTGTGTTAAATGGGTCATTGGGAATAGTATATGAGTGTTGCCATCAATGATGATTTTCAGGCTTTGGTTCGGGTCTTGGGACTGGAATGTGTGGTCTTGGTATTGGTTTTGAACTTATGCTCTTGTCTTAATAATCTTGCCTTTGGGTTTCTTCTTGAGACTTTCTCTCAAAGTAGTGGTAGAATAAATACAGAACGTGCTTTTTCTGCAAATTTTTTCCAGGAACTGGACAATTATGGAAGATTTATAAAACACTAAATCTCAGCCTCTTTTTTAAAAAAACATATTGAAACTCTCAATAAAGCACTGAAATTAAGGTAATTAATTTTTTAGTAAAACAGATTTACTCAATGTTTACTGGCTGAAAGTCCCGTGCTGAATAGGCCTACTGAGAAAGCCAGACGGAGATGTGAGACAGGTGTGTTCTCTCCAGCATGATTGACTGCAGCTAAGAATAGGTGTAGACTTTTTTAAATATGTAAATGCAGGATATGAATTGTTCTGGTCCATAAAACAGACTAGGTCTACATAAGATCATGTTTTGTGGGCCAGCTTCAAGAGGAAGATAAGCCTTGGAGCTACGCTTGTGCATGGATAAGGGAATCATCTTTGTTTTGACCGCAGGACGCTGCTGCTAAAGAGAATTGTTTGGAAACTTGAAAAATGCCAATTTTTATTGAGTGTGCTGTTGTAAGTTCATGTTCGAGAGTTTGAAATTACGGAGAATTCCAATAATGGACTTAGAGATTTTATAATACAACCGTAATGGTGGTGTGAGAACTACTGCGTCAGTCAAATGGTAGGGATTGGATGTTAGGCTTGCTTCCAAGTCAGTTGATCCACTAAGTGCTATGGTGATTTTTAACGTGGATGAGTGTGACCTCGTAATTCGTAATGAAACTCTTGAAACTAAGTTCAGGGCGCCAGCGTATTACCAGGCTCTGACCTCTAGAATGAACTTCTAAAATGCCATCAATCCAACCCTAACTAGCGGGTGTAATTGTAAAATCGACTTCTGGGCCCAAAAAGTTAATAGGCTGTATAGCGTATGCATAACGTTGTTACCACCGGCTCATTCGTAAAAGCTTCGTCAAAACCTTGGACGAATTCAGTATTAGTCCCAGGTCAAACAAACCAGATAGACGAAGGGCAAATTGATTCCAGATGAAGATCATAACGGTCCGTAGCAACGACCTCATATATATTATATCTGTAGATTGTTGATTATGCTTTAAAACTTTTGGAAATCGAAGGTAAGAGGCAGCTCGAGATACTGACGCAAACTTGAAGTAGATCTGCGACTTCTACTACTTGAGTAGGGAACCAGCGTCTACTACTTGAGTAGGGAACCAGCGTCATGGCGCTCGTGCTCAAGATGGACTTTCGTCTTCTCAGAGTTAAAAGTTCAGATAATAAACAAAAACTGGTATGGTACTTTGTTGGTCAAAGTGGTAGAGTAGGTAGAGTGAGTGACGAACGGACAGACGGAAATAAGCTTACTGATGCAGGGACAGATGACTGCGTAGTCCTGTGTAGAGTAATCCACGAAGATGGCTAGGATCACAGAAAAGACCGCCGCGTGTATTGTGGGATTGTTATTTGGGGTTGGGTTGGTGCTAAGATGGGTGAAAAGAAGAAAACGCAAGGGAGAACTGAATCACTTACGTAAAATTAAACAGAAGGAACGACAGCTTGCGCTGGAAAACATGGAACAGCAGGCCAGATCGTTGCAGGTAACGAATCCGAGTTTTTCTATTAGTCAGTTACCCTTCAGGCCTAGTCCATACACTACAACATCACTCGTGTTTCTTCATAAGTTAACAAAGGTTCTGTGATTTGAAGCATATTAAGCGCTGTACTGTACACAGTGCTTAAGTTTTGTTGTACACTCTTTACATCATAACTTTATGTTAGAGTAGCTTTAATTTTCACTTATTTATTGAGGTTTTTTTATTCGATGCTCATTGGACCATTGGTTGCAGACCACGGTGGGATAAATCCACCATTGCCAATTGTGGTTTGACAGAAATTGCAGCCAAGAATTTGCCAGTTCCCAGAAATCAGCAGCCTAGTTGGCTGCGGTTAGAGCATGCATAAGACAGACTTCCTTTAGCAGTTGAGAGAGTAAGTAAGTAAATAAGTGAGTAAGAATATCCTCTAATAAACCGACTGCTAACTGAATTTTGGTGTGCAATTAATATATGGCTCCGTTTGTCTAAGAAAAACAATTGAAAGTAAAGTTGCTTTCTACTTAATTTACATGTCTGTCTTTCAGCGTTGGTTCTGAATAACTGCATTTCTTCCTCTGTTTGTCTTGCAGATGGATGCTGGTTTTGTGAAAAATGTAATTGCTTTGGACATCAGTGAACTTTTAGAACAGCTGCAGAAAGGACAACTGACTGCTTTACAAGTTCTTGGGGCATATCAGATTAAGGTACATGTTTTCAGAAACCTTTTCACCAAGAATTGTCTGCTGTTACATTTAGAATTAGTTGTAGCTGTAGACAACATGGGTTATTATGTTCATAGCAATGGCTTGTACCTGCCCTGTTTTAAAGTTATTGCTCATTCAAGTGCTACAATGTGTGTTCAGACCATCCAACAGCCCTTTGGCTTATTTTATTCAGCATTGTCATCATCATCATGTAATGTAAACCAATCATCATCATCATCATTATTGAGATCATTGTCATTATAGAGATCATCATAATTTCTTTTAAAACTGTTTAAGCTTTTATTTATTTATTTTTATTTCAGTAGGTTTATCGTGTTTTAGGCAATTGAAGTTCACAAGAAAACCAATTGTCTTGTTGAGCCAATCATGGAGGCCCAGGTAAGAGCATTCTGCCTATTCATGTCAGTCTTTAAAGGACTGTCTATCTAAAAGTTGTAGAACTTGTTGAAGAAGCAAGACTTTCAATGGACGTTGGCCATAGTTTGTTGTAGAGAAAACTTGTTCACTCACTGTAACACTCATATTAAACATATCGATATTCTATTTCAGAGTAGACTGGCTCATGATGTCTTTGGATTGTGTTTGCAGGCGATTCAATGAAGTAGATGCTTACTTGCTTACTTAAATATAAAACTTTTGTTCAAGTAGAGTGAAGTGAATGAATATAACTTGCATTTCCACATATATTAGTTTTCACTGTTACCGCAAACGCAGGAGTAAAACAGGTTAAATGTTGTGTTTAATTGAGTATTAGGTCTTTTGATGCTAGTCTTCTGCATTGAGGGGTTTGATGAGAGTTGATGGTTATACCAGTTATTCTGTGGGAAGTTTCCAATTAGTTGTAACTAACTGCATATAAATTGACATGCTAAATTTACAAAGTTGTAAGCTGATTCACTAGAAAAAGCTGAACGAAGGCTCATTAGAATCGTCTGTGAAATTGAACTTTTGTGGAATTATTTAGAACATACTGGCATCGTGAACTGCATTCTGAAATGGTACTGATGGTCTCAAGTTTGAAAGTCCCACGAGCAGTGAATATATTCCATCTTAAATTTTGTCTCTTCTAAAGCTAAAATTTGCCGATCATCTTTGCAAATTGTGCAGAGAGCTATTTTTAATGATTATTTTCAAGTTGAAATGTAATAAAGTTTCGTGTATGGAATTTGCTTATAATATTGTGTACTATTTTGTTTTAGGACTGGGCACGTGAATTGGACCAACGGGAACATCGAGGTCCACTGCATGGGTTGCCGATCAGTATCAAGGATTGTATTGCTATTAAGGTCAGGAATTATTACCAAAGCTTCCATTCATAATGAACTTACCACTTATTGTAAGCCTGTAGTATATTATGTTTACGACCATCAGAAAATTGTCAGTTATTTGGACTTTGAGTCATTGAGTCGCCCGAGTTGTAGCATGGCATTTACTCGAAAAAAGCCTTTAAGACAATCCTGGAGTGGCGTATAGATAATCAGAGCTGTTTGTATCATGATGCAGTATCGTTTTATACAGGTATTGCAAATACTTTTTTATTATCACAACAAGTATTGCCATAGGTTAATTTTTTGGTATTGCATGTGTTTTGCCTATACTTTTTTAGCCTGTAAATCACTGATAATTCATATCTGATCGGCTTAAATGAGTTGTGATCAAGAAAAGTAAGTTGCTAAATCGTTACACTTTACAAATTACCTCTTCCTGTGATCTATGGTCTTTGCTGCGAATGTAAGGCGTCTATAGCTAAGCAAATAACCAGGCACGTTTGCCTTTGTGATCAGCAGTGAGAGTGGGTTGCTTCATTCTGTTATTTTGCGCAGGGCTTTGCAGCTTTTCAATTGGTTGCAAGATTTGTTGATATAGAAATGAGCAGCCTCTGTGGAAGCTAATAATGTCAATGTGACTTCAGTGCATAGTGATTGAAGAGTTCTTCAAATACATTGACTCAGAACCAAGCGAAATTTTTTATGGAAATGTCAATGTGTGAAGTGTTCCAAAGGCGAATCCAGCCTCTACCTTGCAGTAATCAATCAAAGCAAAATTCAAAAAGGCACATAATAATTTTGTGTTTTCTTTTAAAGTTTCTTTGAATACTGCAGACCAGAATTTGTGCTAATATGACCTGCCGTTCATTTCATCTCTGAAAGTGATTTTAAAGTTCATGTATGTTTATTGTTTGTTCTTGCTGAAATGTCGTGCAGGGTTATGACTGTACGGTGGGATGTTCAAAGTGGATCCACCAACCATTTGTCGAGGACAGCGTGCTTATCCAGGTTCAGTTATTAAATGTGGCTGGTAACAATTAGTCATGCTTGTTCGTTGCTCATCTATGAGATTTTTTTATCAGACTATATGCTTCTATGAAATCATTTCCACCGAAATCTGAATCTAGTGCTGCTGTATTGCTTCATAGCATTGTTTTGTGCAGTTGGTTTAAAGAGCTAGGTGTTGAGATGTGCATTGATAATGGTAATTAATGTTAATTGTGAATTTATATATAGCGCCACTTCAAGAAAGATTCCTCTCAATGACACTCCTGACATAATGCAATGAAGCCAGGATCGAACAAATTTTATGGTCTTCAAGTATTTGCCGAAAAGAGGCAAAGAGAGCCTGTGAAGATCATGTCTCAGGTTGCTAGGCAGCCACCTCCAACCCATGCAATGGTGTAATCCTTGTCAAATGTCAATGCAGATATGGAGTTCAAACACGGTGCTAAATTTCAATTTTTATTTTGACATGTAACTTTGCTGAGCTATGCGCGGTCCATGAACTGTTGTGGCAGACTTGTTTACGTGCATCCATGGATCCATTCTAAGCTGTTGTTGAGAAGTGTAGTCCAGAGTTCAAAGGATTTTTTCCTACTTGAGCATGCACATTGCACAGTCTGTCAATGCAATTATTGAAAACCATTTTACTATTTTATCAGCCAGTTAGCTTCCTTAAACAATTAAGTTGGAATCCGTAAGTTAGGTTTTTAACACTAAATTGAGCATAGGTTACTGTTGCAGTCGGAGTTAGGTGATTGTGTGACAAACATATACCGGTATATATTGCTTTTATGCTATTCTGATTATATTTAGGTTCTGAAGAAGCAAGGTGCCATTCCTTTTGTCAAGACGAACATTCCTCAGACAATGATGAGGTAACCATTATGCTGTGAGGTTGTGTTAAAAGTATACATGTGTAAACGTTCTTTCTGAAAGTTGAGTAGTTGGGTTTTAGACTTCAAAGAGATAAGACAACAATGTTGACCTTGCTGACCCCTTCAATGAATGGAAGACAGTCACATTTTAATTAAGTTAAATCTACTTAACCAGAGGAGGCAAAATGAAAAATGTAAAAATGATATGATGCATTTACGATAGGACATAATGTAAGCACTACAGAGTGTCAATGTATTGGCTGCCCACAACTCACAGAAGATCATGATTTTAGAAGAAACAAACATGAAATTGGATCGTTTTACTGAAAAAAGGTCAAAGGTGAACAGAAACTTTGACAGATAAAAACAAGATTGCTAGAAAATTTGACCGAAAAAGTACTCGCCTCAAAATTTACTAACTAGTACAACCCTGGTAAACAACTAAACACCCCCCTTTCTAAGTAAAATCCTGTCTACGGCCTTGACTTCACCACTTCATGTTTCTTTATTGCTTTGCAGTTGGGAGACGACCAATCCAATCTTTGGATTAACGGTCAACCCTCTTGATAACCATCGAACCGCAGGCGGGTCTTCTGGTGGAGAGGGAGCACTCGTAGGCGGTGGAGGGTCACCGTGTGGCGTTGGCACTGACCTTGGAGGCAGCATCCGTATTCCTGGAGCTTTGTGTGGAGTGCCAGCGTTTAAACCAACTGCTCTTCGAGTTAGGTAAATAGAAATGTTTCCTGTTCTTGTCAGGGAGTGGCTGACTCATTTGAATATTTCATATCAGGATTGACTCCAGACTTATTTATTTTGCAAGACCTATCCTGCTGAATGATAATTGTATGGGAGGCGCCCTTGTAACCGCAGGTTGTGTTACGGAACCATAGAAATTGCCATTGTGTTTATTATTGTTGTTATTACTATTATTATTTTTTTCTTGAATACACTACCTTGACTGACATCGGTTAAGCAGTTCTACCATTTTCCATCAGATGTTTTCTCAAGCAGTGGCAACTTTATTGAAAATGTTGTGCTTATTCTTAATTGCAGCAAAAAGGGGAAACGTGACATTCTGCCAGGAAAGAGCAGTGAGTGAAGATACTTTGAAATCAAAAATGTTTGCTGTAAGATTACAGAGCATCTTTGCATAGAAATTTGTGAAATAAATGTTTGTTTATTGAAATACTTTAAAATTAAAAATCTGAGAGGCCGAATGCACATGTACTTAGAAATTGATTGAACATTGTTTGAAATTGAAAATTCTCAGAAATCAAAAAGACATGTTCTGGGAAATCTAATATGCTCGAGATTAAAAATACTTTTGTTGACACTGAAAATACACAAAATTGAAATGTATATTTATACTTGGGTATAAAACATTTATTATTAGAATTATGCGTACTTTTAAACTGTGTTTAAATCTGTTCACCAAAATATGATTAGCGCTTGGTTTATGAGAATTTTCTTACTTCCTTATTTAAGTATACTTTGAGATTGAAAACATTTATAAATAAAATACGCAATTACGTATGTAGCCATGTACTTGGAGATTAGGTATATGTTGCAATTGAAAATGCTTAAATGAAATATTCATGTACTTCAAACGCAAAGTTTACTTTGAAATTGTAACAGAATATAATTTAAAACTGAAGATAATGTCGTGTTCACTTGCAGTTTTGACTTCCTGGGGTCCGCTGGCTCAAAGCGTGGATGGACTGATTGCCTTTATGACGGCCGTACTGGTTCCAGAAATGTATGAACTGGATCCTAGCATTCCTGTGATGCCTTTCAGGAAAGAGGTCAGTGTTACACACTTTGTTATAAATTGAATTTTAATGTAATGATTATATAGATATTCAGTTTTGGAATTTTGGATGGCATGCTCCATCCAAATTTATTATATCTATGCTGCCATTGATGTTATGTTTATTAACAACTCGGACAGTTCTGTTATTATCTCTGCATCTTGACAGCACCAGGTTCTATGGCTCTTTAAGGTTGGTGCATGCCTTTTGTGTGTATGTGGTTTTTGATGGTCTAGGGAAAAGTTTTTCTATAATTAAGTTGTTGAGAATGTGATTCTTGCTTCAGCGTAAATGTCTGAATATCAGAAACAGGGCGTATTGTCATTTTAAATTTTTATTGTATTGTACATCCTCAGTAAGATGCAACAGTGTTATAACTTGAAACTTCTATTGCTCCTTAAGGAAGTGTGCTAGGTAACTGTGCTTAATATCTTTGTTCAGTTATGATTTTCAATTTATTTTTTAAAATATTCTACAATTTATTATTTTAAGTATCAGAGTCATTTTTTAATGTTAATTTGATGTTACTTTGAAAAATTACAAGTGCCTGTAAATGTCAATTCATAGGGTATTTATAAGAAATAAGTCTATCTGGTATTTTAGGCATTTGTTAATGTCGATTTGTTGATGTCCAAATATGCTCTATTAACTTTAGTTTGCACTGTAGATGGCAGTTTATTTTTAAAATTGAAAGCCTGACTATATTTTATATCTACACAGAAGTGGGTTAACTTAATTTCTTTTTGTTTGAAGATTCACCTATAGAAATGTTCTTTAAAACCTGAGTTTGTTGGTATTATAGGCATAATTATATGAAAATGTATTCTGACATTTCTTTTAATTTACTAGGTTCTGAATGATAAACGCAGTCTAAGACTAGGATACTTTTTCTTCAATGGAGTGTTTGAAGTGGTGCCAGCCGTAACGCGTGCGGTTGAAGAGGCCAAAAGCATACTAGAAGCTTCTGGATACGAGGTAAGAGAGTTCAATCCAAGAAATCCTTACATTAAAAGATTTAAACATTGTGGCTCATTTGGTTCAACTAGAACAAGTGCACGGGCGAAGTCAGGAAAATATTTCAAGGTTTCCATTTTGGGGTGGGTGTCTCCCAATGGACATGGTTGCACAAAACACAAAATTACTTTAAAAATTCAGAGATTATTTGTTTTGGGGTTTGAACCTGTAAACCACCACCCTAAATATGTCCATTGACACAGCGCAGGAAGCATCATCAATTTGTGAATTTTCCTGTATGAGAAGAAAGTGATTTTGTTTCGCTTGTACACAATGGACAGGGAAGGGAAAGGACAAGATTGTTGCTGATATAGGGCAAGAGTAAATTTTCCACAGAAGTGACATTTTGCCAAAATACCATACAGGAAGTCAGTACAGGCTGGGCTTCTTGTGCTAAGCCCCCTGTGCCTGTTCTATGACAACCCAGCTCAATTCTTCAATTGGTATTTCTGGACATTGGACAACCCCGTATAATGAGAGACAACTCCTGCCTTGTACTTAGCTTGAGAAGAGCAGTTTAGAAATTTGCAGATGTACGATATTTGTAATTTAACCTGATACGTTACATTTTGATTTCAAGTCTGCCAGGCAGACTTACTAATTAATTCTTATTAATTTGTGGTATATTTAATGTATCATCTACCAGGCATCTGCAACTGTTTTCACATTAAAACCACACCATAATGGGCCATTATCCAGAGTAATCAGTTTGCTAAGGTCCCTAATGTATTTTTGGCTGATCACAAGGAAGGTAGTTTATCAAACACAAATTTCAAATGGGCTTTTTTTCTTGTAGCTTGTGCCGTGGAATTTACAGCTTACTGAAGAACAGAACTGGCTGTGGTACAAGTGCATAATGGCTGATGGTGGAGAAGAAATGTTCGATATTCTGTAAGCCATTCCTGGAAAAATAGATCGATTTCCAAGTGCATGCATGATGCATGGATTGTAGGGTGGTTCAAAAAATTAAAGTTCAGGCTAGATACCAGGGCATCCTCTCAGTTTGTTACACCTGTCAATAGTATTATTGAGACCAGATTTCAGCTTCCTATTCCAACTGGAAGGCAGTGCTCAACGACATCGAAATATTACCATGTAGTTGCATTAGCTAGAAATATTGATGCCTTATAGCTTGATCAAAAACCTCAGCCATTGTCGCGTAGATGAGCTTGAATTAGTTTCTGTTGTGCTATTATACTTAACCACATTCAAGACTAGACACTGTAGACAGCTATAAAATTTTAGCCATTAAGTTCAAATTAAGTCAGATGCACTTAAGCAGCCTTTATTTGCACTTGAGAAGCGCAATTGGATTGATTAAGGCGTTTTGGATGCATATTGTGGTGTTGGAATGACGTATGTATTGATGTCGGGCTGCATTGTTGAATCATTGGAATGGTGTACGATTTGATGAATGAATGCTGTGATAAAAAAAATTGTGAGACTGATGATTGGTATGTTAATGTACTTGGCATACGTTCATTTTTAGTTCTAGTTATCATTACCAGAAGATCAATCAATCAATCAATCAATCAATTTTTTTATTGGTCCAGATGTATCAAGCACACTAAGATATAAGGCAGGAAAATAGTTACATAAAGCATAACAAGTATCACAAATTAAACAAGCAATAATCAAAGTAAGAACTAATTAGTTAACGCAAATTATAAAAAACCTTTGGGCTAGATTGGGGATACCCCCAGGAATATATAAGAAGAGATTATTTAAACCCAGTGGCTATAGGATAGAGTGATACCAGTGGGAAAAGATGCTTAAGTTTTGATAATAATTTCTAAGCAATAAATTGAAATGTTTCCACCTCCTCTACACAGATGTGGGTAAAATATTCTTGTATAATGGCCAAGACATTTATTTATAAAAAAAACTTTTTCTGGTATATAGGAACTGATGGAACAATTCATGAATGAGTGTCAGAATTCTTACTGGTTAACTTAAAAAACCGCTCTGACAATTTATACATCTGGTATTTTATTAGATCCAAAACAGGCTAGAGATTTGACTAGAGTGGAATATTTAAGTGGAGCATTTTCGAATACCATAATTTTTTTATTTATCATGTAATTGTTAGTTTTGCTTTTATGTCTCTTTTCACAGCGAATTTGATGAAGTTGACGATGCAGTGTATTACACAAAAGCCTTTTCTGCTCATCCGATATGGATGAGAAAATTGTTCGCCTTTCTTCTGAAGCCATTCGTGAGTTCTTTAATCAGATTTGATAATATTAATTAATTCATTTGTTCTGAGAATTTATATAGCACCTTTTTGGATATCTACGCAGTGGTACTTGATCGATTGATTCTGAGATACTTTTACAGTACACACTACACACTGTGTAGTGTGTACTGTGTAGTACACAGTACACAATACACAGTACACAATACACATTGCTCATGTGTTCATATCATTTTCACATCGAGAAGTTTGTTGTTGATCTCCTTTGATTGTTGATCCATAACTAATTGACAGCTTTTAACAGATTAATATCTTTAATGAAAATTAATTTTATTATTATTATTTTCATGTGAAAAATGTAGAGGCCTGGCTTGAGCTCGAAGCTGAAAGCATCGTGTGGATTTGAGTAAGTGCCACAGACAATAAATTACTAGACTACTTATATTTATTCTGTTTTGTCTATTTAAGCTTTTTAATTAACTTTTGCTGTTTTTATCTATTTAGGCATGTTTAATTAACCTAGGCTGTTGTAATCCATTTAGGCATTTTGATTAATCCAGGAAATCCTTTGGTTAAAAATAAGTTTCTTTCGAATTTTAGCATTTTTAGCAAGGAATACTGTTCTCTGGAAATCTTGAAATGTTACTGTGTTACTCATACAGGTGTTGTATGTGGAATTTAGAATTTTAGAATTATGCAGTATAAATTTTGAAAAGATTGACATTGTTGGTAATGAAGATGATGGTCATGATGATGATCATGGTAATGTCGATGATAGTAATGAGGATGATTTTTACGGTAATTATCAGTTTATTACCAAGCTGTCAATCTTTATCGTCTTTGTGAAGTGTCTCATTTCTATCTCATTTTTATTCTGAGAATTTTTTAAACAGGATGAAATTCGTCTTCTTTGAGTGATTTTTGCCTTAATATTTTCTTGTCTTTGCAGCAGTGCTTCTGGACTCTGGGGGCTTAATACTGAATTAAAGGTAGAATTCTATTTGAGTGCTAGTATAGCTATCGGACTGCTTTCAGAGTTTTACTATTTTTTTTATTCAGAATCTTAACCTATGTTGCCATTACTTGTGTATATAATCTTTGGTTCCTATAAAAGTTCAGTAATTACTACATGATCATAATTGCTATGATTATTATTCTTGATATTGCGACTAATGTTATGATTTCATTAGTATGATTATTGCTGTTAACTAGTTATTATTATAATTTTTTTATTAATACCAGGTATGCGATTAATTTTTAGATTTAAATATTATCTTGTGAAGATTGTAAAGCATAAGTTAAGATTACTCTGCAAATATGAAAATACACTGTAAATATGCTAAAGCACTGCAAATATGCTAGTTACATAGATTAAATTTATTACAGAATTGATATGTGTGTTGAGTAACAATATTACATTACAGAATTTGGATTCTAACTGCAATGACAAATGTTGTCATCTAGGGTCAGCACACACCGTCCATTCTAACTGTGCACTAGTTGTATCATTTTGTTGCAGAGTTTGCAGATGGCAGTTATTGACAGTTGGCAGAAGCTGAGGCTTGATGGGGTGCTTTGTCCGGCATTTGACTGTCCGGCAGTTTCAGCTGGCCTTCCCAAACACCTTCCAGGTAAGCCTGACCTAAAATTATATATCTTGCACCATGGTTGGCTGAAGGCTTGACATGAGGAGGGCTCTGGGCATGTGCACTATTTGCTTTTAACACGAGATCAATGAAATGGCAAATTGTTTGTTTTCGTCGCTTAATACAGTGGTTCTCAAACTTCTGTAGGCCACGGACCGGCAATAATTTTTTGGTGAAGCTCGCGGACCGCTAACTTTAACGACAAGCGCAAACAAAAGCGAACTATATAGGCTATTATTTAAAAAGACTATTATATCAATTTATATGGCATAATAATAAGCTATTAGTCTCATTAATTGAAAAATCCTTAATAGCATCTAATTTTTTCCCAATTTAATTGTCGTTTAGGCCCTAATTAGCCTACATTTTTTAAAGTTGAACTAAAAGTTTCAAACAAGATAAGAATTTTTTTAATGTAGGCATATATAAGAGGATCTGCAAACGTGGAGGACAATAGATAGGCCTAATGACACACTAGCCTACTAAGGTTTTGCGCTTGTGATGAAAACACCTGCTCGAAATAGACCACAGAAATCAGAATATCATCACATTTTAAATACGGTATTGTGGATCATAAATTTTTCGTGTGGAGGTTGATTTGTTTAGCCTATATTTAAAATTTTATATTATATTAGAAAATGAAAAGATCTACATCCAGTAATCTTTGATCGGCGTTTACTTTACTATCACTCACCGTAGAATAGATCAACAGACATAAACATGAAACAGACTGCAGTTGCAGACGTAATAAATTCAGAATAGATAAAATTGTTTGAATAGCCATTTGGCAAGATAAAACAAGGCACATGGTAATGTATTTTTAAAATTTGAGACAGAATTTTAAAATAAATTTTGAACAACATTTCGAAAAATTTCACAATTTTAAATGTATAAATTAATAACAATAATTTTGTTTTCACTCTCAGACTTCTTCGCGGACCGGTGGTCAGGACTCCGCGGACCGGCGCCGGTCCGCGGACCACCACTTTGAGAACCACTGGCTTAATAAACATCGAAATGGAAGATATTTTGCAAATTTGGAGCGCGCGTTTGCAATTGGTGCAGCTGCACAGCTGCTGGATTTTATTTGAAACGGTCCAACAGAAATGGCGGTTTCTACTTTCTAAGGAGAATGTCAATAATACTCTGGGCTAAATTTTGAGCACAGTTTTCTCAACTAACAGTTTATGCATGTCGTCAGATAGAAAATTCTGTATCTTCGGTTAGATGTGAGATATAAAAAAACTGAAAACAGTTTTGGAAAGGTGAATAAAGCATCTAGAAGATACTGCTAAAAACTAAAGAATGCTAATTTTCAAGTTGCGACTAGTTTTTTATTTATTTATTTATTGCCAAAGAAACAAAAAGAACATGTGTACAAGTAATAGATACAGAAACGGTCTCTGAGCAACAGGAAGCCCGGAAAAAGCTAAAAGCTTATATCAACCTGGCCCCTAAATTACATTTACATTTCAGTCAACGATACATGTCACACAGTTGTAAACAAAAAAGTTCTGTTGAGACCATATGAATGTTAGCACTGACCAATATTATACAGCAAAATAACAACACAATCAGTACAAAATTATAAAACAAAATTAAATTGAAACACAGGTGCAGTACCTAGCCTAGTAAAAAAAGGAGATATGAAAACAAATTTAAGAAAACAAGAACCGAAACTAAAAAGAAAAGGTGCTGAGGTATGCATAACAGCAAGATAAATGGTACAAAGTTAACCGATGAATTGTTTAGAAAGACCTGTTTAGCATTCAGTATATTTCAGTAAAAAGCCTGATTTCACTTCCCTTTTAAATGCAGGTAAAAAAAATTCTCGTTTAAGGTCATCAGGTAGGGAATTCCATAAACGAGGACCCAGGACCTGGAGGTTATGTGCTCTGGAGGCAGTTCGTGCATAAGGTACAACATAATTGGACGCGGTCCTGGTATTGTAAGAATGGGTTTGATCAACCGTCATAAAATAATTACAAAATTGATTAGGTAACAAGTTGTGTACAGACTTGAACATGAACACAAGTTTCGATAAATGGGATAATTCATAAATTTTTAATATTTTCAGCTTATAAAACAAGGGATTTGAATGAGAAAGGTAACTGGAATAGGTAATAATTCTTACAGCTGCTTTCTGGAGCCTTAGTATACGGTCTAAATTCCCAGTTTTATATGGTGACGACCATACAGAGCAGCAGTATGTCAAGTGTGGCTCCAGTAAAGTTTGGTATAGTAGTTTTAATTTATCGGCATCAAGAATATGGCCAACCCTTTGTGGTGACGAGTCACATATTATGTATACAAAATTCGAAAAACAAATTTCATTGACTTATATGGCGAGCTCCTCTCAAGAATTTTACTATTTCCATGAAGTTTAGCTACCCTACTCTGGACTCATCTCCCGGTCATGTACAGCCAAAAGTTCTCTGTATTTAAATCGGCTTCCACTGTTAATGCGTGGAAAGAGCGTCCAGCAGAGCTTTTTCATGCTCTTGGAGGGTCAGGAATCATTGCTTGCAAGATTTGGTATGGTCCTTGATTATTTTAGTGTCTTAAATATATTAGATTAAATTTTTTCAAAATAAAATCAAATCTGAAATATTCCAAAAAGTCGGTGTTCAATCGATAAATACACAGGGAGGGAGTCAGCAGTAATTTATCGTATATGGCATTTCCTTCTCTGTTGCAGGCGTTTCCTGTTACTTTGAGATCTTCAATCTTGTCGAGTTTCCAGCCGGATGCATTCCAGTGTCTGTTGTGACGTCGGAAGACGTGGCTGCAATGGATCACTATCCAACTCTTTCCACTTCAACTGGAGTTCACGAGCTACTCAAGAAAGTAAGATCTCAGTGCGAGCAAGTCACCAAAGCATTGACGTTGTGACAGGGTGTAGAGGAGTTATCCTGATCATACGAATGCTTTTATATTTGTAAGGCAAAGCGTAGCACTGGCTGAAACCGTCCTGTGTTGTTGGTTAATTTTTTTTAACAACACCATTTCCTTTCTTGTTAATTCAAAGCAAATCTTGCCAAGTGTGTCCACTGTGTGACCTGTGGATATTTTTCTTGTACAGATTGATTCACTGGTCTCACTTCAGATGGCAGTGTTGACAAAGTTCTCAGCTGATCAGAAAAAGAACCATATTATAATTATAGCAACCAATGTTGAGGCGGCATTGGAAAAACAGAAAGTCATGGATACCATAATATAGGATTAGCAATTCCTATTCTATATGAATCTGAATCCTGCAATTGTTGGGGTTAAGGCTGTTTAGTCCTTGAACGATTGAACATCTACCACCCACTCCACCCTCCGTTCCTTTGGTTATAGTAAATTCTATATTCTGTCATTCTATAGTTGTCATTGTCTTGTTGCCTGAATAATCCGTTGACTTGAAGACCACGCATCGTCAGCAGAGGTATTTGCATCTTGGAGAGGAAAGGAAGACCAGTCCCTTGAGGGGCAACTATAGATATGAAGTGTTAACGACTTCATTTTCTTGGCCTCAGCCTATGAAGGCGGATCGCCAGTCCTCTCTTTTGCCGCTTTTCTTCGCACCGACATTGTATGATCAGTGTGATCCTTATAGCTGAGTTGGCTAGGGTGTGCAGGTGGGGAAGAAATCTTAAGCTAAATTTCTGCCCAGACTAGAATTTTAACCGCTGGCCTCTCAGTTGGCATGCTGACCATTACACTATTGCACACCACCTTGTAAGATCTGTATATATACCAGTAGTCAGTTATCCTTATATGTACATATCTATCATACTTGTGTTACGGTATTTTATATGAAAATTATTGAATAAAATGATATATTTGACTATGTTCATCTGTAGGACTTGAAGGGAGCCGTTGGTCTTCCAGTGGCTGTTCAAGTGGCAACGTTGCCCTATCAGGATGAACTCTGCCTTCGAATCATGAAAGATTTGGAGAATGGCGTGAAGCAGAAGCAGAAAGCACGAGACTAGTCATCCAGTTGGCAGAGGAGCATTACCCTCCAAAAAAGCCCAAACAGTCTGCTTGTCTAGCTGCTCAGTGCTCACCCAGTCTTCCCGTTGTTGATTTGGTCTTGTCTCAATGCTTATGAAGTGCAGCTTGACTATATGTAACTGATCATTTGTGAGATTTCATCCGATATACTAACTATTTATTATGCACATATCTACTTAGGACATGGTAATTTACTGATCATTGTCCAAATTTGACTTTGGTAAATGATGTTTTGATATAATTTTTCAACGTACTTTGCCCATCATAACTTTCATAAAAATATTCATTGCTTTGGAAACTTTTATTTCTACAAGGAATATCGTCTTTTTGGACAATACAGAAAGAGAAAAATCAATGTTTGCAAAAGCCTTACGTTGAGTTTTTTGTGTACGTCATGTTATTATTGAGCTGGGGACATGGACTGTGTATAAGAGTCGAAAATTAGGGGTCTAGAGGCATTTAAGATTTACTATGGTTATGGGGCAAACTAGCTAACATCAACCTTGAAGATCTTAAGATGCTTAAGGCAAATGAAGAGACTGTTTGAAAGAAGAATTGAAGGAATGATACTGCAGGAATGAGGTTAAGAATTGTGCGATTGTGGAATTAATGTAGGTAAAGGAAACAGATAGAGCTATAAAGGAAATGGATTCAGAACATGGCTGAGTAGTGTCGCTAGATTGATAATAATAATAATACATGCAATAAGGCGATTTAAATTATTTTTGTGTACATAACCGGCAACTGAATTATGAAAACTAACAAGAGCAATAATATTGATCAGATTTACGTGACCTAAAAAGAAATTATAAGATGTTATAGCAATCTCAAACATTTAAAAAGTGCTACTTACCTTACTTACTTTATTGAACTGCATTTTGATTTCCCAGTCACTTGTAACACGCTGTCCTTAAAGACTGTTAATAGCACACTCAGGAAGCTATGAACTTGTGGATTGCACAATCAAATACAATAAATCTTATAATGTTTTCCTTACAAAGTTCAGAAGTAAGCGTGCTGTTTGAGGTGCAGTCCAAGACTCCAAGCAAGTACTTGAATCAGAGTGAAAGACCACACTGAATGGATATCTATTGAAGCACAAGGAAGATGGGTTGATGGTAAAAGTGGCAGTAATAGTGGGCTGCGATTAGGCTTGCAGAAATGAGAAGCTAAGCTTTAATATTGGCTTCATCACAATTATTGCTGGATAGCATGAGGAAGGTCTTGAGACAGTTGCTGGTGGATAAACAAGGATTAACGTCAGATTACTTCAACTGACTACATCAACGAGCTGAACTATGCATACGAACACTTGATAGAAGGGTAATTGGCCATATAATATGTGATAATTAGACAACCAGGTGTAGTGGTGGCGTCGGTGCCTTGAAGCCGGAAGGTTCGAGGTTCGAATCCACCTCAAGTCACCGCGTAGGGACCTTGGGCAAGTCCTTCACTCGCAATTGCTCAGCGCTTCGGCATGAAACTCCGATGCAGTGTCCGCGCTGTAGTCGGGAGCGCCTCTGAGTAGCCTTTGAGGGCTGGAAGAGTCGCTATAACAGGTACGCATACAAACAAAACCAAGTCGAAAATATCGTCCCATGCAGTTCTACCCGCAAGTCCCAGAAGACCGTGCGCGTACGGTTGCGGATAATACATAGTAATTTTATTAGTCGATGTTTATTTCTGGACACCTATGTAACTATTCTTAGCCTGTACTGGGAGCATTGAGCAAGGTGTTATTCAAACAGAGATCGAAGTTCGACGCCTTTTAAAAACGTTTTCTCTGACATCTGCTCATGACATCGAGTAACTTATTAAATCGATTGAAATTTGACTTGGGTTATTGCTAAAAATGGTTGCAGTTTGGGATGCAGTTTCTTCGTTCGTCCTTGAAAAGATTCTTAGGTTGGAGGTGGACGAGGCTGAAATAAGATTTACAGAATATCATGTAAAGGCTGCGCTTGGAGTTCTAGGCGTCGCTTTGGGAACAGGAATTGTGTGGAGATGGATCAAAAAGAGGGGAAAGACGGCAAGGCTGACTCGGTTGAGGAGGAAGAAACAGAAGGAGCGTCAACAGGCAATGGAAAAACTGGAACAGCTCGTTAAAAAGTCCAAGGTTTGCTGTTGTGGTTCAAATTAAGCCGGATGTACTTAATTAAGTATATCCTTTATTTGCACTTGAGGAGTGCATAAATTTTAAACGTTACACACATACATACCACACATACATGCCACACACACACAACACACACACACACATATATATATATATAATTATTATTATTATTATTATTACATAAATTTATTACGCGCGCAAGGTCATTTAATAATATACATTATATAACATATGCATTAATATACATTGCATTGTGCACAACTACTGCATTCTAGATGGAACAGACTTTGGAAATTGGCAGAAGCAGATTTTGTAGATCTACATAGTTACATGCACAAATAACTGTGACTAAAGTTACACTGATTAACAGAACTTTTGTTAAGCAGTTGGATTTGACAGTTGGTAGCATGAATGATTTAACAGTAGTGGTTTGAGATCTGCCACCCAGAATCTTGAGATCCACAACTTGAAAGAGTTGACCATCCATCGCTTATATGTGTTTTTGATTGCAGTCACTGAAACTGCTATTTGGTGTCAATCATTCTATGCTGTACCTGAATACCAGGTATCAGCGATGGTTTAGATGTCCAATTTGCCAGATAGGGTTGGGTTTTACATTTGCAAAATATTGTATTCAAAGATAGATCACCTGTGTATGATCAATTCAATTGCTAGTTTGCACTAAGCTGAAAACTTACATCTATAGTACGTATTATTTCACTGTGGATTGTTTAATTGTTAAATTATTATTTGTTCATTGTTTCAGATAACCACCGAAAAGAAAGAAGCGATACTCAAATTAAGTATCACAGAACTTCTGGACCAGTTAAAGAACGGACATTTGACTGCTTCTGAAGTTTTGACTGCTTATCAGAGCAAAGTTAGTTTAAATTTAAAAAAATTGCATCTTGTTAGATCTTTTCAAAATTCATGATGTTTCAGCACCTTTGAAAGATTCTGAAAGGAAACGGCATTTAACTTTTGAGCTACATATGTATAATTGTCTATAATCATAAAATGTAAAAATATCTGGCCTACGAACCGTTTCTGACCCACGTACTGACGATGGTTTTTCTACGTCGCTAAATCTTGCCTAAAGACTACTGTTATGTTCGTGACTGTTTTTGAGGATCAGAATTAAGATTTTATGAGCTGCCTCATTTAACTGGATCCTAAAAATGCGCACTTTCAAATTTAGATTTGCTGAAATCTTCCACAGACAGGCTCATCAAATCCTCCACTTTGTGGCATCGTGGCCTATTACTCATTTGAAAATGTTGCCACTGGCCCTCCACTTAGAAAGTCTGACATCCTGTTCTTTGCTCCTATCATATAAAGTAATTTGGTCTTGTGACATGGCATTTGCCAACTGGTTAATTCAGGATATTTGCATTGCATCTCTCTGCTTCTGAATTTATGCAATACAATTAAGTTAATTGGATATTTATGGTACATTACATCTCTCTGCTTTTGCATTTATGCAATACAATTCAGATCATTGGATACTTTCATTACATTTCTCTGCTTTTGCATCTATGTAGTAGGCTACAATTAAGACCATTGTTGCTTTGAAACATCTTTATTTACTGTGATGTGTGTGGTTGACAATGCATTAGAAATTATGTGATTGCTTTTAACTGTGCTTTAATATTGCATTATTTTGCAATCAAAAGGTGTCTTAATTTAAAATTGGAAGCAATTATTAATTATAATTTTCCTTTATTCAAAAATCCGGATGACAGACCGCAACCGGTTCTAGTGTACAATTATGCAGTTGAAACAGTTCACAAAAACGCAGATCATAGAAAACACAAATCTTAACTCCTAACCGAACAGACAGCCTGCAATAATTATTTAAAAGTTTTGTAAAGATTCCCTTAAGTTAAAAACAGGAAATAGTTTATAGACTCTGTTTCAGTTTTTTCCTGAAGTTTAGATTAGATATATTCATAACTTGCTTTTTTATTCTCCGAAAGCTGGTGATGTGTTTGGAGAACTTGATATTATTTTACAGACGCTTTTGCTGTGATTTTGTCTTCAGGCCCTGGACGTTCACAAGAAGACCAACTGCCTTGTGGAACCAATTTTTGAAGCAGAGGTATGGCGATAATAGTTACTGATGAGCTAATTAATGTGATTGATGATGAAATGTTTCTATGTTCAGTTCTGTTATTATTTGCACTATTTCAAACTGAACCTACCAACATTCTCAGCAGAAGCTGCTGCAAGCTTTGTGGGTCTGTAGTGGTAACTGTAGCAAGTCATTTCTGTAGAGCTTTAGATTTAGACGTTTAAAACTGATTGTTTGTTTTTCTAAGTACTTTGCGATTGAATTGTTTCACTGCAAATGATCCCGTTGTTAGTTTGTCTGGTAAGAGTACTTTGTAAGATTTTGGCTGAGAATCGCTACCTCTTTTGAACAGCTATGTGCTAAGGTGGATTCCCAGCTCTTTACTGAGCACTGTCCTGGTGGATGGGGGGGGGGCATGTCCTGCATGACCTGCTCCCACCGGTCAAAGCCGCCTTCTACCAACCTGTGCCCACGGACCCATAATCGCACAGCCCCTCCAGCAGATGATGGTCTGATGAGAAAACTTTCATCATTAAGATGATTTTGGATTTAGGATGATGCAATTTTTAAACACTTGACTGTCATGATCAATTCTGTGAATTATGTATGTTTTATTACCGTGTCTTTACACCAAAATGCAGATCATAAGCAATTGGCCGAATAAAGAATATGCGTATATCTTAGACTTATCGTATCTTGTTTTATTAACCAGGAATGGGCCAAGACGTTGGACGGTACAAAAACACGGGGGCCTCTCCATGGTCTGCCAATTAGCATCAAGGACTGTGTTGCCATCAAGGTACTTCCTGTTATTTATACACTTGATGGTTGCCTGTCTCAAGACAGTTAAAAACAATTTGAAATTGTCAAGAGATGCAACATCACATGATATGAGATTGATTGAGGCTCTCTCACTCTGCTTTTTGTCCATACCCTGTAAGTCCCGCCCGTCCCTCCTACCTCCCTCCCCGTCAGGGCTGTACTGGTAAATTTTGAGGTGAGTACACGCTGGCCGGGAGAAAAATCGACTTTTTTGGGCCAAAAATTTCTGACGGTTGTCATCCGGCCAAAAATGTTAAAAATTGTCCCCTCTGAAAAATCTGACGACCTTTTTTAGTCATCCGGCCAAAATTTTATCCAATATTCCCGTCCGCAAAATCTGATGACCTTTTATTTTTTTAGTCATCCGGTCAAATTTTACCCAATTTTCCCGTCCGAAAAATCTGACGACCTTTTTTTAGTCATTCGGTCTGGATTTTGTGAAAAATGCACCTAAATATCCTTTGCCTTTTTTGTGCGTATACCCACACGCTTTTTGTGAGGTCAGTATACACTGTATACCCGCGTATACCCTGGTTTTCCGCGGTGAGTATACGATGCCGTTTTTTCCCGAAGGTAAGTATACGCCGTATACCCGCGTATACCCTTGATTACAGCCCTGCTCCCCGTCTGTTTCTCTTTCCCTCCTCCCCATCCGTTTCTCTATCCTCCCTACCTGTCCATCCTTCCTCCTCATCCATTTCAATCCTTCTCCCTCATTGCTGTCAACTGAGAGATCAGAGGTTCAAATCTTGACTGGGTAGAAATCTGTTTCTAGTTTCTGAATTGCTAGTCTGTTTCTATTAGTACAAAGAAAAAGTTCTTACTGTATGAAGTGCTATGTTTACACATGCTGAATTTTGTTAATATAATGTATGTTGTGTAATGTAAAGCAATGTAATGTTATTTCACGTAATTACATCTCTGATTTTTACATTCCATCTTTATGTCATCTTCAGAAGAAAATTGACTTGTGAGTTTGCTTTTTTAGGGTTATGATTCAACTATTGGTTGCTCCCAGTATATTGATCAGCCATATGAAGAAGACTGCGTCATAGTGCGGGTAAACTGGAGGTTTTTCTTTTCAAACCATAAATTTGGTTAAGACCTAGCTACATACATTATATTAACAAAATTATGCAGAAGAAAATGCCATAGTAATGTCAATTTTACTTTGCAATAACGAATTTATCAGACACCCATTTGCTGAAAATGCCTGCCTGCTTGTTTGGTAAACTGTCCCTCTGGTGAAAATTCTGTGTTGCCTCACAGCTCTCCATCTCTTTTCCCCTTCCATGAATCTCTCACGATCTCTCTATGCCTCTGTCTGTCTCTCTGTGAAAAAGTTACTCTGAGCTGAGACTTAAAAATGACTGTAAGAATTAGAAATGAACTAATGGAAAGGAAGCTGTCCGAGAGGAACCAGGACTGGAAGGACGTAGACTGAATGGACCAAGTGAGACTGGATGGAATAAGATTGTACTAAGTGTACCAAGTCTAGTCTGTTTTGTCTTTTTGTTTTAAGTGGTTATGGGACCATGGGCGCCCACAGGATTTTTTGCAGGGGGGGTCAGTCGATCATGGCCGGGAGAGTTAATATATAAAACATGATATTAAAAACAGAGCAACTCACACAATCACAATTGTCTCAATATTACGGACATCACTATTTACGAGTCTTCTGCGATGAGACGAACAAATTTTCAACAGTTTCCGGCTATGACTTACGGCATATATTATTCATGTATATATTCATAGAAAAAAAGCTATGGCACTAGCAACGGACTGACAGTACCAGGGGCATCATTTCTTTTTTCCGGGGTACAGAAAATATTTCAGGGAGCAAAACATGGCCAGATTGCTAGAAACAATTTTATACATGTGCAAGAAACTGGAGTTGAATGATCAGAGCCTCTTTTCTTCCTGTTCTTATCTATGTTTGATTCAGTATTGAGGAATTCTTTTTGAGTATATATATTGTGTACTATATATTACAACAAATACTAAAATACTTACCTGTTAACAGAGTAACATTGCATACTGCATGCACTATAAGCCTGCACTATTATCATTATGTGGTCCCTGATGCCAGGCATAACATTATATCGAAACATAGCCTTAGCCACACACACATATAAATTATATAATGTATAATCACATTAATATATAAGTATACTATTCACTCATGCACTCATTCCGGAAAGCTGTTTAGTGACCTGTGAAGAAGCATGCAAAGAGGTGTTCACAATCCACTGAGCCAAGACGAAACAGAAAGGACTTGATTTGGAAAAAACCAAATAGCTAATGATGAGTGAGTTCATAATAATTATTATGGACTCACTCATCACTAGCTACTAGCTTTTTATAATTATCAACGAGAAAGAAACAGTGTTCAAAGAAAGAAATGATTCCAGGAAAAGTAAAGTTTATCCAATCACTACATTAAAAAATAATTACATCTGTGAATTCCAATTCAATAGACGTCACATAATAGGCCTGGCCTACCGTGGGGCGGTGGCGGACTGGTGTGCGATTGGAGTGCTGATGACTGGCGTAGCATTCTGCAGTAGCCTGCTAGGCTACTAGTAGGCCATATTGATGACAGTTCGAAGACTTCGTCTGTGAATTCAATGTGTCGTTTCGGGTACTGCTCCATTGTCGTCAGATCGTGCGGACATCATAACGGCTCAACCGGTTATCAACTGGACACCATGTCTACAGTCTTCTACTTTCCAGTGCTGAAGGAACTATAATCATCAGGATCCTATCTCTACTCCTCTTAAACAATCGGGCTCAAACCCTCTCCTTCCCCACTCCCGGGTCGGCCTTCCACTCTAAGACCGGTCTTGCCTCTCCAGACGTGTGGGTTTGACTCATTTCTGTCCCCTTCTCCGTTTTTCACTTGGAACAAGTTGCGCCCGCCCTGCAGGGATAGAAGCCACTGCTAATAATTCGCTCTCCCCACTTTTATTAGCCATTCCCTCATCTGTCGCAGTTAGTCCTGTGTATCTCATCTTTCAACTCTCCATTAAGTTCGTCCGACATGTGCGGCCTTATTGGTTATCACAAGTCGCCGGTGTTGGGGTGGGGTGGGGTGGGGGGATGAAAGGCATTCCACTGGGCCTATATGATGTATACGCTCCGCTCCGTGTCAGACGACAGTTGGGGTGCATATACTCCGTGGTAAACGGCTCATAGGTCATAGACTATAGATGTATAATTGTATATAAATTATGTATATAACTTTAAACTACTGGCTTGTGTATTATTATATACATGTAGGCCTATATATATAGCCTATTGAGAGGGCAAAAATAGCCTGTACGTCTTTTGAGTTAATTATCCAGAGGTCTTTGCCTAAACTGACAGTGCTTCAGTAGGCCACTGAGTCCTTCCCGTGCAGGTCTGTGCATCGGGCAACGCATCTCCTCCACTCGTCCCTGTCCATCGCCAGCACCCTGGCTCCGACCCAAGATATCTCAAACACCCCCAAGTCGTCTCTAATGACAGTGCCAGACACCACATAAATTATGAGTTTGTGACCCTGCGTATCGTATATCAAAGAGGCTACAGGATTTAGTTCAGACTGCAGAGACTGACCGACACAAGCCATATCGTGGTCATCCTCCCCCGCCACAATGACTCCCTGATATGACTGAGTAACGAGTTCCAGCAGTGCCCAGCATGTAGAGATAACCACAATATATATATATATATATATAGGTCTACACCAAAAGTTGGTGGAGTAAAAGACCGCGTGCATGGGCCTCTATTCCCGTTTTACCACTGACATTTTTTCCAGAAAGTGCTATTATCAATAACTTGTCATGATTTCCAGGGGGGGTCACGCGACCCCCCTTGACCTATGCTGCGGGCGCCCATGTATGGGACCTCAGTAATGATGTTATGTCGACCATTTTCTGTGCAGATAATTTTTTTAGACTTCTGTGATTGTTTTTGCAGTGCATATTTGCAACTGTTATAGACTTTTGTGATATTAACTGTTAGGTTCTGAAAAGTCAGGGCGCTGTTCCTTTTGTCAAGACAAACATTCCACAGACAATGATCAGGTGATGCTTTGAAACTTGGAAACTGAATTATGACTTTTTTATCTATATTTATTATTATTTCTGAATTATGACATTTTTATGTATATCTATTATTATTTCTATTTTGCGTGTTCGGTAGATTTTGATCTGATGTAGGAGATGCAAGCATACAAGCGATGTTGTCCAGAGTAGTGACGACAAAGTCTTTACAATGATAGCAGCTTAAACCTACTCTACAGGAAATGCATGCTACCAAAAAACTGCTGTATTGCACATTTGGGTTACCCTGCAATCTTCACGATGCTGTGTTGCTTTTGTTGTCCTACAGTGCAACCCAGGTTGCCTGGCAGTCATGCAACCTGGGTTTCCTATCTTGTTGCGTTAGTTATAATGAGCTGCATTTAGCATCTTGGATTTTATTTAGGAATGCCAGCACTACCTGATTGGCAGTAGTAGCTGTTTATTGACTGAGCATTTACCAAACACAAAATAACTGCAATCAGTACAAATTCAATATAACTTTCAAGTGATTGATGCACAAAATCAAAGGATCGATCCAAAATTGTCATATGGACCCACTGAGACTGGATTCACCATTTCTTTCTGGATAATATTTGGCAGTAGCAGCAGTGCAAAAACGAAATATTCAGCATGAAATGTACGCAACTGAAAATGAAACAAAGACGTGACCGATGATTTAAGTCTAGTAGACAGAATTAGACAGTCTTTAATTTTTCTTAATATCATTTATTGGTTTTGCAGTTTTGAGTCAACCAATCCGATTTTTGGGCGGACGGCCAATCCGCATGATCTGAAGCGTTCGGCGGGTGGCTCCTCTGGTGGTGAGAGTGCGTTGATATCAGGTGGAGGGTCTTTGGTTGGCATTGGATCGGATGTTGGAGGCAGCATCAGAAACCCGGCTGCCATGTGTGGTGTGCCGGGCTTCAAACCAACGGCTCTACGCATCAGGTATTGCATTAGTCAGCAGCAGTTCATCTGTGTCGCCATAAATGACTAGTTTAATCAACTTCGCTAAATGCTTCAATGCGACGTTGTCACCATTTTTTCGAAGTAGTTGCCTTTTGCACTAAAGAGCGCCAATGCATAAGGCGATAGAATTTATTTGATTTTTGCAGTCCTCTGTAGAGTTTTAAGAAGTCATAGAGCATCTAAAAGACCCTTTCACCCAAGATTCCTTGTTACTTCTGCTTTAGAGTCAATTTCTGCTTTTCTCTGTTGAATTTAAAAGAATGTAGGAAGGACGTGGAAGATCCGTTTACTTGAGTGCTACACTGACTATGTTGATTATGCTCTGCCATGTCAGCATGGTGGAGTTTGCAGGATGTGGGACGAGAGAGAGAGAGCTTGGAGAGGTTTATATGGAAAGGTTAAGCGAAGTGGGTTCCTTCCAATGTGTACTCCTATTTTACCACACTTGGTGAATAAAGCTGACAACGACTGTTAATTTGATTAAAACTAAGAACTACCATGTCCATTGCAGTTGTGCCCTCAACATCAGACAATTCTGTATGCCATCCAATCCATCCAAATCTCCATCAATTCTCAGCCCCTAGCAGAGTTTCCAAGAACTTTATCCTGCTTTAGACTGAGCATTTTAAAAGGACATTTATTAATCTGATATATGTTTAGGATCTAAATGCTAAACCTAATGTTTATTGTTATACGGTTTTCTGGTCTCTTTGGAATGCAATGCATTCTGACAATGCGAGTTTGAAAAAAAATTCATCTTTTCAATGCAAGCCATTGGTTGCCCATTTTTATGCTGTCAGTCAATATAGTAATAGTTGTTTTTATTTTTATTGTTGGTAAATCTTCCTGTCTTGCAGCACTAAGGGTGGAAGATCACTACTGCGTGGGAAGCACAGTAAGTTGTTTCATTTGAACAAGTCTTCGAGAGTTAAAGCATAGTAACATAGTAGCTAAGTGTTTGTGCATTCTCTTATATGATCAGCTTCCTTTTCACCGCTTCATCATGGAATGAACGTTGCTGCTTCTGGAGATAGCGTAAATTTCAGAATCTGTTTTTTTCTGTAGCCACAGCCATTATTTTACTTTATTATTATTATTATGCAATTATTAAGCACCACTACATATGACAAAACATTGATCAGTGGGCAATTGTGAGTGAAGCACTCTTCTCAAGGTCTCTACGTATGCAGTAACTATTTCTGGGAGGACTTGAACCCATGCTCTGTGCATTGCAAGGCGAGCACTGTAACCAATCATTTACCCAATCATCTGCCCAATCATCTACCCAATCATCTACCCAATCATCGCATCTTTACTAAAATTATGCTTTAGTCAGATTGAGTTTTGAAAATCTCTCAAATACCATCTGTTAGAGGTCACATAATTTGCGATGCTAAATTTCCATGATTGTTTGCAACAGTCAATGCTTCTTGGGGTCCATTGGCTCAAGATGTTGAAGGTTTGATCGTGGTGATGAAAGCTCTTCTTGTTCCTGAGATGTTCTTATTGGATCCACTCGTAGCAGTCATGCCATTCAGGAACGAGGTAATGACATTCAGGAACAAGGTGCAACAGCATTACTTACTTTTCTCTTCCTCTGTTCATTTTATTCGTTGGCCTCTGAATCATTTGGTGGCTTTTTATGATTGTTCCAATAGAAGTGAAATTGCTGATATGACTGTGTAATTGATTTTGCCTTCAATTATTATGGAAATTACATAAGTACTGCAGCTGAGCTGTTGATTTTGTGAATGTATGTATGTATGTATGTATGTATGTATGTATGTATGTATGTATGTATGTATGTATGTATGTATGTATGTATGTATGTATGTATGTATGTATGTGTGCACTTGTTATAGTGCCTCTTGAGGATTTCTACTCAGAAGCGCTCCCAACCACCAAGGCTGTTTTAAGGAATTTTTTCAACTGCACAACCCCTTCTTTCCTTTCCCATCCTCCATGGTAAATTACTTCCAATCGCAGGACAATGACCTTTTTCTAGTTTTCACTGTACAGAAGTGCTTCTACAACTGCACAAATCCACTTAGAACTGCACATTTTGTGTACAACTGCACGCTAAAAGAAAGCCCTGCCGACTACAGCGTGTATACTGAATCGAAATTTCACACCGAAGCGCTGAGCAATTGTGAGTGAAGGACTTGCCCAAGGCCCCTTCGCGGCAGCTTGAGGTGGAGTCGAACCTGCAACACTCTGACTGCAAGGCAACGAACATACCCACTACACCACCGTGCCCCACAATGATGAAGGCGTCGTTGTGCTTCTGTGTTGTCATAGGTGCTGAATGATAAGCGTTCGTTGAGAATCGGATATTCCTTCTTCAACGGTTCGTTTGAAGCGGTGCCGGCGATGAGACGAGCGGTTGCGGAGGCAAAGACGCTTCTCGAGGCATCCGGTCATCAGGTAACAATTGTTGGAACAGCTTGACTGCAACTATATTCGATCTGCGGACTCAGTCAAGTCGCTGAAGTCAAAACTAAGACTTATCTTTTTGTGTGTGTCTGTATTTCGCAGTGTGTTGATTCTTGCGAAGGTGAACTTGTGCTAAGACACCCTACAGATTGTCTCTATTATTATGTATTTATATGTACAGGGTGGCGCAAAATAAACCGGACTATTAGTTTTTGCGATTGCTTCGCTTGAATAATCAAAGTAATTATCGCCTTAAAACTATCATTAGACAGAAATGACACAGAAAAATGGCATTGGTTTGGCATTTTTTTCTGAATGCGTAAGAAATTTCAGTCAAAGTGATGTTCAATATGTCCTCCGTTTGCTGCGATAACCAATGATAATCGCTTGCGAAACTGTCCAATAGCCCGGTTGATAGTGTCCTCGCTGATTTCGTCCCAGCATGCGGTCAGAACTTCTTTCAAATGTTCAATATCTCGAATTCTATGCCTGTAGACAAGCTGCTGAAGCATTCCCCAGATGGAATAGTCTACGGGATTCAAGTCCGGACTGTTCGGTGGCCAATTTTCTGGTTCAATAAAGTCTGGAACGTGAGCAGTGAGAAAAGCAACTGTTTTTCGTGAACGATGAGCAGGTGCTCCATCCTGCTGGAAAGTGAAATTGTGATCAGAGTGAGCTATAATGTCTAGCAGTAATCCTTGATGTAGGACGACGTCACAGTAATAGGAACTGTTAACTTTTGCTCCTCGTTCAACGAAAACTAATGACGATTTTCCCAGCTGCGACACGGCAACCGAAACCATGATACTCTGTGAGAAGTGCTTCCGACCTTTCAGCAAGCGTTCTGAAGGAATGTCTCGTTTCACAGCTACGTTGGCGTACACTCGATCATTCTGTGAATTGGTTGGTGTTTGGACTGTAAAGATCTTTTCATCCGTAAACCATGTTCTGGCCAATTTAGCTACGGTTAGTCGTCGAGACAGACGTTTGCAGGTGGCAAGCCGTTTCACTGTGTCAGCGTGTGCTAGCAGCTGCACCTCACGTCGCCAAACACTTTAAGCTGTAAGTCAAATTTAGCAATACGCTGAACAGTTCTACGAGATATACCAGTCATTTCTGTCTAATGATAGTTTTAAGGCGATAATTACTTTGATTATTCAAGCGATGCAATTGCAAAAACTAATAGTCCGGTTTATTTTGCGCCACCCTGTATATATACACATATAAATACATAATAATATTTGTATAGTATATATATATATACATATAAATATATCTAACAATAATATTGATTGTCTCCATTATTATGTATTTATATGTGTATATATAATACATATAAATATATCTAACAATAATATATCAAGGATATCTAGTCTTGGACCAGCCAAGAATTTCTTATATTTGAGCCAAGGACTCTATTACAAGACTGGTTGCTAATGAAAATTTGGTGTTCTTACTTATTTTACTCTCAACCACAGATGTCGTCCCATTTAAATTCCATTTCTAAAAAAAAAGATTATAATGTTTTGAATCTCCAAATGTAATTTTATCTTTGCAAACATAATTATTCGTCAATCTGCCTTCATAAATGTAACTAATTAAGTGCTTTTCTTAAGCAGACAAGATGTGACATTATCTGGAACCCCAATTATCGTCAAAAAACTAGCAACGCAGCTTAATGCATTGAATTTTCAGTCTTGTTATAAACGTCCATGTATTTGGGCCATACTTTTAAAATTGTGTCTACTGCCGGTAAGAAAAGTTGTGTAATTTCCATAATATAATCAAAACATCACTGCAGAAAGTGGGACAAGGTCCATTCGTTCAAGGACTAATTTTTCTCCTGGTTGATTTACTTCTACTGCAGCAATAAATATTTTCTTACAATTCGACAAAACAGTTTATATGTTATTTTATCTGCCGATGAATTCTAGTTGGTTCCTTGGGACGAGAATATGGCGAAAGTTGCTCAGTTGTGGCTACCTTGTATGTTTGCGGATGGCTCCAAAGAAATGTGGGAACTTCTGTACGTTCTGTTTTGCACATATCTTCATTTTTGACACAGCATTATTGTTAGATTATTGCAGTATTTTCAGAAAATGAGACTCTTTCTGTTTCTTGTAATATATATAGTTTATGATATATTCTCTTTTCCTGATTGTTTCTAACCTTCATTTGACACCACCGATGATGATGACGATGATGATGACGATGATGATGACGATGATCATCATCATTAACCTATGTGTGGTTGGGTATTTATCATTTAGCACAGCTATTTGCACATGTTACTAGAAGCCGTATCACCACCGTAGACCCATGCAGACAGACGTGTGGAACGCAAGCAATGGATCCTATTCGCATTTAATAGATCGATGGAAGTAGAACTTTAAAGATTGGGTGTGAAATTTGATTTCTCCTGTTCATTTCTTCTGGTAGGATTTAGAATCTAATAGAATTGGTGTAATTCTGTGATTCTTTGCTCTAGTTTTAATTGCAAAATTGTGCCACAAGTCGTGTTGTGGGGCGCGGTGGTGTAGTGGTGGCGTCGTTGCCTTGAAGCCGGAGGGTTCGAGGTTCGAATCCACCTCGCCGCGTAAGGACCTTGGGCAAGTCCTTCACTCACAATTGCTCAGCGCTTCGGCGTGAAACTCCGATGCAGTGTCCGCTCTGCATTCGGGAGCGCCTCTGAGTAGAGAGAGATTGAAGGGGCGCTATAACAAGTGCACATACAAACAAACAAAGATGCAGGGACTGCAGGCGATATTAGTTTAACTGTAATAATAATGAATTAAGCAGCAGACTTGTACGGTTTCTCTCACTCTTGATGTTAGTTTTTGTTTGTTTAAATGTTACTGTTTCAGTTCATGGGTTTTGATTGGTGTTTTGCATTGTGTGAATGTGACGCTTTGTGACGTTTAAGTCTGATAATGTGTTTTATGTTGAACAGAGATTGCGATGCAGTTGATGATGCGGTCAGTTTGATAAAGCTCGCTTCAAGCATTCCAGTGGTTGTCAGGAGGTTTCTGGCCTTCATTTTTAAGCCTCTGGTGAGTTCTTGACAAGTCGTCTCTTTTCGTTCCTTGTGCAGCCTTAATCTAAATGCAGCATTACAAGTAGGATTTTCATTTATGAAGCCCTTTTGACAGAATTCCCATGTCCACTTGCCATGTCCTTCCACATGGGACCATGCATACAGGATGTTTGAAGCCCATATCACCATAGTCTGTTACTATTAATTCTGTAACATCTGTGAGAAGTTAATTTTTGAAAATTTGTCTTTAAGACTACTTCCTCCCTCCTGGATCTCCTCTCAGTGCATATACTGACTTCAGTCTCAACTTCCCTCTACACGTAGTGTAAGGTTACTTGAAAGTTAGTGAGATGATTGTTCGCTATCGTCTGACTTCCAAAGTCTAGGACCAAACAACACTGGAGGGTTACAATTTCTGACGACAGTTTTACTGAAATGACATTACCGTTGGAGTGACCGTTGAATGATGTCTTGCGCATTGTGCTACGAATCCTATAGAGTCATCAGATACAACTTTGTGACAGGCGGTTGTGTTTATTTTATTTTTGAAGATTGTTACAAATTTGTTTATTTCAGGAGCCAGAATTATCAGTGGCAGTTAAAGGATTGAGCGGATTTAAGTGAGTATTTTGTTGTTATACAGACTGTCCAGGTTATTACGTATGCGGAGAGGGAGGAAGGGTCAACGGATTTAGGTGATTTGCATACGGGTACATACAGCGGGGAGAGGTCTGGACAGAATGTATGTACAAAAAAATAAATTTCTATTTGTGACGTATGCATTAGCCCATTTATAGCTCTGTATTAGCCTGTATTAGCCTATATTGTCATCTGATGGGATTTGATTACATTATAATTAAGATCTAAACAGTAAGTGATAGCAGTTAACCTATTTTAGCTAACAAGTATGATATTTTAAAAACATAAATAGTAGCTAAGGTAAGGTCGAAAATATGATTTTTGTTTGCTTACGTTGCATTTGGATGGGCCCATATTTATTGTCTTGTATTCTCTATCTCTACTACTGATCAGTCTAATCTGTTGTAGATTTTTTTAGCATTCGTTATTACTCTTCCTAAACTGCTAAAATATTTGAATAGTGAGACCTTTCTTGTTGAGTTAATTAACATTTTGTTTCAGTGTTGTGGTGTTTTTCATTTTAGAAATGTGTCTCAATACTGGGATGCTATCAGAGAATTAAAGGTGATTTGATTTCTTTTATTGTTTTTGGCTGGACAGTTAAGATAACAACTGTAGTATTTTTAACAACGTTGAGCACTTCTGAGAGGCTCTGAAGTGGTGCCTTATATAGATAAGTGCGTCTTGTTACACTACATTACATTACTAAGGATGTTCTTGAGTTTCTGATGTATTTCTTTATCAGGTTTCATTTCCTCTTGGTTTCCTCGTGATGCATTATGCACTGAACTCTGATGTCAGAAATCTTCAGTGACCTTTTTAGAGTGCTACAACAAGCTACAAAGATAAAATCTTCTACCCATCTTTTCAGCCACAGGCCGAGAGTGCTCCCGAGTAGGATCTTGAAGTGGCACTACATCAAGTTGATATTGCTTGATTGATTAAATACATATATGTGGATTATGACTTGCATTTGTTTTCAACATTAAGTTTATATTGCTTGATTGATGAAATAGATAAACGTGGATAACTGGATATGGCTTGCGTTTGTTTTAATCAGAGACTTCAGAATGCTGTGATTGAGAATTGGCAAGGAAATGAACTGGATGCCATCATCTGCCCTCCGTGTGGATCTCCAGCCGTGTCACATGGTCTGCCTCAACATGTCTCGGGTTCGTCAACTGACTGAACTCCATACTTACTAACAAAAAACTTATAACAGCTCCAAACTTACTAACAACAACTTATTACTTATAACAACTCCATACTTAGTAACAAAAACTTATAACAGCTCCAAACTTACTAACAGCAACTCCATACTTACTAACAAAAACCTATTACTTACAACAACTCCAAACTTACAAACAACAACTCCATACTTACTAACCAAAACTTATTACTTACTAACAACTTCATACTTACTAACAACACCTAATTATTTATTAACAACTT
Source organism: Lumbricus terrestris (assembly GCA_949752735.1). NCBI lineage: Eukaryota > Metazoa > Annelida > Clitellata > Crassiclitellata > Lumbricidae > Lumbricus > Lumbricus terrestris. The sequence continues at coordinate 60,948,355 of OX457040.1, read as the reverse complement.
CATACTTACTAACAACACAACCTCATACTTCAGTTGATAAAATCTGGGACTATTATTACTGACGAAATACAATTCTTACATCCGAGACTTTGGCAGGTCAAATAAATTTCAGTACTGATTGTTTTGCTGACGATTGTCGTAACGAAAGGAAAGTGACTTGATTCCGTTAAGAGAACGTGCAATATGGGCTTCATAGATCCGACATGTGATGTGTTCCAGTTGGCTTTGTTTACTGTTGTTCTGTTTGAAGGTCTCACCTGCCAAGTACCCGGATGTTGGTGTGTCTAAAAATAGACGACCACATGCATCGCCTGCAATGCTTCATAAAATATGAACTCTGATTGGCTGACATGTTGTGGCCCTATACCTTCAACAATTATAGTTCACGTGGAATTTTAAAAATCATTTGCACATTATTTTCAACACAATGGCAAGAAAGAACAATCTCCAATAATAAGCAAAACAGTTAAATTCATAAATACATGGCTATGTGTTGGTGTGTCAGTTGTTGACACCATTAGACATTGGCACTATAGAACTTGCTAATTAATATTATTAATAATAGATCAGTTAAAAATAAGTTATCTGACTGGTTTACAGCCATTACAACTTACACGTCAGCATTCAACGTTCTTGATTTTCCGGCTGGATGTGTTCCAGTGACCAGCGTAACAGCAAAGGATGAAGCTGACATGGCCAATTATCCAAGCGAGACTAAACTGACTAGAACCCATCAAATTCTAAAGAAGGTTGGAACTTGATACTTGTTCCGTTTCATGATTCGTAGATCAAAGAAGCGCTGCTGTGTGTTATGGTAGATGTCCCTGTTATCTTATTTTAGGTAGTAGTTTTGTGCTGATAGTAAACAGTTTTGTAGAAGTACCAAGTAGCCTTCTGCTGATGAAAATAAATCGTTGTAATTACTAAATTACAATCTTGTGATTTCGAAATGAGGCTTTCAGTTGGCAGTCTATTGAAACTCGTAATCTAATCAAGTCTGGAGATGTGTACATCATGGTTTATAAATCTGACAAAGTGAAATTTGCCAAACTGAAGTTCATAGGCATGTAGGTAAGTAAGTAAACGTTACTCATATCAGTCGACTAAATGTAATGTAATTACAACACGGTTGTGACCATGCCGATGAAAATTATTTGACTTTTATTTAAATGTGTTTGAGTTTGTTAAGACTAAATGTGTTTGGATTTTGAACATTTCGTCTGGTACGTTGTAGGATATGAAAGGAACAGTTGGTTTACCGGTGTCTGTGCAGGTCGTAACTCTACCTTGGCAGGACGAATTGTGTCTGAGAATCATGAGTGATTTGGAGAAAGCAGTGAAGTCCCATTCAAAGGGAAACTGATATCATGAATAATATTCATATTAAAATTGGTATATTATCATGTTAAGACAAACAAAATACAAAGCAATTTTTCTAAGTGTTCAAAGTTTATGTCATCTTTGATGAACCTTTTAAGTTTAACTGTTATACCCAATAATCATGTTAAACTGGGATTATCTTATTAGTCAAATTAATATAACCAATTTATTTCTAAGTATTCCAAGTTATTAACTGCTGTGGTGGACCTAACTTTAAGTATTAACTTGCTCTTATCTGGTCCTGTCTTGATTACGTAATCCTGGTTTAAGAATTAATATATCTTATTATGTAACAAGCACACGCACACATCCATATTTCTGTGGATCTTGTGGTACTATGTGCACTGTCTTACACACATTTATTAACCAGATGTAGGCCTATTGGCTTTAAGTAGATTTTCAGCTATTCTATAAGTCAGTCCCATTTGTCTGACGTAGTAAGAGTCGATGACTTGGTCTGAGCACGAATACAGGGAGTTTACAGATCCAGTCTTGCTCTGAAGCAAGTACTGGTAGTTCACTGATTTTGCTCTGCCAGTATGCTCTTCTGTGGCCCATCAAATATTTTTTGACAGCTTGGAGCGATGCCTCCTCATGCCTCTCTGGTTGTGGTTGGACTCAGGCTCATTGTATTAGACAAAACTAGGCTTCTGCTGGTCATTTCAACATCGAACACTGCTAAATATCTTCTGGTCATTCACTTTTGAAATGTGTTTCTGCAAATAGCTTGATACGCTTTGTGACGAAATGCATCATTCACGTTGTGTTTTACAGTTGCAATATCTTTAATATCTGTGATTCTAAGTCTGCCTTGGTTGTAGTGATTTCATATATATACACAATTGTGAGGTCTTGCACTGGCTTCCTTTCCCGCAGCGCATCTCATTTAGGATTGCATCTTTGGTGTGGCGATGCTTATCAGGCTGGGCACCCTCTTATCTGTGTGAGCTTTGCCTCCCTCTTTCCACTTGCGTAGGCCGCCGCGCACTGCGCTCTGCTATCCATGGCAACTTAATGGCTCCTTTCACTCGCTCTGCAACAATGCAGAGGCATTCATTCTCTGTGGTTGGTCCAACAACCTGGAATGGACTTTCCTTGACTATTCGACACCTCCCAAGCTGTTCTCAATTTTATAAACTGTTGAAGACTTTTTCCGCTTGATCTCGGCCGGGAGCGCCTCTGAGTAGGTACCTTGAAGGGACGCTATATAAATTACGATTGATTGGTTGTTCAGCACACAGCCTAGTGGAGTCAAGTGAAGATGTTTAACCAATAATTCTGTAATATTGTTTGCATTAACTCTACTTGCAGTGTCGGATGTAAATCTGATTTTAATGCATGACAAACATTAATGGACTTAAAGTATTTCCAATTCTAATTGTTGTTTTGAGATTTAACTTTTTGTATTTTACAGTTGCATCATCTTTGCTGTGATTCTAGGTGTGCCTTGCTTGTAGTGATTTCATATGTATACACAATGGTTTAGTACACAGCATAGTGGAGTCAATTGAAGATGTTTAACCAATAATTCTGTAATATTGTTTGCATTAACTCTACTTGCAGTGTTGGCTGACCATAGAAAATTGAACATCTGATTTTAATACATGACAAACATTAATGGACTTAAAGTATTTCTAATTCTATTTGTTGTTTTGAGATTTAACTTTCAAACTGTTTGGCTAAAGTTAAAATGACAGTTATTTAAATATTACTTTCCTTTTGTTTCGAGAGCACACGGAAGACCATGAACAACCCAGGTGGATTGAAAACATTATGTCTTGGACAGGCTTGACTATGACTGAACTACTGAGGACGACCGATGAGATACATTTGGAGACAGATGGTTCATGGTGCGGCCAACCTTCGGATTGAAGACGGCTAAAGACAAGACAATTCTTTTCCTTCGGATATCTAATAAAGTTGCAAGTGGTGGTGGTATTAAAGTGTTTGAGTTCACTCTGCAGTGTAGCGGTTTCTCGTATTACTTTACTTTTGCTGATCCCTTATGAAGTCGCAGAGCTTTTTTTAACGTGCAGTTGTACACAAAATGTGCAGTTCTAAATGGATTTGTGCAGTTGTAGAAGCACTTCTGTACAGTTAAAACTAGCAAAAAATTGTTATTGTTCTCAGATTAGAAGTAATTTACCATGGAGGATGGGAAGGAAAAGAAAGGGTTGTGCAGTTCTAAAAATTCCTTAAAAACAGCCCTGTGAAGTCGTCCGTTTTGAGTTGCCACCATTCTCTCCAGTCTTCTCTTAGGGTTGGAAATATGATTGTTTTTGTCTATGTAATATATGGATGTCCCCTTACTTCGCTCATCTAGTATGAGAGGTGTAGAAGATGACTGGGGGAGGGGTCAGACTGATCCTTGTATTTTGCACACCCCAAATACAACTCTGGGGCCCTAAGAAGATGGGGGTTGAAACTCCCCACCCACCCTGGACTCCTCATCTCTGAGAAGCGCTGACAAAACAAGACCAAATTTAAGCTTCCATGGTTTACATCATGCCAGCTAGGCCCATGGAGCCACTTGGAAATGAACTGTTCACGGATTTCGCTGGGAGCGCTGCAGTCGCCATAGACTATGCTGGCATTACACCGTTTAGCATTGAAATACGGCCCAGTTAGACTTCTGGCTACGCTTTATCTATTCTGTGGTACTAGGTACCTATACAGATACAGTATGTACAATTATGAAGAGGGTTACGCATTAAGGCAGATATGTAGTTTTGACTGTAAAGAAAAATAAAATACAAATTTCCCCTGAATGACAAACTGTGTTAACTGTCAATACAGTATTAGCTCAAGATGTGAACTTTGAATGCAGCAGTAGATCACTATTCACCAGCAGCTGTTTCATCAATACAACACGCATAGAAAGGCAGAAATTCACAATTATTTTGTGTAGAAATTGCTTACATGAACAGCTACAAATCTTTTAAATTAGAAATATTAAATATACATAGCAAGTCTGTTGTTTTAAACAATTAAACCACAATTCCAAATCACACAAAACCAACTGAACTTCAATTTATTTCTTACAATTAGTGTGCTCAGACTTTGCACACAATAAATAACAGTCACGGAAGTCAAAGAATTATGAAAGACAGTCTTTATAATTACGAAAGACAGCCTTTCCATTTGGTCAATTCCATGAAGGTACCAGTCTTTGTCTCCATGCTTCCTCTTTAAAGAATTGAAAAGTTTTTCAGACTGCATGATAAACATCCCACCACAGCCCCAATGCTGTCACAAAGCTATGAATCCAGTGCACCTAAAATATAAAGCAGAAAATCAATAACAAAATATTCACCCAAAAAGTCTTCATGCAACAACCACAGGGCTTTATGCTGCCAGCAAAAGATTATTAAAATTTATTTCTCAAGAAAAAATCTGCCGCTCTACCTTTATAATAGCTGACATTACAAAGATGATTGCTGTTTATTTATATAAATATTCGTTATTGAGATCGCGCTGACACACTGCAGTTAGAAAGAAAGAAAAAATGTGTTAAAAATATAACAGTAATTCAACCAGCCCAAGTCCATCACAGTGGCCATGGTTGAGTGTTTTACATTTCCTCTTATCATTCCAACTGTTTGTGCTCGGATAACAATAATTAATTGTCTATTGTTTAAAAGAGCTGTCATTACCTTCAAGAAATGCAAGTGAATCATTCTGGTCAATGGCCAAGTCTAAAATTGAAAATCGTGTTTGTTATTTTACATGCAAGAGAGGGAATAACTCTTACACCTGGCTTACATCTGGCCTATGTGGGAATAGTGGGTTAATTCCGTATGCATGGTTCGAGATTAGCGAGTTATGCTAGGCATAATGCTACTCCGAGTCTGAAGTAGGAGTAGCCGGCTATACCCATCGTGAACAATAGGTGGTCGTCTATAGCTGGGCAGCATTAACAATAGGCATCTGTCATTATTGCCCTCTAGTCCGTCTTTAGGTCTTAATCTGTTTACCCAACGCTGGCAAGGACTGCAAACAAATATCTTTTATGCATGCGCGTTCAGCTATAGCCGATTAAATTTGGGGGAGCTCAGCGTCATTCATCGTCGGGCGCAAAGTTTACACCTAGGATTCACTATGTCGCTTGCTGCAGTGTCTCCCTGCATACCGTGGAAGGCCAACAGCTATGTTGGGAATAGCTATATCTGGAGTAGGCTCTACACCTGGATTAGCTTATGCCTGGCATCATGCATACAAGCCCAGGAATTTAATAGACATGTACTTAAACTGAGATACAGACAAACTTAAAGTTGGCTTTCATTCATGCATGCATTGATGTAAGTGTAAGTATCTGAATAGCTATATCACAATTTCAAGTTTAAGCAATTTTCATCATAATTCCTCCCTCCAGGATAAACAAGCAAGTTCAAAGAACAAATAGGTAATACAATGGACAGTTCTGGGGCCACTCCCATCTTGCTTGTAACCTCTAATACCAGAATGGATATTATCGGTAGACATGCCATAGGTCATAATTTTTGTGATCAAGTAAATCAAAGCAAAAAGCTTTGTGTCAAAAAAACTTAATTGGTATAATAAAGCATGCAATTTATTTTCTAAATAAGTTAACTTAAAACTTGAAGTTACCTATATCTTTGCGTTGAACCGTTTTTCTTTTCCCACTTAATGTAAATACCAGAACTTCTTTGGCAAGATCCTGTATAAAAAGCTCCTACAAGCAAATTCAAACCTGCATTAATAAGAATACTAAACAATTTTTTAAGTTACTGGTACTAAAAAAACAGTGAAATAAAAAACTGAAGTAAAATAAGATATCTGAGGAACAGTAAACCAACAGTGCAATGGTTATTTAGCACTGGTTTCAGAATTGATAGCTCATACATGTCCACTACGCATTAAATCTTTTCCTTTCACGCATCCTTGTCATGTGCCTCAACCTATCAATTTTGTTTGGCACGTCCCGTCTCCACATTGTATCGTCACTCCTACCAGTCATTCCGTTCCCAATGAATAACATAACATCTTTTAACTGCTCACATCCTTTGTCGTCATTTATCTATTTAGTTTTTGACCTTTCATGTTATACAAGTTCTACGCATGCAAATACAACTCACTGTTGTGGTTTGCTGAGAACCACTTGATTTGTTGGCATTTTTAATGTCAGTGAAATGTGCAAACGAAACGTGTACCACTGGAGAATGTTGGTTTTTACTCTTACTCGTTCTCCCATTTTCCCTCTGTCCATGCACCTCACTGTTCTGCTTTTTTTCTTTACTACCACATAAGTGTTCACATCTTTCCCTCTTTTCCTTCTACTTAGACCAGTGGTTCTCAAAGTGGTGGTCCGTGGACCGGTGTCGGTCCGCGGAGTACTGAGCACCGGTCCGTGGAACGGAGTTAAAATAAATTGTAATTATAAATTTATTTATGCGAAATTGTGAAATTATTCAAATAGTTGTCCAAGATTTATCAAAATTTCTGCCCCAATATTGAATTATATAATTAAATAATTGCAAGCGATTTATATTATCCATATGACGCATTCAAACAATTTAAATTCATTCTGAATTTCATATACGTCTATAACTGCAGTTAGTTTCGTCACAGACTCACAGTATGGTTTCGTGCTTATTTTCTGTTAATCTATAATGGTGAGCGATAGTCAAGTAGATGCTGATCAAACATTGCTAGATGTAGATTGGTAAATTTTCTAAAATAATATAAAATTTGAAATATAAACAATGTGTTTGAAGCATTTCAAAGATGTGCCAACCCAAACAAGCCTGTCTGGGCAAGTTTTTTTTTTTACCAAAGGAGCGGCACCGCTCAGAGCGACGAAAATCATGAAAATTCTGAATTGTTTAAACTTTGAGTTCAACTTTTAAATTTGCAACTAAATGAGAATTAAATTGAGAAATAAGTAAAATGCTATTGTAGGGATCTGTTTTAATTATTGAAACAAACCCCTAATTTATTATAAACAGCCTTCTAATAGTCGTTGTGTTATAATTATAGGTGTTTTTGCGCTCGCCATTTCAGTTAGCGGTCCACGAGTCATAGCGGTCCGCGAGCTTCAGCAAAAAATTATTACTGGTCCGTGGCGTGCAGAAGTTTGAGAACCACTGACTTAGACTACTTCGGTTATCATTAACTGGTTTTACATACCGTAGCTTTGGCAATGAGAAACACGGCGTCCTGACTAGACAGCGTCACATCTGGATCGGTTTTCATAATATTCTTAACCCTGCTGAGAGGCAAACGAACGATGCGTTCAGTTTTCTCAGATTGCCCTTCATTTTCATGGTCGTTGTCACCATTTTCAATCGTTTCTTCAACGCAATCTTCGCTAAATATTTCTTCCCCACTTGCCGCCATATTTTCAATGTTTATCCTTTTGCCTCTCGTCCATAGTGAAGACGGATAAAATCTTTGACGGATACATCACACACAATTATAAACACCAGCGCACCACGCGGTTGACTAGTGAGTCAGTGCGTGGCATTCAGAGAATCAGAACATATTAATAAATTGCTTAATATTATTATTAAACACGCTACTCCACGACAAGCTCTGTATATGGCCTTGACCCTGTGAATTTTTTAATGAATTAATCCTTCACAATGTCATCACAGTATAATCTGTCTTCTGATGTAGGCCTACCGATTGAGTCCACACTAATTCATCTCCTTAAACGAATATCTATATATCTCCTTATAAAGTTTTGCAGAATAGATTGAATAATGTAGAATGTCCTAAATTCGTTTAGAGTGCGAGACGTACAATTGGTCACTGGTTCATGTCAATCATGTGTCACATAAGTCTTATATTATGCATAATATTGTTATTATTGAAGTATTTAAGAAGTCTAGCGCCAAATAACTCGTGCCGGATGACATTAACTTCATTAAGCGCCAGAGGTAAGAAGTTGAAAATTTCCGGCTTAGCAGATGAGAGTCATGGCGCTGGTGGTTTCCGACCGTCTTAAGTTCGTCAAGGCCCCAACGAATCATCTCTATTGCGCTATTTGCAAGAAGTTATACACGGATCCAGTGATAAATATTGCATGTGGACACAGTTTTTGTCGGAAGTGTTTGATCTTGCGTTTGGGTCACGATGCGAAGTTCGCATGTCCGGTTGACGCGATTACTTCTGCCGTAGATCCAAAGAATCTAGTTGTTAATCGGTAAATATCTTCCCCGCGTCAGGACAGCCATAACTCAATCCAGATCATGTCCCTGCATAATAATAATAATAATAATAATAATGACGACAATTTCTATGGCGCCGTAACACAGCACATGCCGTTACAAAGGCGCCTCTACAAACACAAACAATATATTCAGTCACAGGTACGCCTTGGAAAACAAATATGTCTTCAGACGAGTTTTGAAAACCCCAACAGAGTTGGCAGAACGAACTGTGGAAGGCAGACTGTTCCAGCAGCGGGGGCCAGCAGTTGAAAAAGCACGCTCCCCGAAGCGTGTCTTCGTCCTTCGCACATACAGATCTCCTTTCACACTGGATCTCAGTGTAAGGCCAGCACCTGACGCCGCCATCTGCACGCAATAGGATTTGAGGTAGTCCGGTGCATAGGTCTCACCATATGAAATGAACTTACACCAGAGTCCGCTCTGCCATCCTCTCTGACAATCTTTCCTCATTTTTCTCTCGACTCAAAACCAGTCATTTTCTCTCCTAGTGGCATGCTTGTTTGTTTGTATGTGCACTTGTTATAGCGCCCCTTCAAGCTACCTACTCAGAGGCGCTCCCGACTGCAGAGCGGACCCTCCATCGGAGTTTCATGCCAAAACGCTGTTATGGCATCACTAAGGATCACTGTGTAATGCACATCTACAAGACTCGCTTGTTTTGCTCACATGCCTACTTGTTGTGTTTTAAGGCTACTCAAGAGTAAATAGCTTGGGTTGGTTTGCTCAGTTCGACCTCATTCAGAACATAGAATAGTGAGGCACAGTGGCTATTTGGCTAGAGTTGTCGACCTGTAACGTAGAGTACAGGTTCGATCCCTGTCCGAGGCGGTTACTGTGTAGGGACCTTGAGCAAATCCTTCACTCACGATTGCTCAGCAATATAATTGCAGCGGCGTCATCGAGACATGTTACGTTTTTGAATCGTCAAAAAACGGTGGGTGGCCTCCATAAAAGTGGCACAACTTTGAAATATTTTGATGAAATCTGGCCATCATGTGTAAATATGAATTGTCTTTTAGACTGTAAAATTTCATTTGGAAATTCTTACTTTTGGCCAAGATATTTGCAAAAAACCTGGGGATTCTTATTTTTTGTGCACCCTGTATATATAGAGAGAGAATGTATACTATTGTATATAATATATAGATTATAGACACATGCATAGACAAAGTGTTACCTTAATTTTCTACCTTTGAAAATAATCATTTACCCCATCTGTCATGTAATAAGATACAATATAAAGAAACTTGAGTAGCCAAATGGTATTTAACCAGCTATGGTGATTGTTTTCAGTTCACTGCAGGATCAGATCGATGATTTGGATGTTTACTGTTCATTTGGGCTGAAGTGGTCAGAAGATACCAACGACTTTCTCCATGATCCAGATGGATGTGGAGAAATGGTCAAGTACAGTAAGCAGATCTAACAAGGGTTAAAAGTTGGTGGGACCCACTGCTCTCAACATTCTCTGAATTCCCACTGCTCACTGGGCATGGAACCATGAACGCATATATACGTTCTAATAATACTCTTCTTCAGCGTTCACACTTCTCACCTATAGATATTCAACGTTCCCACTGCTCACCCTTGGAAACAACTTTAACCACTGATCTAACTATCGGCTTTAAAAATCAAGCGATCCAGTGTTTTGATTGTCACAGAAGAGCGAAGGGAGGGGGTGGTGAAAACTTGATAGGTCACCAAAGTACATGAGCACGGATCATATTCTAATTCGTTACGTACGGAGTTTTATATAGCGCCCTCTTTAGGATACTACTCATCAGCGAATGTTGGTAATATGTTTACCCTGAAAGAACAGGCAACTCTTGAGATGTTTTACTGATCCCAACACCTTTTCAGTTGTTTAACTGAGTGATTTGAAGAATAGCTGAGGGGTCTGAATTCCTCCAACCCTAACAGCTATAGCACTGAACCCATCATTGCACAATACTTTGCATGTGTAATTGTAATTAGTGACTTCTTTAGCACCAATGTCTAATGCATGATTCATCAGACGGTGGCATGTCGTAACCAAACCGTTGTCATGCCAATCACGTCGATATCAGAAGATCAGTTCGTAAGACAGAGAGGCAGCATATGTCACTCACTAGTAATGTCAGTTTAACGTCTTTCGATTTTTGATTCATGCTGACTCGTCTTGCTTGCCCGCTTTTTCCCAAACAGTCTTTTTGTGGACAGCAGATAAATAGTTTTGATTGACTATTGGCTGATGACGATTGGTGCATTGTCAGATCAGTGTTTCAGCAGTCACTCCATGTAGTTTGGTTCGGAGACTGGATGGTAATACTTTTATTGAGCTCTGCAGGTTTGCATTGGCTTGGCATTGGCTACTGTTATAGTTTACTGTACATTGTTATGCTTGCTAATGACATATTATCCGCTATTAATTAACTGGACTCTCTTATCAATTACTCCGTTAAACTGTATCTGCCTATTACATGTCATGTATATTTCATTTAATTGTACTATGTCCGTAAACCAAAATGCGGTTAGCAATTGGTGAATTAAAGAATATTCTTATCTTATCTTATCTTATTAATGACACTGGAGCAGTGCAGACATTGCTTTTATGAGGTGCTTAAAGGGCACCAGTATATGATTAGTATCCAGATACATGTACACGTACATACACGCACACATAGTTTAGTTTTCATAAGATTAAAAGGAAAGTAAAGAAATAGTTTATCTCCCACAGTCATGTTGTTTATTTCACTGTGTTTTTGACTCAACTGCAGCTATGCTGAAGAGACATGAGGAGACGTGTGATTTTCGTTGGGTTGAGTGTCCTCACGGCGAAAAAAAGTGCGGAAGTCATCGGCAAAAGCATCTTAGTAAACATCTGTCTGAATGCTCGTACCTGCCCTGTTCCAACTACTCTAGTGGTAAGCACTTAAGTTTAAACTTGGGCATCCATCACATAAGGGAGGTTGTGGCACTTGCCCCTCATAGAATTCACTGCTGCACACTTGACTTACATCAGGCTTTAGCAGTCATGTTAAAATTGTCATGTTTCATGTTTTGCATCTGTAGAAATTTCTGTGGATATATAGATGCTTGCCAGTTACTTGTCTTGACAGACAACAAAGCGTCAGTTCCACATGACTCACCAAGAATTGAACCCCATTCACTGAGGTGAAAGGTCAATGATCCCGATATTTGCTTTTTTGCAACCATTGATGGTGATGATTATTTGTTGTTTGAAGGTTGCAGATACAGAGGCAGCAAGGAAGAAGTCACGCGTCATCAGGTTTTGTGCACATACAATGGTCGACCAACTGTGACCATCGATGTTAGACAGGTAGGTTTTTAAATTATCTTTTTTAAATTATCTTTAGCTGCATCTGGTTTCTCTGCACAGTTTTTTTTCTTTACTCAGAATCATAATATTTGATTAGCGAGACATTTGTGAATTAAAGAAGAGCTTATCAAAGAGGAAGAAGATGTGCAGTCCCTCAAGATGTGTTGTATAATTTTATTTTGTACTTACAGACAAATTAAAAACTCGCATGGACTTCTTCATTTCAGGTTTGACGTATATGTAAAAGAAGGATTTGCAGCGTCTTTGAACTTTTATTTTAACTCCATGTCCTTGGAGTGATTTTCCTTCATTACTTGTGTGATGAAATATTTGTAATCAGTCTAAAGTCACATTGCAAACATTAGACTTGAATTAAAATTAGAGATATTACAAACTTATAGCATTTTATAAATTAATTTCATGTGTGTTGTAGTTGAATGAAATGATTGCGTCGCATAAGAAGCTTGAAACCAGACTCGAGGAAATGACGAAAAGAACTGAGGCGCTTGAGTCAGCAAAGTGTTCGTTAGAAGCAAAAGTTGAAAGTTGTCTCAGGTATGAAATGTGGAGAATCTACTTTTTAAATCTAATTTCGTCGTTAAACTGCTTTAGCTTTACACATTAAAATGCGGTTTCAGGTGCATTCAGTGTATTATCCGTGTGTGACACTAGTCGTGCTTTAATTTTCACTCTAATGCCGTTAAGTGTTACTTACAGTCTAACAGTTAGACTGACAGGTTTATGAACTGAATAATGACTCACTGGTTGAAGGAATGAATAATGATTGACTGAATGAATAATGACTGACTGGTTGAAGGAATGAATAATGATTGACTGACTGAATAATGACTGACTGGTTGAAGGAATGAATAATGATTGACTGACTGAATAATGACTGACTGACTGACTGAATAATGGCTGACTGACTGACTGGTTGGCTGACTGACAACAATTTGTTAATTTGATGTGAACCCACTGGAATGAATTTAATATTTGTTCGATGCAAATCGAAAGGCTGATGAATTTACTTGTTTTTTGTTTGTTGCTGTCGGTGGCAGTAAAATTGATCAGTTGAGTCATAAGCAGATGAATCTGGAGGAGACGGTGAAGCAGTTGATGTCATCAGGTGGAGGAGGGGTGAGTGGAAATGGCGTGGCTTTGTTCCATCGTGTTCCTTCGCTTCCAAACACCTCTACTGCACGGCTTAGTAGGGCTACTGACTCAACTCCGACGAAATGTGAATCTTGGGTGATGCCTTTCCAGTTCAAATGCATTGGAACGTTAAGGTGCGCTCTGATTGGAATGTTTATTTAATCTCGGTTTCATCCGCATTTGCATTTATTTTTCTAATTCTTTTTGTTGTTGCAAAGTTATCATATTTATTAAGCCTATCCTGTGTTCGGGAAAATATATCTTCTTAGAAAAAGACTGTTTCTCTCTGCTCTTCTCTGATTATAATTTTTTATCATTATTATTATTATTATTATTCGTCGGTTGCTTTTCGCAGATATCAACATCAACCAACCCCTTACCTCACAGTTTAAGACTGGCTTTGACTGTCATTGATTTTTCTAAATCTATTATTATTATTATTATTGTTGTTGCTCCACATTTATTAAGCACCACTTTATAACCAGGCAGCATCAGTCAATGGTGCTGAGCAGTTGTGAGTAAAGTGCTGCTCAACGTCCAAACATAGTGACTGCGTCAAATAGGCTTAAACCTGCTCTTCACATTGTGTTTAAGTTCTCTAACTATCTGTTCTCCTGCTATTCTTTCCTCATGCTTCCTACTTTGTTGTTGCTGCTTATCGATCATCAAAGCAACTGCTATCAATTTTATCATAGCTGGCAGATGATGCCACTGCTTGAGCATGAGCAGACATATCTAAGAGTTCATTTGTTAGCTCTTGCGTCCTCTGTCAGGTTGCGTATTTAAGAGTTTTCTATCCCAAGCTTACTTGGTTTGTACACGAGAACCTTAAAATTTAATGTCGTGCACCCATTCAAATGAGCAACTTTTGCGAAGGAATTCGGCCACAGGATCAGCTCACTGAAAAATGAGATGAATTTAGGCCATTCGGTCTCTACATAGACTTTTTTTAGATCTGCTGTTATTATAAGATACGTATTACGTAATCTTGTAATTTTTGTTCTTAAACGTTTAGTGACAAAGCAATGGGACTAGAAATTTTCTGCATGTCTTTGTGAGATGCAGCCATGTTGATGTGTGTGGAGGACGGCAATAGCGAGTGTGATTGTTTTGCATTGCTGGTTTCACTGGTGTAGGAGCCACAAGAGTGGAGTATGTTGTGTACAGACGTGGAGAAACAAACTGTACAGCTGTGGAGCAGACGGCGTCATCAAGGTCTGGGATCTAGATAACCTCGTCCATGGATGCAAAATGACGATCAGTGCACACACGCAACGGGTCAGTCAGTATTCGGATTTTCCATTTAGGGTAACATACAGTACTGTGTAGACATTGTCAAAAATAGGTATACATGGCTTACATAAATATTATGTATATCATAGATGCATACATTACTTCAGTTTTAATAGTTGGCTGTCTTCAAATGCACTTAGTTTGTTCAGTTGGCTGGCTGTACGTGCAGTCGCACTTGTAAATGAAAATGAGGTTGCAGTTTTGTAGCATACGTAAAAGGCTATGTTGAGTCTACTGATGCATACTTGAATACTGGTACTTGCTAGGAGAAGTTATGGCATGCATAAAGTCACACCGAAGTGGTTGGTTATGCGTGTACAATTGTACAATGCTTGCCTTAGACAAATATATCTGTTGAGAATTTAATTAGAAACTGTAATTGCTAACACTACATACCTCTAGCTACTCTGGGACAACCCTCGTTATGTCATTTATTTATTTCCAAAAGTCGGAAAATGATTTTCAGAAGTCAAGTGCAGGAGTTGTAGCACTTTTGCATCATAGCATGTACATTCTACATTTATCCAATAGCAGAACAGAATTTATTTAAGGGAAATCTTATCAACTTCAACAGCTAATTTCTTGGAGTTTTCGCTAAACATCGAGAATGATTATTTTGCATTAAATATTTACTTGTGTTTCTATTATAGGAAGTGTGACTTCAAGCAATAGGCAGGGTTGGCTTCAATCCACAATCAACTATGGTTTGTGCCTTTTTTGTAGATTCAGGCGCTGGCAGTCGGAAGCAACTTCCTGTACAGTGCTGGTGAAGACCTGGCCATCAAATCCTTCGATTTGGACAGCATGGCAGAACATTTGACAGTCAAAGTAACTTAATGTCTTCACTTTTAGAGTACTGCTCATTGATCTTAAGTAAGCTAACTCTTAACACTTTAGCAACCAGCTTCATATGTTTTCCATGCATTTTGGTACACACTTGTTGTTAAAGGGTTAATAATCCAGAAACAACTGAGTACATCTGACCCTGGTCAGTATGTATTTATTCATGAAAGTTCAAGTGCATACTATTTCTATGCATTCAGTTTTATTTTTGCAATATACATTCTTTGGTTTGCAGACTCCTGTTAATGAAAATTATTATTTATTTATTAATTCAAACTGATAAGGATGCAGTTAAAATACACGATATAGCAGTAACAAATGATAACAATTTTAAGAGGAATTGAACTTTAATGTATGGTAGCCTGATTGACACCCATCTACCCTGCTGCTAATTCTACAGTTGCCCCTAGGGATTTGAAGGCTGAGTCAACCTTATGGGGCTAGTGGGTATTGAATCATGTCCTTCTGATCTCTGTGCCAGCTTTTTCTCATTTGACCATCTCCCACATTGTTTTCTGCTTCTTTATTAGTTACTAACTCTTAGTCACTGGCTATTAATAACTCTAAAAGCACCTTAGTTAAGCATGCCAAGGTGTCAGTAGGTGACTACCGGTTTTTAAAATTGCTATGCAAGTATCAAAAGGCATACACATACATACATACATACATACATACATACATACATACATACATACATACATACATACATACATACATACAATCATACATACATACATACATATACATACATGCATACATACATACAGTCATACATACAGTCATACATACATACATACAGTCATTTGGTTTGAAGCGTGTTTTCTTGTGTGCAACTATTGCAGGAAGCTCATGAGAAAGGTGTCAGTGCCATGCTGTGCACCAATGATTATCTCTTTTCTGCATCTTACACTGTCATTAAGGTGAGCTTGTTTCTAAGGACATTAGAGAATATATATATTAGCTATGTTGTGTTCTATTTAGTTAAATGCTTAGGCGATTAGAAATATTCATGATTTATAACATTAGGATTTTGAATGTCAACTTCATTCACTCAACTTTGAATAATCCTGATTTTATACCCAATTACTGCGACTCTGGCTTGGTTTCTTGTGTGCGCTTGTCTTATGACCTGTATGCATGAGCATACGTGTGCAGCTTAGAAGGAACATTGGTCCAGAGACTGAACAGTACTCTGTCAGCTTTGGATGGGCTCTACAGTCTACACGTGTGTGTGGGCCTCCACTTGTGGCTTCTCCAGTGCTCTATGCATTGTTTTGCTTACTGTCAATGGTATTCCTGGTCCTAATGAAAGTTGTGTCATATAGCTTGGTGCAGAAATTGGCTTTGAATATTGGAGTGACCAAAACTATGTAAATTATCTTAAATAATTAATAGTTAAAGGCAGTTAGGAGGTGCCCATCGTGGTCATGATGATGATGATGATGATGATGATGATGATGATGATGATGATGATGATGATGATGATGAGGAGGAGGAGGAGGAGGAGGAGGATGATTGATGATGATTGATGATGATTGATGATTGATTGATGATTGATGATGATGATGATGATGATGATGATGATGATGATGTTCTTTAGATTTGGAACTGCTGGAGTCTGGCACTTGTTCATACGATATCGGGCCTACATCACTGGGTTAGGGCATTGGCCTGTGGCCCATCAAAGGTAGGTTGGATCAGAGCAGGAGATTTATGTCTCACATGTAAATTAGGAAAAGTTTAGGATTGTATTGTATTGTATTGTACCTGCTGATTTATATAGCGCCAAGAGAAAAGAAATGTGTTTAAAGAATGAGAAACTGAAAAGGAAATACGAGTCTTTAGTTTAGCTCTTTGTGCGGGAGGAAGGTCATTCCAAATGGAGGGACCAACCACAGCAAACGCCCGATGCTGGGCAAGAGCATAGTCATAGTCCTTGGAACAAAAGATCAAGACAATCAGCTGTTACAAAGATTATGCGCAATTTAAAATAAAACAATAGAATCTAGAAATGCAGCTGTACTATTCTGAATTAATTTTGCATTTTAATTTCTTAAAAATACAAATTAAAAAATCTTTATTTTATTGTAAAAGTGCTAACTTGAGAGGCCATTTTAAGTGAGTTCTGTGTCACTTAGTTTTTTATGTTGAACATCGAACTTGGTTTTGTCTTACAGGATAAAGTCTACAGTGGTTCCCACGGCAGCATAGATATGTGGAATCCAAAGCCAGAGTTCAACTTGGTTGGAAAGATTAGCCACAGCCATGGATCCATACATTCCATGGCTGTTACGTCCATGTACATCATCATTGGTCGGTGTTCTCTGAGTCATTGAAAATCCTGTTAATTATGAACCAGTGCTTTGAGAAACCATATGTGATTACCGGTAGTCATAATGTACATGGCCTCAAGCTTTTGGTTGCTTCAAAATTGAACCCCTGTTCAGAGTAATTAACTTGTTCAGTTAGAGCACAAAGTGATAATGCAATATAATATATCCTGCCTTATCAGTATAAGACCCATCAGTCTTCATCAACACGTGATTTGTTCTGTTTTTTGGCATTAGTTGAAGGCATGCTGTGAAAATTGTTCTCAATTAGGGATGTTAAGCGTTAATTGTTCAGTTAGAGCACACAGCGATAATACAATATAATTTTTTCTTGCTTTTTCACCACAGGCTGCCTCTGTGCCTGGGATATTGGCTTGATCAATGATCATGGCTAGATTTTTTGTGCACTATTCCTGTGCATTTGTCACCAGTGCCTTCGAAGTTACTGATTAAGAAAAACGGTGTTAAAACAATATGTGCTGAGGCAGCAAAGGTGAAGTTGCTTTAGTCAAACATGCTAAGCATTGAGGTCTAGACATTGAGATTATTTCCAGTGCTGTTTGTGCCGTTGATTAGGGACGTACAATCATAATGTGCGTGTGTACGATGTTATCACCAACGAGTATCTTCACGATCTGATGGGTCACGTCGGTGTCATCAATTGCATCGTCACGTCTGTCTCCGGAAAATTCATGTTCACCGGATCGTCTGATTCCACTGTACAAGTAAGAATGCAGGCAATCAAACAACGCACGTGTATTGAGCAAAAAGCATGCGGTGTAATATAAGGAATGTAATTTAACAAAGGAATAATATGTACTATAAGGAATACATCTAATGTATATAAGGAATGTAATGTGATATAAGGATGTGTGATGCAATATGGTATATATTGTTATGTAAAGAATGCAGTGTAATATAAAGACTGTATTAAAGATGCATCTCCCAGAAACACTACATGCAAGACTTCAATAATTGATCTAAACACGTAAGATGTCAGATCACCTGAACTGAAAATGCACATGTGCAGAGCTGGATGAATTGGAGCAGTAGCTGAATCCAGTGAAACTCCGTCAATTGATGACTTAGCCATGCTTTGGATTAAGAAAGGGACATGCTTACTACAAGACTCTGTTGGTCATTTGGGCTATATCATCATAAAGATATTATAATTATATTAATTATTTAAATTTATATCATCATAAAGATAGCACTTTTCGGGAGATCTGTGAAGAGTGCTGCTGCATAGCTATTGTTTTCTATGATCATGCATTTGTGTTTGTAGGTTTGGAGTTTGGAGAAACTGCTTCCAATTCAGTCGCTGCAGAGACACAACGACAGCGTCAACACTCTCAATGTCAACGGCGACATTCTGCTGACCGGCTCAGAGGATGCCGAAATCAAGGTTAGAGACCAATGGACCATCCATATATCACGTACATACAAAATAATCGTATTTTTTAACCCATCCCCCTTGCAACTCGTTCATTTTGTGGAACCTGCCCTATCTGTGTTAAGCTTCTCTACCCACCCATTACACAAGTTAATTAGGTAGACATAGTCATCTTTGGAACATTTTATTTATCGTAGACTATTTTTTTATCAAATATATCATATTTGCCAACTAAAATTTTCCGACTTTTATGGTTTACTGTTTAGATCTGAGCAGAATTTATTTGTAGTGTAATCAAATTGGATGACTATAGGACAACGCATCGTTATAAATAGGCTAATGTGGATGTCATAATTAGAAATTTATTTTGCGTATGTATATTTTGTCAAGACAAAAGATTGTCTCTCTGTCTCTGTGTACATGATATAATGGACAGCCCCTTACTGGCTGAGATCATAAATCATCCCAGCGTCAGTGAGTGAAAAGGTATTCTTATCCTCTGAAACTCAGAAGGCGGTAATTCTGGTGCATCAGCCGTCACGCTTTGCATGTATCCAGTCAGGCACAGTTATTCTCTTTGAAAATCTTTCTTTACCCTTGAGGAGTCCTCCTTAATCTGCTGTTGACTGATGGCTTTTGAGTTATTGCAGTGATGCTGTAGAAATTCTTTGATTTTTTTATTAAGATAAATGCTATTTCTATCCATTTTAGGTGTTCAAACATTTCCGAATGCAAATGGGTTTTGTGCCTTCGTGATCTTCTGCAACATTCATCCGTTACTTCTGGGATCTGAAATTGAAAAAATCGTTGAATGCTCTTTTTTGTCCGTCCGAAACCTAACTGTGATAAACAAATGACAAAGAAGTTCTGTGAGATTGGGAACTATCTGTCTTTTCTGGTACATTCCTGTTTTGGAGAAGATATTGGTGAGTGCAGCGCTGTGCTTGTTGCATTCTTACCTCTGGATAAAAGATTGTTTTAATGGCAGCTATATTTTATATATTGTTATCCTGTGCTTCTATTATCATGTTTTCAATAATTTTGTGAACCTGAAGGTATAACTATTGGAGATTGATTTATCAACTTTATTGCAGATGATCCTATTGTGCAAAGATGTGTGTAGATTTTTGCTGTTGTACATGTATGGAACTGTTTGTAGATGTACAATACTGTACATGTGTGTTAATGTTTGCAGTTATACATTTATGTTGATGCTTGTGGTTGTATTATTATTATTACATAAATTTCTTTCGCATGCAAGGTCACCCGAAATGACACTGTACATGTAGATGTTTTAGGTTATACATGTATGTAGGATTGTACGTGTTTGTAGTTGTGCATGTATGCAGATGCACATGTGGAAGTACTTCAACTATTCAGTAATGCCTGAGGATCTAACAAAGATGCTGAAAGTGGCACTTCAAGCGTCCTAAAAATAGTACACCATGAGACAAATTTCGGTAATGATCTTTCTGTGCATTTGAATGGCTCCAAAACTATAACTCTTGCCAGTGTTTTTGTCTGTACTGGATCTTGCTCTCTAATCTTCTTTTTATTAAACAGCTGCATTTACAAACAGTAACCAAACCCACTGACATAAAAATATGGAAATTTTTGTTAAAAGGTATTTAAAAAGTGAACAATCTCAGAGTTGTTTACGTTTCGACCTGGCTTTCAAGTGTTCGTGTTTGTTTCACAAGACTGAAGGTCATGTGTACTATGTCTATCTTGTAAACAAGATTTTTGTGGCAATGTCAGCTGTACAGCCAATAACCTACTCCTGTTATGGGACAGTTTTGTTTGTCATTTTCCTTGTTGCTTTTTCCAGCTGTGCTATTCTTGATATCATGTCATATTCTCTTTTATTGCACGAATTCATCCCATTTTCTCTGCTTCTATTTGGCAAAATGTGTCCAATTATATGAACATGTACATGTTTCAGAGAGAGTAACCTCTTATAAAAGCCTTGGCCTGTCTAAGTTTGTATTTTAAACACTTAATTATTGTTTATTTTTATATTATCTACTCAGAGCACTCCCGACCAACCTCGGCTAATTAGGACAGTCTTAAGGCTAGAGAAGAGCATGGTGAGGTGATCCCTAGGCACTAGGTGAAGTGCCACAGGGAGCCTATTCCTGGTGGCAGGGCCAGTGACTGAGAAAACATGGCATTGCCTTGTATCTGAATAGGGTGAGTAAATGCTTGGTTGTTGTTGTCGTTTCTGTTGTCATGGAGATCATCAAATGCTTAGTGAACAGATAGCTGCCATGTCTCAAAGTGCATTATACAATATACATGCTGTGATTATTTAATTTGCAGATAGGTATGCAGTTTCCGTTCATGATAATGTTGTAAAAAGATGACTAGCATTGCCTTCCTGCTTATCAAGGCTTTTGATTGCACAAACCGAGTTTCGCAGTCACAGAACTTAGATCATTTAGACTTTTGGCATATTCGATCTGGGTGTCAGTCTTTTGAAATGAGTTTACGGCCTTAATTTCATTCGATGCCAATAAACAATAAATAGGGCTATGTCTAAATGTTAACTTTAATGTTAACTTTAGGTTTAGTATCAAATCAAGTCAGTGTATATTTGGGGGGCCCGATAGTGCATTGGATAACACGCTGGCATGGAGAGGTACCAAAAAAGTGCCCCTAGGGTGGACGTGCTTTGTAGGCTGCTATAAGCGCCATGTATTTCAGGCTATCTGTTCTGTTAGTAGTTAAGATTTATATATTCTGTGATCTGAGTTCTTGTGAATTGTTTCAACGGCATAATTTTACACTGAAACCGGTTGTGGTCTGTCAACTGGATTGTTGATTAAAGGGGAAAATGTTATTATGGAGGTTGAAGGTTTGGGACAGACATGAACCTTGATTTTAACTCCGGTAACTTGTGAATCGTGAAAATTCCAGAGGATGCCAATGGGACGAGGATCCATACTGTTTTTAAATCATTCTTTTTTATTGTCAATTTTGCTTTTAATTCTCATGTAGGCTATGCTTGTTATGTGTTATTGCTGTTATTACAATAGGATTTGTGTTTTCAATCCTTTTGAGTTTTATATCATCATAGCAATCTGTTGATATCTGATTGTATACATCTATTGCAATTATATATATTTCCTTCGCAAAGAATCTTATGATAATTATAGCGCTTCTTTTTTTAGAAAAATATCGCTTTGTTTAGAAAGATCTGCAATAAATCATGGAAAAGCATTTGTTTGTATGATTGCAAATTTATAGTTGCCTTTGATAAAAATATTACTCTTGTGCGCTCCAGCATACATTTCTTGGCATCTCTTACTGTTTTAGCCTGTGATATGAGTTTGTGCCTAATATTATGCATGATAACATTCTGTACATTATGCATGCTGTATCAATAGTTTATATTATCATGTGCTATGACTAGGCTTGTTCAGTTTGGTTTATTTAGATGTTGATTGCTTTGCACAGGTTAATTCTCGCAACTGATTGTAAGTATTAAATGTCTTTTTGTGTTTTAAGCTGTCAAAGGATTGAATAACTTAGTATTACTTACTTGATGACCGATATGTATATTTTTTATATATTTTAGCAGAGCTGTATAATTTTTAATCCGCTGATCGTGTTACATATGCAATTCATTTAACAGTAGCTGGATGGCGTCTGGCCAAGTCTAGTGGATAGTGTGCGGAGCTGTCAACTGTTTGATACCAGTAGTTCAAATCCGTTCCAAGGGCTGTCCACATATTAAGTCATTTAGCCACATTGTCTGGAAAATGTACCATTGAAACCTACTGTTGAAAGCTTGTTAAAACCTCATGGGGGTGGACATTTCTCAATGGGGGGCCATGGCCGGATTGCCCCTCTGGATCCGCCCCTGTATGCAAGGAGGGAGGGTCACTGGATTTAGACTATTTACTTATGGGTGTGTATGGTGGGGCAAGTCTAACTAAATATACATAAGCATAATAAATTTATAATTATTGCGTGCACATTATCCCAGAACTATAATTCTGTGTTATCCTATAGTTGTCCGATGGCATTTTATTACGTTATGATTAAATCATGTTAATACCTAAAGTTCTAAACAGTAAACCATAACAACTAACAAATTTTAGCTAGCAAATATGATGTTTAGGATAAATAAAAGGTTGCCTTTGCAATGTCATTTGGACATCTACATATGACACTCACCTAACTAAGCTTAATAGACTCCAGAAAAAAACCATAAGAATTATTACTAAATCTCCCTTTAATGCTCACACTAGCCCCTTATATCATCAGTTGAACGTGCTAAAAATATCCCAAATTAAATTCATCCAAACTAGTACATTTATGTATAAGTATAACAACATGCACAGGCCGGTCAGGACAGACCGGTGGAAAGAGTCGGAGGAGAGAGCATGGGACGCATACGGGCATTGACCCAGGTTGTCCTTCATGCCTCTCTCCCAATATTCTCTTTAATCAGACAAGGTGGTCTAGCTGCTCCAAGATGTTCATGGTATGGAGCAGACCTGCTGACCGGACCGGTTGAAGCTGGGTAACATGACGCAAGACAGACTCAGACAGAGAGTGGCGTCGGACTCCTACGGGCACTGTGCCTAGGGATATTGATATATGATATATATAACAACCTTCTTCCACTTGCATTCTCGTCCTATTTTAGACCTAACTTATATACTAAAGGCATTAGAAATAATAGAATCTACGTAAGTGTCTTTGCTAAAACGAACACTAGAAAGTTTTCTATTAAGTATCAGGGTCCTCTTTTATGGAATAACATACAGGAAAATATTTGTGCATCCAGGAGTCTCGATCGATTTAAATCCCAAATCCGTGCACACACATTAAAAAATGTAAAATGAACAACCCATTTATTCTGTGTCTTTCCCCCATTTTTTTTAAAGTTGAGCAGAGGGAAGGTATCCCACTGCTGTTATTTAATTGATTCCAAAAATACTGCCATTTCTATCTGTTTCCTAATCTATTATCATTAATCATATCATAGTGAAGAATTTTTTCCTTTGGTAAATAGGCCCCAATAGCGGGATCACTCCTTTCGGGTAGCCTATTGCTCCCTACATTTCACAGTAATGATTGTACACTAAGCTATACCATTCGCAATTGAAGGGCTTGGAGCAATAACAAGGTATGTCGACATACCTATGTCTTGCGAAACAGTATGCCACCGTGAGCGGAAGATGGTAATCTATCAACTCTGTAAATTTGGTACAGATCTGAATAGTTTTGAGCGCTGTTTTTGAAAAAACGTTATGTCAACATAACATGGTATTGCGCACTCGTCAAAGTTCGACCATAACTCTAGTGCAATATCCCGGTATGACGACATACATTGCCGTGTTTTCTTACAAACTTTGTATTGAAGCCGGTGCAACAATGAAGTTATTTGACATAATCTGTTATTGCTCCCACTTTCGTTTGAATTGGATGCAATTTCTACAGTTATGTCATTAAAACTTCTTATTGCACTGTTTTTACATATCAAATATATCGACAGTACTACAGTTATGATGACTTACCATGTTATTGCACGATTCTCGAACTGTGTAATAGAGACAGTTCAGTGCAATAATAAGGTATGTTCACTTATTCCAGATGACATGTGTGGTATTGCAGCTGCTAAAAAACGCTTTGTCGACATAACCTGTTATTGCACCAGAAATGATACTGATGACTGAGTGTTCGTGTTGCAATAACCCGATATGATGCAAAATGTATAAAAAATAATAATAATTTCATCTTTCGCATTGAAACATTTACAAATTTCGTTAAAGACAATTTTAAGGTACATATTGCTTAAAACAGTTTGTCGATATGTGATCAAATGGCTTAGATACGGCTGTTTGAAGTGGTAAATCTTTGAAGTCGATTTCCCAACATTCATGATTTTCGACATACCTTGTTATTGCTCCAAGCCCTTCAATTGTTAACTGCAAATGATCACTTTGTGTACTATTATGAATGCATAATAATTGTTAACTGCAATTATTCACTTTGTGTACTATTATGAATGCATAATTGTCTGTTTTATATTTTTTGGGATCAATAAACAAGTTGAAGTTGAAATAAATGTTTTGCAGATGACTTTAGCTAATTATAAACTTTTGTAAGGGGATAGAGACGCTCATTTGCACTTACACAAGGGGGTTGTAAATATGATTTGTTGACGTACATAATTATATGCATGGTTCCTAAGGCAGGTAGATAGATATTCAAGATTTCTGTTTGACTAGTGCCAATAGAAACAACAGTTCATTTTGTCGCTAGAAGACACAGTTCATTGAACGTACACGGCCGGTGTGAAGATGAGAGGGTGAGAGACAGCCGTTGCATCACCAGCAGTTCATACTGGTATAATGTCTATTTTTTTCTAACTCAAAGGTCTGTCTGGTTAAAAAAGTCACTTGCTGATTGCAGGTTTAATGTTGAGCTTACTGATAATAGAACTTTAGAATTTGATCTTTAACACATCCATTGGCATGACATTTTAAGCAACTTGTTGACATTATAGCTCGGTGCTGTAGCTGTTAGTTTAGTGGAATGTATTTGTAGAATTGGATTTCCATTGGAACAGAATAACTATATCTTATGTTGAACAGAGCAAAATTTTGGCTGAAGGACGTTTAATGTGATGTAATGATCCAATTTAGTTTACATTTTATTATTCGTGTGCTAAGTAAATAAATCTCTCCTTAAACTATGAAGATGAATTTTGTTCTAACTTCATTGTCTTGCCCAATATCTTATACCCAGATGTGATGTATTGCCTGGTTTTGTCATTAAACAAGAGCAGTTACTGCAGAACTTAATACATTTGAACCTTAGTTAGTAAACTGTTTATTGCAATGAAGGTAATTAATTTTGTTGATATCTTCGACTTCAATCTGCATTCACCTTATTTGCAAAAATTAGACCTTAATTTTCCACTCAAAATTTCACATTTTCTTTGATCGCCATATCACCAACAAATAAGCTTCTCTACTCCCCTACCCCTTCTACAAAGAGTATTTAGCTAAGTTGTCTATGAAACATGTATTTTACTGCAGGGTGATCTTTATTTTTGTTAAAGATCATATTTGCTAGCAAAAATTTGTTACCTGTTATGTCTCAGCCTATACTGTTTAGATCTGAATAGAATATATAATTTGAATGTAGTCAAACACCATTGGACGACTGTAGGATAATGCAGTTATGAATACACTAATGTGGACATCATAATAAGACATTTATTTTTCGTACGTACACTTTGCCCGCCCCCCGCCCCTGTACAAACCCATACGCAAAACGCCAAATTTCGTGACCTCCGCTCCATGTGTTCGTTATATAATGGACAGCCGTCTACTGTGTGTAGTCATGCAACGTTCAACACTTAGGATGTTCTTCTGAAACATCCGTTTCATAAATGTACTTTTTTTAAAGCACAATGCTTCAGCAGCCAATTCAAGTTCATTCAGTGTTTTTTGTACCTTGCAGCATTATGCTTAAGTTTGTTCCCATTGTTTGCAAATTTAAGCGATATGTAATTTCTCCTTTGTTTTTTGTGTGGCCGGTTCAGAGTATTCGTATTACATAAGACTTAGACTTTTAATGAGAACTTGATGTTAAACAAAGCAATTGCGAGTGAAGGACTTGCTCAAGGTCGCTACACGGCGAATTGAGGTGGATTCGAATCTGCAACCCTCCGGCTGCAAGCCAACGAACATACCCACTACACCACCACACCTCACAATCTTTTCATTTAAGTGCTTATATGAACCCTCAGGGTCTGTAGGTACTTTATCAGGTTCACAGCAGTCTCCTTTCGTTCACAGGACCTTTACATCAGTCATACACTGTCGCATTGATGTTGATATCTGGGACATGTCAGTATAATATTCATGTGCACTTCTTCAACCTTACGCGTTGTAAGCATGCAACCGTCTGCATAAGCCGTCTGCCGGCCACTGTCACTGCGTGCATTCTCAGTGAAGAAGACTCCAAGCAGGCTAAAACTGGGTTACTATATGGATACGCACCTACATTTGTCTAGCTCAGCTCAACGGTTTCAGAATAGATTGACTTTTTGTCGTTTTTAAAGATTCCTGCTGTGTTGTTTTGACGGTGACATTTGCTGTACAAAAAGTGTACATAGATATATATATATTCAGCTCCTGCTTCGGTCCAAGTGCGTGCATGTAGGTTGGATGATTGATTTGTTTACCAGTTTATCTGCACAGTTTCACTTGCACTTGATTCTTTGATGCCTTACTGATTCAAGTTATGTGATATGCTTTCTGAAGCAGCCAATAGAAAGACAGTAAGTTGTCTCGATCGTGTGGGACTTTATTTTGTAGGTAAGATTATGACTAGACTTTTAAGGCCTCCAACCATTTAAATTAAATTCTAGGTTAAGTTGTCATAATATTATTAAGTGGGTTTATAAATTGTGCCAGAACTTTGAATGCTTTCTCAGAGGTGTGCTTGTGTCTGTGTGTGTGTGCTCTGATGCATTTTTAGTTTCTGTATCACTGTGCGGTAGGATGGGGAAGAAGTCTGATCCAGTATCTGAAAAATCGAAAATAAGATAACTGAAACTGTAACTGAAACTGTAACTGAAATGACACTGGGTGTAGCAAGGGAAGTGGTATGAAAATAGAATTTTTGCATTCATAATATGTGGATAGGCCTTAAGGTGGAGATCTGTGTCAAAGCTAAGCAAATGAAGTTGCTAAAGCTTTAGCTATCAGAGTTTTCTTAAAGAAACTGCTGCTATTTGTATTGCCTGTGGGTTTTTTTTATGAAGACACTGTGTTTGACAAAGCTTACAGTCTGAGCTGGCATGATATGCCTCGGTCAGGTCGATCCGCCTGAAGGAATATGATCTATAGATTTGGCTGTTGGTGTTTTTGTGCCCAGTTTTTTAAATTGAGCCTCCTCCTCTGCTTAGGAATCATGGTTGGTGGTGGGGACTAGGCCATTTCATTTATGTATGGGGAAAAACTTTTTTTAAATTTTTTATGGTGCACCCCTCCTATATTGTTTCTAATGGCAAAATGTGAATGTTCACCAAATTTTAGGTCATTTCGTGGTGTTTTTACCCCCGCCCAACACGATCAACTGATTTAGTTAATAAATCATTGTTTTCCTGCATGACAAAATGTGTGTAAAATAAGACAGTTTACTATACAAAGAATACAAACTGCATATCTAGTAGCCTAACTAACAAGTTTGGTAATTGTGTTTGTTTGGTTGTATGTGCACTTGTTATAGCGCCCCTTCAAGCACTCTACTCAGAGGCGCTCCCGACTGCAGAGCGGACACTGCATCGGAGCTTCACGCCGAAGCGCTGAGCAATTGCGAGTGAAGGACTTGCCCATTATGCCCAAGGTCCCTACGCTGCGACTTGAGGTGGATTCGAACCTCGAACCTTCCGGCTTCAAGGCAACGACGCCACCACTATAGGCCTACACCACCGCGCCCCACAATCTCAATAAGTGAGATGTGTATACACATTACACAATGATATCATGTCAAATCACTCTACTGAATTTAATGTTTTGTGGAGGAGAAGGTTAATTTGTTTAATGTCTCTTTTTGAAAGTTGGGAATATCTTTTCGTTGATATTCGACCATTTGCAATAAAACTGTTTTTGTGTTTCATCATTGGTAACACTAGTTGAGAAGTCTTGGATTAGTTTCACAGCCCGTTCCGACAGATCATTCACCACTTTGACATACGTATCAGCTTCTTGGTAATGGGGATCATTATGCCATTCACTAACAGGTTTTCCTAGCCAGTCGGCGCCAATTCCCATGCTGTGAAACAAGAACCAGGATTTGGGCCCAATAAGGGATGATAGCTTTGTACTGTGGCTCAGAATAGGAAACGTTGGATGGCTCCTTTCAAACTGTCTTGGTCTAGGAATTCGGAGCAATGCTCGAGCAATCTGCTGTCTTTCTGAAGTGGAAAGCCTGTTTGAAAAAGAGAGAATGCAGCACATTCTTCTGTTAAGTACCAGAAGTGCCTTTCCAAGGTTTTCATGGCTGCATTGGCAACTTGTGGATCATGCTTGCAAGTCATGTCATGCCATAGCTTGAGATCATTATACGCTGCATCGGCCCCAATGGATGAAGGGACCCAGTTTTCAACGTAGAGTAGCGCATTAAATTTACATAGTGCTTCCAATTTGTTGATCATGTCCTAAACTACCTATGAGCCACGCTTCAGGCACTTCTCTATCATCCTTTCTAAGTAATGGGCGGTTTGGTGTGGATGAAATTGGAGGAACTACTTCCTGAGGTGGTTCTTTTTTCATATATTCACTCCTTGCTGCCATGGTTACAGCCTCTAAAAGGTAAAGCAAAAATTTTACAATTTGCTACCATGTTGTCAATGTCCGTTTTGAACGTAAAACTACTTTTTAGGTGGGCGGGGGTCAAAACATGGCCTACAGACCTGAAAATTTGCAGGCAATTATGTTTCAGTAATAGTAACAATATGGCAGGGGTGCACATAGAAAATTTAAAAAAAATTTTTTTTGCAATGGCCTAGTGGGGACGAACGAGCATCAGACGGACGATCGCCGATACGCGTAGCACTGAGCAGGGAATGCGTTTGGGGACAGAACGTGCCCCCCACCAGTGCGTAAAGTGTAGAAAAAGAAGTGCCTGGACGCCCGTCACTTCTCCGGGCTCTTCTGTCCAAATAAGTGGCAGGACGGTGTTGAGATTTTAAAATAAGTGCCTGGACCCTATCCATGAGTGACTGTCCAGCCACACTTTAAAACCTGCCCCACCTAAAAAGTTGTACATTGTAATGGTAGCATTGACAGCTGTCATTTTGACCAAATTGCCTTACTATTTCAGCGGTGATAGGAGTGGTGCATTGACATACTTATAATCATTTAATGATTCCTTTCTGTGCATTTGAATGGTAGCATTTTAAGCAGTCATCTGCACAAAACTGCTTTATTATTTCAGTGCCAAGAGTTATTATTTCAGTCCTAAGAGCAGGGTTTAAAGTGGGTGGGAACGCGTTTGAACGGCGTTCCCACTGCTCTGAGCTCTCGAAAATCTTGGCCTACGTTCCCACTGCTCATCATGATGGAACTCCTAAACACATGCATTTCAATGAAATTCCTCATCAGCGTTCCCACTGCTCTCATCCAGCGTTCCCACTGCTCACCCAAACCACTTTAACCACTGCCTAAGAGTGGTCTAAGGCGTCAATAAATATTACAATAATTATTTTAATTTCTTTTTGAATTTCCACATTGTAATTGTAGCATTTTAAGCTGTCATCTTATAAAATTATTCTATTTGACACTCCAAAAGCAAATTCATGGGCATCCCAACAAGTTTGAAGCTGAAGCAAAATGTGCTGTTATTTGCTTATAGCAGGGCCGGATTTGAACAGAGTGAGGCCCTAAGCAATTTCAATTATGAGGCCCCACTTAAGGACAAAAACAGACAAAATGCATAGGCCTATTGCTAGATCTAAGTATATTCCTAATGCATATATTGCGCCAGTGATCCATGTTTGATCAACTACTGCTAGTCTTTATAACGAGTCGAATTGTAAAAAAAATCAGTGGCATATAATTTATAAGCCTCTGAGTTTTTGTAAAAATTTAGCTCACTTTTGGAGGCCCCCAGATTCCGGAGGCCCTAAGCCGGTGCTTAGTTGGCTTACATGTAAATCCGGCCCTGGCTTATAGCCTACAAATTTCAAAGGTACTGCAAATGCTACATTAGTTGCGTGTTGTGTTCTGTACTACTATCCATAACACTGTACTGACCGGGGTCGGAGGTCCAGTGGATTATTGTAATGAATAGCTGCAGACAGGGGTATAATTATTTCCTTTGTTGCACTGGAATCAGCTTATAATCCCTATTGCTAAAGAAGGTCCTGAATTACAGACAGAACACAATTAGCAAAAATTGCTGCATGCAAACGGTACACAAATCAAGCAAGATGGACTCAACTGCTAATTGGGATTAAGTCATTATAATAGCAGTGATGTTGTTTTACTAAGTGTTCAAGCAGTGGCGGCGCAAGGGGGGCTGGGGGCTAAGCCCCCCTACAAGAGGCTCAGCCCCCCCCCCCCTAAAAAAGGGCCATCCGAATTTTTTACATTGAAATATCCACGATTTTCGGCTGACGACTAAAAAAAAGTCATCAGAAATTTTGGCGGCGAAAATGGAAAATTTTCGCTGCGAGGCTTCAGGCCCCCCCGAAACTGAAATCCTGGCGCCGCCACTGTGTTCAAGGAGCTAAATTTTTAAAATTTGAAGGACAACACTGTGGAGAAACTATTCAGTTGTAAAATAATATTTGTAAAAATATATTAACAGTAAATTATACAAATTTTAATACATGTAGGCCTATAATTTATTATGATAGTAAAATATATCGTTATAAATAGTAAATATCACAGTAATTGTAAATAGCAACTCGGAACTATCATTTTGTAAAATATTTTGGGGGAATTAATTTATGGGGAACTCTCCTCCCACCCCAAGAGATGCCTCGCTTAAACACTGCACATACCATGCTTTACGTCATTCTAGACAAAATTAATGGTCCATCAACACCCATCAGCACAATATGTGTGTCAAGTTAGCAGTCACATTCAGATTCACTTTCAGCAACCATATTCGATTCGGTTGTGACCTCCCCAATAAGGCACACAATACAGCTACCAGCGACATGGTAATTTCCCTTCGTAAATTCACACACTCAGACCCTATCAATACCTTAACGCTTAACAGGGCATATTATCAACCATCACCACTACCTAGTACAATAGTCGCTAGAGCGTTTAAATCATTATTGTGCCTATTGTAGCCTGCCAAACGTCGCATATTATCGACCGTCTATTTCAATGCATGAAACATATCAAGTTTGCCACTGAAAATAACATACTTAGACCCTTTCCATACCTTAACGCTTAACAGGGCATATTAACAACCATCGCCACTACCTAGTCCAATAGTCGCTAGAGCGTTTAAATCATTATTGTGCCTATTGTAGCCTGCCAAACTTCGCATATTATCGACCGTCTATTTCAATGCATCAAATATGTCAAGTTTGCCACTGAAAATAATATACTTAGACCCTTTCCATACCTTAACGCTTAACAGGGCATATTAACAACCATCACCACTACCTAGTACAATAGTCGCTAGAGCGTTTAAATCATTATTGTGCCTATTGTAGCCTGCCAAACTTCGCATATTATCGACCGTCTATTTCAATGCATGAAATATGTCAAGTTTGCCACTGAAAATAACATACTTAGACCCTTTCCATACCTTAACGCTTAACAGGGCATATTAACAACCATCGCCACTACCTAGTCCAATAGTCGCTAGGGCGTTTAAATCATTATTGTGCCTATTGTAGCCTGCCAAACGTCGCATATTATCGACCGTCTATTTCAATGCATGAAACATATCAAGTTTGCCACTGAAAATAACATACTTAGACCCTTTCCATACCTTAACGCTTAACAGGGCATATTAACAACCATCACAACTACCTAGTCCAATAGTCGCTAGAGCGTTTAAATCATTATTGTGCCTATTGTAGCCTGCCAAACTTCGCATATTATCGACCGTCTATTTCAATGCATCAAATATGTCAAGTTTGCCACTGAAAATAATATACTTAGACCCTTTCCATACCTTAACGCTTAACAGGGCATATTAACAACCATCACCACTACCTAGTACAATAGTTGCTAGAGCGTTTAAATCATTATTGTGCCTATTGTAGCCTGCCAAACTTCGCATATTATCGACCGTCTATTTCAATGCATGAAATATGTCAAGTTTGCCACTGAAAATAACATACTTAGACCCTTTCCATACCTTAACGCTTAACAGGGCATATTAACAACCATCGCCACTACCTAGTCCAATAGTCGCTAGGGCGTTTAAATCATTATTGTGCCTATTGTAGCCTGCCAAACTTCGCATATTATCGACCGTATATTTCAATGCATCAAATATGTCAAGTTTGCCACTGAAAATAATATACTTAGACCCTTTCCATACCTTAACGCTTAACAGGGCATATTAACAACCATCGCCACTACCTAGTCCAATAGTCGCTAGGGCATTTAAATCATTATTGTGCCTATTGTAGCCTGCCAAACTTCGCATATTATCGACCGTATATTTCAATGCATCAAATATGTCAAGTTTGCTACTGAAAGTAACATACTTAGACCCTTTCCATACCTTAACGCTTAACAGGGCATATTAACAACCATCACAACTACCTAGTCCAATAGTCGCTAGGGCGTTTAAATCATTATTGTGCCTATTGTAGCCTGCCAAACTTCGCATATTATCGACCGTATATTTCAATGCATCAAATATGTCAAGTTTGCCACTGAAAATAATATACATAGACCCTTTCCATACCTTAACGCTTAACAGGGCATATTAACAACCATCACCACTACCTAGTCCAATAGTCGCTAGAGCGTTTAAATCATTATTGTGCCTATTGTAGCCTGCCAAACTTCGCATATTATCGACCGTCTATTTCAATGCATCAAATATGTCAAGTTTGCTACTGAAAGTAACATACTTAGACCCTTTCCATACCTTAACGCTTAACAGGGCATATTAACAACCATCACTACTACCTAGTCCAATAGTCGCTAGAGCGTTTAAATCATTATTGTGCCTATTGTAGCCTGCCAAACTTCGCATATTATCGACCGTATATTTCAATGCATCAAATATGTCAAGTTTGCCACTGAAAATAATATACTTAGACCCTTTCCATACCTTAACGCTTAACAGGGCATATTAACAACCATCACAACTACCTAGTACAATAGTCGCTAGAGCGTTTAAATCATTATTGTGCCTATTGTAGCCTGCCAAACTTCGCATATTATCGACCGTCTATTTCAATGCATCAAATATGTCAAGTTTGCCACTGACAATAATATACTTAGACCCTTTCCATACCTTAACGCTTAACAGGGCATATTAACAACCATCACTACTACCTAGTCCAATAGTCGCTAGAGCGTTTAAATCATTATTGTGCCTATTGTAGCCTGCCAAACTTCGCATATTATCGACCGTCTATTTCAATGCATCAAATATGTCAAGTTTGCCACTGACAATAATATACTTAGACCCTTTCCATACCTTAACGCTTAACAGGGCATATTAACAACCATCGCCACTACCTAGTCCAATAGTCGCTAGGGCGTTTAAATCATTATTGTGCCTATTGTAGCCTGCCAAACTTCGCATATTATCGACCGTCTAATTCAATGCATCAAATATGTCAAGTTTGCCACTGAAAATAATATACTTAGACCCTTTCCATACCTTAACGCTTAACATGGCATATTAACAACCATCACAACTACCTAGTCCAATAGTCGCTAGAGCGTTTAAATCATTATTGTGCCTATTGTAGCCTGCCAAACTTCGCATATTATCGACCGTATATTTCAATGCATCAAATATGTCAAGTTTGCCACTGAAAATAATATACTTAGACCCTTTCCATACCTTAACGCTTAACAGGGCATATTAACAACCATCACAACTACCTAGTCCAATAGTCGCTAGAGCGTTTAAATCATTATTGTGCCTATTGTAGCCTGCCAAACTTCGCATATTATCGACCGTCTATTTCAATGCATCAAATATGTCAAGTTTGCCACTGACAATAATATACTTAGACCCTTTCCATACCTTAACGCTTAACAGGGCATATTAACAACCATCGCCACTACCTAGTCCAATAGTCGCTAGGGCATTTAAGTCATTATTGTGCCTATTGTAGCCTGCCAAACTTCGCATATTATCGACCGTCTATTTCAATGCATCAAATATGTCAAGTTTGCTACTGAAAGTAACATACTTAGACCCTTTCCATACCTTAACGCTTAACAGGGCATATTAACAACCATCACTACTACCTAGTCCAATAGTCGCTAGAGCGTTTAAATCATTATTGTGCCTATTGTAGCCTGCCAAACTTCGCATATTATGGAAGCTGGATTGAAGAAAATAGTCTTGCTTAAATGGAAGCTGAATTGAAGAAAATATTCTTGTTTAAATGGAAGCTGGATTGAAGAAAATATTCTTGTTTAAATGGAAGCTGGATTGAAGAAAATATTCTTGCCTAAATTGAAGCTGGATTGAAGAAAATATTCTGGCTTAAATTGGAGTTCCATTGATGAAAAATAATAGTAATTTAAATGGAAGTTGGATTGATATTTAGAATACATTTTTGCTGCTTCTGCTATTAAACTACTAAAAACCATTGTTTTTTTTAGTTTAGTTTGCGCCGTTATGTCGGCGCCGTTTTGTTACCGCGCCGTTTTGTTACCGCGCCGTTTTTGTCGGCGCCGTTATGTCGGCGCCGTTTTGTCCTGCGCCGTTTTGTCAGCGCACCGCTTTAACAATCATTCTACACAAGACGAAGATCAGTGAATCAGCGTCCGCGTTAGGCAGACGAGAATCGACATAATTGGCAGACGATAATTTGAAGCGACAAGACGGGGAGTCGGGCCAGAGATTCGGAAGAGAAAGGCGGCCATTGGTATTTGGCGCCTTTCAGTCGTAATTTCCGAAGGCGCCGGTGATATAATTTGTGTATGGAAAGCGACACGACGTCGGCTTATCCCACTGCAGAACTGAAAATCCTGGGGAATTGAGTAGCTTGTCAGGTTAAGCGTAAACTTTGCGAAGTTTGTGTGACATTTGGCGAGAGTGAACTGATGGCGATTTGCGAATCGTGGTATGTATGTATATTCGTTTAATACAGCAAATACAGGTTGGCAAACCGCAACCTGGTACATTGAGTCAGACAAAAATTACCTTGAAATTAAAAATATTAAAGGGAGTAATCAGTTATTGGAATTAAATTGAATTGATAGTTAAGACTATGCTTTAATAATATGTTTGAAAAGGACTCAAGAAACAAAGTTTCGGTCATATTTGCTCGGAAGTTCAAAATTGTGCATACGGGCCCTGAGACCTGGGCGATGGTTGTTCTTTGGCAGGAAAAGACTTCGAAGAACGTGGAATTCGTTCCTGGGAATCCTGGCCACTGCATGCAGCAGTCGGTCTTTAGCCAAACCGACTCGCACTGCAACTGTTGCGGCAACTGATGGGAGATAACCCATACGCTGTGTTCTTATGAGCAGTCTTTCGAGTCTCTGTCGATCAGCGGCTGTAGTAAGACCCACCAGGCAGGAGCAGCGTAGAGCAGTTTAGCAGCAGTTGTTACCTCCGTTACGGCGTACATGGCTGTTGGAGGTAGACCATTTGCTCGTAGTAACCTCAGTGCGTAAACAGAACTTGCACAAGATCCCAGGACCTCATTGACTTGGAGTCTTACACTGAGGTCGTGTTGCAAGGTGACACCTAGAGTCCGCATTGTGTCAACGCGTTCAATTCCATCAAGTATTGGGATATAAGCATCTGCTCCTCGTCGAGCTATAATCATTTCTCTGGACTTGGTAGTATTTTGTCTAAGGTTGTTTCGCTCAGCCTATGTGGATACATGCTTCAATTCTTCACTTATGGTTGAACGCATCCGTGATGGTACTATTAAGTACGTATCATCCATACTTCACAAGTATGTTCTCATGATAGAAAGCTTGGAGGTCTGATGCATTAATGTCAAATTCTGACGGCCCCAATCCGACCCTTGGACCACACTAGCATTAATACTGGCCTCACCAGAGGACAGGCCACAGAATTTGGTAATATGCTTCCGTCCTTGGAGGAAGTTTATTAACCAGTTATGGCATTTCAAGGCAGGAGAGTTTAACAGCGAGTGAGGAGTGACGGACCGCATCGAATGCTTTAGAGAAGTCCAAGGAAATGAGAGTGAAATA
The DNA here is from genome assembly GCA_949752735.1 of Lumbricus terrestris. NCBI lineage: Eukaryota > Metazoa > Annelida > Clitellata > Crassiclitellata > Lumbricidae > Lumbricus > Lumbricus terrestris. The sequence continues at coordinate 60,911,576 of OX457040.1, read as the reverse complement.
CGGACTGGTAGTGAGCATTGTAGTAACATGCTGAATGGTGGCTATCAGAGCGGCAGTAGTGGAGCCGGTTGGCCTGAATGCGTATTGATCCTGAAATTTTTGAGACATTGGTGGTGCAACAAAAGCCGGATAAATAAAGCGATGTACGATTTCTTTCTCAACCATTCTACATAGAACTGGGGTAATGGAAATCGGTCTGAAGTCTGCAGGTGACACAACATACTTAAATTTGGCCACTGGATGGATTATAGCCATTCGCCATTGTACTGGAACATGTGATAGTTTGATCGGTCGATTAATGAGGTGACTTGGAGGTTCGGTTGCGATTGGACCTTGGCAGCGACGAGACGGAGTGGAGAAACTGCGACGAGACGAAGTGGAAGAGACGAGTAAGTGACTTGGAAACTCCAGCGCTTACGGAACGACATCTACGTAGAGAAACAAGCGAGTGGTTGGAAAACAATAGCGCTTGCAGAAGCAACGACACGGCAAAGTCAACGAATGACGGCAAGCTGGGAAAAACGACCTTCCTTCCTTCTTTCCATCCAGTCAATTACCTGTGGTCAGGACAAGGACTTCTTCATTCATTTTTACACGGGCCACCTAGCCTCCACCAAACACACCTCGGCGACCCGTAGGGCCGACATGTGTTCTTGAGGGAGAATTGAGGGTTAGGAGGGGAGAGAACATTTTCCCCGAAAACCCAAATTTCTCGGGTGGCCTTCTGGTGGAGGTCGAAATGTGGTGTGGTGTTGTGGGTATGGTGGGGTTGTGGCCGGAGCGGGTCGATTCCTTAATTTCTCGGTCAAAGCCGAATACCCCAGCTAGGGGGCTATGGTGGGGCGGATTTTAGGGAAATATTTTTCGACAAAGAAAAGTTCACGGGTGACGTCCCGGTGGAGGTCGGAGTTATTAGTGGCGTGTTGTGGGGGGGGGTGTGGGTGGAAGAGAGGTGGGGGAAAATTGGGGAGGATTTCTTCCCCGAAAACCAAAATTTCACGGGTGGCGTTCCGATGGAGGTCGGAGTTTGTGGTGGCGTGTTGTGGGGTGCATGCGTGAAAGATATTTATTTGCGGTCGTCGCCAGCTTGGGGTAAGCAGATTCAGACCTAAAGACGGGCTGCCTATTGTTCACAATGGGAGTAGTCGGCTTACTCCTACATCGGAGTTGGAATAACGTTATCTCAAGCCATGCATACGGAATTAACCCAGTATTCCCGAATAGGCCAGATTTTTGCCACGTGTAAGAGTTATATCCCCTTGTGCATACCGCACATAGAGCACTAATTCCACGACGCCGCTCCGCGCCGTCGACATTTAGAAGGCGCCGCCGCCGATTTTTGTCTGTCGGCGCGCCGCCGCCGCCGCCGACCAAAAATTACCGGCGCGCCGCCGCCGACACTGTCAAGTCGGCGCAGAGCTCTGACTGAAATATACGGTCGATAATATGCGAAGTTTGGCAGGCTACAATAGGCACAATAATGATTTAAACGCCCTAGCGACTATTGGACTAGGTAGTGGCGATGGTTGTTAATATGCCCTGTTAAGCGTTAAGGTATGGAAAGGGTCTAAGTATATTATTTTCAGTGGCAAACTTGACATATTTGATGCATTGAAATAGACGGTCGATAATATGCGAAGTTTGGCAGGCTACAATAGGCACAATAATGATTGAAACGCTCTAGCGACTATTGGACTAGGTAGTTGTGATGGTTGTTAATATGCCCTGTTAAGCGTTAAGGTATGGAAAGGGTCTAAGTATATTATTTTCAGTGGCAAACTTGACATATTTGATGCATTGAAATATACGGTCGATAATATGCGAAGTTTGGCAGGCTACAATAGGCACAATAATGATTTAAACGCCCTAGCGACTATTGGACTAGGTAGTTGTGATGGTTGTTAATATGCCCTGTTAAGCGTTAAGGTATGGAAAGGGTCTAAGTATATTATTTTCAGTGGCAAACTTGACATATTTGATGCATTGAAATATACGGTCGATAATATGCGAAGTTTGGCAGGCTACAATAGGCACAATAATGATTTAAACGCCCTAGCGACTATTGGACTAGGTAGTTGTGATGGTTGTTAATATGCCCTGTTAAGCGTTAAGGTATGGAAAGGGTCTAAGTATATTATTTTCAGTGGCAAACTTGACATATTTGATGCATTGAAATATACGGTCGATAATATGCGAAGTTTGGCAGGCTACAATAGGCACAATAATGATTTAAACGCCCTAGCGACTATTGGACTAGGTAGTTGTGATGGTTGTTAATATGCCCTGTTAAGCGTTAAGGTATGGAAAGGGTCTAAGTATATTATTTTCAGTGGCAAACTTGACATATTTGATGCATTGAAATATACGGTCGATAATATGCGAAGTTTGGCAGGCTACAATAGGCACAATAATGATTTAAACGCCCTAGCGACTATTGGACTAGGTAGTTGTGATGGTTGTTAATATGCCCTGTTAAACGTTAAGGTATGGAAAGGGTCTAAGTATATTATTTTCAGTGGCAAACTTGACATATTTGATGCATTGAATTAGACGGTCGATAATATGCGAAGTTTGGCAGGCTACAATAGGCACAATAATGATTTAAACGCTCTAGCGACTATTGTACTAGGTAGTTGTAAGATAAGATAAGATAAGGATATTCTTTAATATACCAATTGCTATCCGCATTTTGGTGTACATACAAAGTATAATAAACAAACGTACATAATTTATGCACGAGATAAATGTCAAAGTCAAATGTCAATGTCAAAGTGTTTTAGAATAGCATAAAATCCTTAGTCCAAATCCAATATAAATTTTAAAAATAAGTTCTTTTAATGACGAACAATGTATTCTACACTTTGGTTTATATCAGGGGTTCTCAAACTTTATTTTTATTGTACCCCCAAGTAAAAAATCGAATAATGGCGTACCCCCAGCAAAGTCAGATCAGAAACAGTGATGGTTGTTAATATGCCCTGTTAAGCGTTAAGGTATGGAAAGGGTCTAAGTATATTATTTTCAGTGGCAAACTTGACATATTTGATGCATTGAAATATACGGTCGATAATATGCGAAGTTTGGCAGGCTACAATAGGCACAATAATGATTTAAACGCCCTAGCGACTATTGGACTAGGTAGTTGTGATGGTTGTTAATATGCCCTGTTAAACGTTAAGGTATGGAAAGGGTCTAAGTATATTATTTTCAGTGGCAAACTTGACATATTTGATGCATTGAATTAGACGGTCGATAATATGCGAAGTTTGGCAGGCTACAATAGGCACAATAATGATTTAAACGCTCTAGCGACTATTGTACTAGGTAGTTGTGATGGTTGTTAATATGCCCTGTTAAGCGTTAAGGTATGGAAAGGGTCTAAGTATATTATTTTCAGTGGCAAACGTGACATATTTGATGCATTGAAATATACGGTCGATAATATGCGAAGTTTGGCAGGCTACAATAGGCACAATAATGATTTAAACGCCCTAGCGACTATTGGACTAGGTAGTGGCGATGGTTGTTAATATGCCCTGTTAAGCGTTAAGGTATGGAAAGGGTCTAAGTATATTATTTTCAGTGGCAAACTTGACATATTTGATGCATTGAAATAGACGGTCGATAATATGCGAAGTTTGGCAGGCTACAATAGGCACAATAATGATTTAAACGCTCTAGCGACTATTGGACTAGGTAGTTGTGATGGTTGTTAATATGCCCTGTTAAGCGTTAAGGTATGGAAAGGGTCTAAGTATGTTATTTTCAGTGGCAAACTTGACATATTTGATGCATTGAAATAGACGGTCGATAATATGCGAAGTTTGGCAGGCTACAATAGGCACAATAATGATTTAAACGCTCTAGCGACTATTGGACTAGGTAGTTGTGATGGTTGTTAATATGCCCTGTTAAACGTTAAGGTATGGAAAGGGTCTAAGTATATTATTTTCAGTGGCAAACTTGACATATTTGATGCATTGAATTAGACGGTCGATAATATGCGAAGTTTGGCAGGCTACAATAGGCACAATAATGATTTAAACGCTCTAGCGATTATTGTACTAGGTAGTTGTGATGGTTGTTAATATGCCCTGTTAAGCGTTAAGGTATGGAAAGGGTCTAAGTATATTATTTTCAGTGGCAAACTTGACATATTTGATGCATTGAAATATACGGTCGATAATATGCGACGTTTGGCAGGCTACAATAGGCACAATAATGATTTAAACGCCATAGCGACTATTGTACTAGGTAGTGGTGATGGTTGATAATATGCCCTGTTAAGCGTTAAGGTATTGATAGGGTCTGAGTGTGTGAATTTACGAAGGGAAATTACCATGTCGCTGGTAGCTGTATTGTGTGCCTTATTGGGGAGGTCACAACCGAATCGAATATGGTTGCTGAAAGTGAATCTGAATGTGACTGCTAACTTGACACACATCAGCACAATTCCTTGAACCATTATTGTCACCCACACCACTACTCGGAAAAGTTTGCATAGCATTGAATGTATCCATGGTGCACTACGGGTATCCACGCACATTCATGTTTTCTTGCTACTCCTCTGATTAACGTAGCAGCTAGTAAAACCGATAGCAATTTTACAAAACAGCCAAAAATTGCGTATCGCTTACAGGAACTTTGCCTCTTAAGTACAAACAGTGAGCTAGACAGATCTTCTGTTCACATCCATTTGTTATTCTTGGTATGGTTTAAACTGGGAAATAATCTCGATTGTTTTTATACGATATGATGATTAAAGACACACAATAATATGTGGAGATTGCTGGTAAAACCACGTGGAACAACAACAACAAAATTCTACCACGCGCATGTAGGCAACTTAGTATTAGCCTATTATTGTGCTTAGGCCTACTAGTAGTTATAGTCCTTCCTGTGCATGTCTGCACATCGGGCGACGCATCTCCTCCACTCTTTAGATTTGTGGATTTGTTGCGTCGTTTCTGTTGCAAGCGTGTGTTTTTACCCGGGTGGGTTGCAAACCCACCGTGGAACCCTCCTCCTTTATCCTGGCTTCATCTTGGGACAGGCTCAGGCCATCCGAAAAATAGCCTGAGGCTATTATTGTACTGTCGTTTAACCGCCCGTGATGTATTTCTATTTGAGACTCAAACACTTTCGATGCTTTCTTTAGTCGGAGTTAAAAACAGTTAAAAACTCACGAAGTAAAACATTCTCAAACTGTTTTGGCATCATAGAACAGAAGCTGTCTCTCTGTTTGCCCGCACATCCCATCAAACCTGTGCACCGTACGTCAAGCGGTTCATTTCAATAGTTATAAAAAAAAACTTGACAGCAGCCGAACGGGCTACGACGTTCCAGCTAGTATTGCGATCATTCACAAAGAACATCTGCTACGCGGTGTTGTTGTGTTTGTGTTGCGATACAGCCGGAATAGCAGCCTATAAATAAACGTGAGAGATTATTCGTCGGCTCGTGTCTTTTTAAATCGTCGTTGGCGGTTGTTCCTAGGCACATGGTTGAAAGAATCCCGCCCAGCGCTCCCCACCGCCAGCCCCTCCCCGCCAATCCCTCCCCCCACCGCCAACCCCTCTGGCTAGAGGTTTATCCGGCGCGTGTGTGCTTCTGTATTTGGTCTGCGAATCGTATTTGATGCACGTGGTCTGTGCTATGAAATGTGCGACCTTCGATGCCGATCGGCCCAGAGTGGAATAGGCGTTCCTGCCGTCGCGTGGTGTGGTCCTCGCCGGAGGTAATCGTACAACGCAGTCTCGCCTTGAATGATATACTAACAATAGCTGTGGCTTGCCATCTTCAAAGTTCTGTTTAGCATCGTTTCCAGTTGTTATTGTTCGACATGTTGGCGACGGTAGCTCTCGTCGTTCTTCTCGTCTGCTTCATCATCACCCTCCGACTGAAGTCCTACTTTGCCAATAACCGAAGGGGCGTCCGTCGGATGCCCGGCCCGAGAGCGTGGCCGTTCTTCGGCAGCGTCCTTAGCCTCGACCGGGCCCGGCCGTACGAGACGTTCACCCGATGGAGCGCCATCTACGGGGACATCTACCAGTGCCGTCTATTCGGTCAGAAGGTCGTTGTTCTGAGCGGAGCAGCAGGCATCCAGGAGGCGTTCGGGCCGCGAGGTCGCGACTTCGCCGGAAGGCCGCGGATGTTCTTCCGCGCCACCTTCATGTCTGACAATTGTCAGGATATTGTCTCTGCCTCCCCATCGCCCTCCTGGCACGCTCTGCGCCGGACAGTCCAGAGGGAAATGAAGAGATTCGACCCGGGACTTGAACGCCTGGAGGTGCTCACCAGCGCAATCCTGGAAGAAATGATGGAGGACTTTTCGCGACGCGCTGGAGAGGCGTTCGATCCGCGAGAGTGCACCTACGATGCCATCATGGGCGTCAACTGTCTGTTCCTCGCAGGGGAGAAGTTCTGCCGGGACAGCATCGAACTGCGCCTCTTCAAGCGACTCGAACGCATCATCACGGAGTCGATGAACGTCGGCGGACGGGGCTTCGAGCTGGACATGTTTCCGTGGCTGCGATTCTTCGGCAACGCCACCTACCAGAGACTGCAGGAAGCGAAGACGATCAGAAACATCCTATACGACTGGCTGAAGAGTCGCGTTGAGCGGGACCTCATGAGCGGAATCACTGGCAACGGCGTCGTACACGGGCTCTTCTCTGCCCTGGCCGCCGCCAAACCTGAGCTGTCGGAGACGAATGTAAAACTTGCCATCGTCAACCTCCTGATTGGGGGCTCAGCCGCCACCACTTCCTACTTATATCTGCTCATCAACGTCCTGGCTCAGTATCCGGAAGTCCAGAAACGTCTGCGTGACGAGGCAGATCAAGTGGTAGGGCACGATCGAAGAGTTGGTCTCGGCGACCGCGAATCGATGTCGTACACGAGGGCCTTCCTTCTGGAGCTGTTGCGATTCGGCAGCATGAGTCCCATCCTTATTCCGCACATGACCCTTGTGGACACCTTCATCGGCGAATACCAAATCCCTGCCGGAGTTCAGGTGTTCCTGAACGTCCGAGCAGTCCACCACGATGCCACCTTCTGGAAAGATCCGTACGCTTTCCAACCGGAGCGTTTCGTCGACGCCTCTGGCTGTCTGATTCCACCAGAGGATGAACGCCGGAAAAGGATCCTGTCATTCGGGGGTGGTCCGCGAGTCTGCCCCGGGGAACAGCTGGCCCTTACGAGATTGTTCCTGGCCGCAGTGACCATCGTCCAAAGATTCGTTGTTGAGACCCCTGATGGGAACCTGTGTCCCGCGTCATGCGATCCGAGGACCTTCGAGCTTGGTCTCGTTCTTCGACCGAAAAGCTACTGTGTCCGATTCATATCAAGGGTCGCGGAGCAGGCTGTAGTCTCCGCGGAAATGGAACATAGGCCTACACATAAGTCGGAATTAAATTGAATTGGATGAGTGGGTGGGTATGGGGTAACGTTAGTGCCGGGGAATATTTTGCTCATTCGAAAATGCGCAGTTGGGAACAATCACATCAGGAAACATTCTCCTGACATGAGGGTTATTCTTAACATTCTGGGACAGGAAACATTCAGATAATTTGGACCGTGGGACGTATGTAACATGAAACCATTTACCCATTGGGCTGGACAACTTAGTGACGGAAGCTAGAAGTCGTAAACAGGCGAGAAATGAAGAAACTTTTCATGAAACAGTCGCAAACATCTGAAACGCGAGAATTGAAGAGAATTTTCATGAAATCTGTCTCATTCGGAACGCGGAATGTCTTTGAAAAAACACAAACGGCATAAAATATTCGAGACTGAGGCCGCCTTTGAAAGGTGTTAGCAAACGAATCTGTTTTTACAAAAACAGCCGATCAGTCCTCACTAGCCTACGATGAGAACAGAGATGAATTTTTATTCAACGCTCGTATAATTATCGTAATGATTTTATTTAACTTGCAGCATGCGTATTATACCTCGAATGCTTAGACTTTTCATGAACGCTGCGCCCTAATTTCAAAACGAAAAATCTCTACATAATAATTAATATTATTATTATTAAAAAATTATCTCTGGGTATGATACTACCTCGCTACCAGCGCTCACCATTAAGCTGGTGCCCTGCTCTGCTTTTAACGTCGTAAGCTTACTTGAGAAATTATTTGTTTACGATTACCTCTGCGAGTCGTGTTGCATTTTGCTGCCGATTTATTTTTATCTTCTGCAGTATAATAATGCGTACTATTTAATCTATCAGACAGGGTAAGTAATAAGGCTACGTATCACAACAGTGAGCAATAATTATCGCGAGCTGTTTAACTTGAGTTACATTGCCTAGTGGGCATATAGCCTATAAATTAGTTTGTAGGCCTATAGGCCTACGTACTGTGCTGTAGGCTTGTGTTTCTGTTTATATTCAGTTGTGGATTTCACAACAGCGTTTGTCGTGAATTTTTCTATTCTGCAGTTCATAATAAACTCTGAAATGTTGTTGTGGACTGTTGGCCTACTGCGTTAAATTCTTTCATCTGTGTGTGAACTCTAGATCATTTACTGATGATGCTGTTTAAAGCAGACGGAGGTTTGAATTTCTGTCTTCTTTTCAGGACAAGGTCGTACTAATTCTTCAAGGACATATTATAGGCTGTAGGCACCTTTATAGCGGACATGTCATGGAATACGTTAACGATTTTATGTGAAAGTGGAGAAGGCGGCTGAAGAGACAGACAGGCAGGCAGGCAGACATCGATGTTCTTCAAGGTTTCAGACACTTGATGAACGTTGGGATTTATCAGATGTCATCCAAACTGACTATGCGTCCGTTCGTGGCCTCGTTAACCTACGAACAATAATTATCTTCCCATTCCTCGGTTCATGCGATGTTTCCAGCGCAAGGCCAAAGGCCGGATTAGGTCTGTATGCTGACCCTGCGCTCAGGCCTACATGTGACTGGGGCAGACAGTACAGATGGCGTCATAGAGCCATAAATGGCGGCAGACACAAGTACCGCCCCCCAGTCTGAACGGAAACCTTTGATTCCTGGCCTCGGGCAGTCAGTCAGTAGTCTCAGCTTCCCTACATATCTGGTTCATATAAAAACAGATCTAACAGTAGATGTGTTTAATAGTCTATACATAATGCTCTTGCCCTCAGAGTGCTCTCTTCTGACTTCGTCTGAAGCCATATCATTTTTTAAAATTATTATTCATTGTAGCCTACCGTCCCAATGGAGGTCTTTGCGTCCGCTTGCCTATCCATTCCTGTGTTTTCCATTGGCTATCCATGGGCGCCTGCATGTAGGGGCAAGAGATATCGAGGGCCTCCCCCACCGGAGAATTAACACCTTTTTAAATGAGAAACCTAGACCCACTACATTTTGGGTTTTAACAAATTTGTTAGCACTAAAAGGGACTAATTATACTAAATACACGGCGAAAATTAAAATGTCTACACATTGAACTGAGAAATTGACATTTGGAAACCTCTTTGATAAATACACATATTCCTAAATTCCTGCTTTGCATTCTTCAAGCTGTTGATTAAACAATTTAATTAACCATAGCCTAACCATCGATCGTGCCTTGCCCCTCTGAAAAAAATATCATGGAACCCACGCGTCTATCTGCCAGTCTGCCCGCGTCTCCGTCTTCTCGTCTTAATTTAACCCCCTATAATTATGTGGTATAATGTGGCTGCCCGTTCGTTTTGCGCTGCATGTCTGTCCAGCGTGTCCACGTGTTTGTTGGTCGTTCTTTATTAATCAAGCGCTATGAACAAATTCTTTCTTGTCTGTTTATCGCACACTAGCTGGGGTACCCGGCGTTGCACGGGAAATTCCGATTTTTCGTCCCCAAACCCTGCTCCACCCGCCCCTGTGGGGCGGCTTCGCCGCCCATTTGGGGTTTATAAATGGTTATATATTTATACCCCTCTGCTTGGAAGGTCTTCCCCCATTTCTGCTGATTAAACTCATGTTGCATGGGGCTCCTCTTAGTGTATATTATACTCCTTGGCCTAAGGCATTTATCTTTCCCAGGGCGGTTGCGCTGCGTAAGCTTTGGCGAAAAATGACGTCATTTGTTATTGCACGACGATTCAAATAATGGCGTCGCATTTGCAGGGATCGCGCAAATAACACGGCGAAAATAAAAATGTCTAATATCTCGAGTTCTAAAGTGAATAAGAAGGTGAAAATAGCGCGCCTGAGTAAGTTGAGTGAAAGTCTATTTATGTACAATGTTTAAGGTCAGTATATAGCTGCAAAACTGTGAACGTGCATTCTGGACAAAGTCCGCCAAGTCCTTTCTTATAGATATAGATAGATATTCAATCTGTAAGCTTAGTCTCTGTTGAAACAATCATGAACAACTAAGTAGGCTACAGTACAACAGGAGCCAGCAAAAACTAATAGCTTATAATTATTATCCTGACACCTCTTCCTTAATTATTATTCATGAATGTTCTCATAGCATACTTAATGCTTGACTAGAACTTAGGGCTAATTAGCAATGCAAAGTGATAATCAGAATAATTTATATGATTAAAAACAGTACTACTAATACTACTACTACTAATAATAATAATAATGATAATTGTAATAACTACAACAGAATAATAGCAGCAGAGCCTAATCTCAAAACCATAAAGACTTACAAAGACAAGCAGCATTAAGACCAGTTAAATTGATCAGATCAGATGGGCATGCAATCCCTCGACTCCTGCAGGTCTTCCCTATGACCTTGCGGGGTCTTAGTACTCGTTGTAACTTAATCGACGTTGGGTGACTTGGGTCGCAGTCTCGCAGAGCAGAAATTTCCGAGCTGATACCTAGGCCTAGTTAGCTACACCGGTAAGCGAGAGCGGCATACGTCTGTTGGTTGCAACGGACTGCGGTTCAAGCCCCGGACTGGGAGTTGACACTCAGAGATTTTGATATCTCGGGCTAGCACGCATGAGACGCGGTGGCGCAAGCTGCTGCGGAGCGACCTTGGGCAAGTTGCTTACCCATCATTGTCTGTGGCAGTGATTCCCAACCTTTTTTGGCTTGCGGCACACTAAGAAAGAATTAAAAATTTCGCGGCACACTTAATAATAATTACCTTTTTAAAATCTATTTGTCACTATTATTTAATAATATTCTAAAGTAGGCCTTTATTAGACAATAAAAACATTAAAATTTTAATGTTTTTATTGTCTAATAAAGGCCTACTTTAGTGAGTCTAGCCAGTTAGCAGATAAAATTGAAACGAGGCTCCAGAGACGACAATCATACTCGCATTTCATCGTCGATTCTATAAGAAGTCTCTCAATCTTTTTACACTTGATTTCAGTTCAGGCTGAAAATCTAAATTCACAAAACAACGAAGATGCAAATGGCATAAGAATCTTGACTCCTGTTGAACTGATCGAAGGATATGATTTCTGAATGGAAAGCCAAAACTCATCCAAATTATTTTCGTAAAAGGTTGACTGATAAAATTTTACATTTCGTAAATCAATGAGCTGTTCTTTATCCTCGTTTGTAAGATCTGTTGTTTTACCGATTACGAATGGACTGATAACCAGTCAAAATAGTCGATTGCAAGCAAAGGGAAGTAGTGTTGTATCAATGTGTTCAGTGTTTTAGGTGCAATTTTTTTAAAACAGATTCATTGACCGTGGTCCGTGGGAAAACAATCAATATTTCCCTTGGAGATCTTAACCTGCTACAGCGTGAGAGATCATTAGGACCAACTGACTTAAGTTTTGATGTTGCAGCGATGATGTTTTCGGATGTTTTGTTTGAAATCAATATTAATTAACAGCATATTTGAATTTTTCCCGCGGCACACTAGCAAAGTTCTCGCGGCACACTAGTGTGCCGCGGCACACAGGTTGGGAATCACTGGTCTGTGGGGAAGGCAACGGGAAACCACCTCACTCATCTCATCCCCAGGGCCGGTTTGCACATGACAAGGCATAAGGTAATCTAGGTATAGTGCCTATAGGCTACCCGACTTAACAACTCCCGACTTAGCCATTGGATTTTATCCGTATGCACGAGACAAAATAGCAAGGAACATAACTAATCTACACATTTCTTGCACCCGACGATGCATGACGCTTGCTCTTCCCCCAATTCAATAGGTTATGGCTGAGCGCGCATGCGTGAAAGATATTATATGCGGTCGTTGCCAGCGTGGGGTAAACAGATTCGGACCTAAAGACGGGTCGCAGGGAAATATCGACGGCTTCCTATTGTTCGCGCTGTCCAGCTAACGTCGGCCGTCTATTGTTCACAATGGGAGTAGCCGGCTTTTGTCCGGGGACATTTTACCCGGGAACATTTTATCCTCGGACTTTTTGTCCAGGGACATTTTTCCGGGGACATTTTGTCCGGGTACATGTCATCTGGGGACTTTTTGCTCAGGGACATTTTATCCGGGGACATTCTGTCCGGGGACTTTTTGTCCTTGGACTTTTTATCCTGGGGCATTTTGTCCGGGACAATTTGTCCGGTGCATTTTGTCCGTCCGCGATTGAATGAGCTGCTTGACTTTGTTGACTTGGGCTACAGCTAGCTCTATTGTGGGCGATACTTCACTTTCAGTCGTTCTCGTATGTCGCGCGGTTTTTCGTAATTATTGGAGGCCTAACGTAAAGTTTTGGGGACTCAAGTCTGTTTTTGGGGTGGTGTCGGGGTCAAGTACCATAGCACCGACACTGCTAGGAGACTGGCTCGCATGGCTACACCGGTAAGGCCGCGCGTCTGCACGCAAATCACGCTGTGAAAGAGCGTGCGGACCGCGGTTCGAATCCCGAAGGTGGCTATTTCAGAGATTCAAAAATCTCGGGCTAGCACGGTCCGTCCACGGGGACCTGAATGGCGTGGCGACGCTAATCATCTTCGATAATTATGGCAGTGTCGTTAAACATGTAACAATTAATTACTGCTAGGAGACGCCTTTTGAACGTTGGAAGTAAATCTGAGCAACGAAGCGAGAGCGGAAATCAATTCAACTTCCTATAGTATAGGAGCAGATACACGCGTAATGCATGCGACTGTTTTGCATAGGGGCTCAGATATATAAAAGACCCATATTTAATCGCAGTCTATGAGTAGACTAAGTGTTAGAGGACTGAAGGTGTGTTGTGCTGATGACTATGCACGCTAAACAGAGTTAACAGACAATTTAAAGTTAAACCAGATAGGCTAGCTAAGCTGTGACTGGCCAAGCATCTCTATAAGAAGGGCTGTTTTTAAGGAATTTTTAGAACTGCACATCCTCTTCTCTCCTTTCTCATCCTCCATGGTACCGTAAATTACTTCAAATCTGAGGAAAATGACCTATTTTTACTAGTTTTAACTGCACAGAACGTGACGGAAGTGCTTCTACAACTGCACGAATCCATTTAGAACTGCACATTTTGTGTAGAACTGCACGTTAAAAAAGCCCTGTCTCTAAGAATAATATACTGTAGGCCTACATGTAGGCCTAGGACTAATTAATTGGCATATAGAATAGATTGATAGTAATAGGAATTTCGATCCTATCGACATGTAAGCCTATGCAATGTATGCATGTGATGTAGCCTATGTTTGCATCTCTGAAGACACTGCTTGTAGAGCATTTCCTTCCCTTCTGGTTTTTTGAAATGACAAATGCACAACAAACATAAACAATATTATTGTAGGCATAGCTTGAAGAGGCGCTATAATAATTATGCCTTTGTACATTTATGAGGATTGATCGATTTTAATGATTGACTGATTGATCGATCGATTGATTGATCGATTGATTGATTGATTGATTGATTGATTAATTCAATCAATCGAGCGAATGTTTGGTTGGTTGGTTGGTTGGTTGGCTGGCTGGCTGGCTGGCTGGCTGGCTGACTGACTGACTGACCTGGGACTAATATCGATATTAGTCCCAGGACTGACTGACTGGCTGGCTGGCTGGCTGAACTGACTGACTGACTGACTGACTGACTGACTGACTGACTGACTGACTGACTGACTGACTGACTGACTGACTGACTGACTGACTGACTGACTGACACAAAGCAATGTCACAGTGACAAAGACATTAAATTTTTGTTCGGTTTGCCATAGGAGACTGAAGTCTCTCCGGTCTATGCTATTGACCACAGACTTCTATGCAGCAAACCCTACACTCCTACAGGTTAATAATGACGGAACCGCAAAAAACTGGTCTAATTCTGGGTGAGGAAATGACTTACCCGGAAGATAAGCCGTACAAGCGTATCACCCGAAAGTAAGACGACTTGCACGATAATCCTTTCCCTTCGGACCAGTTATTTAATTCATGTTTTCGTTCTCTTTATAAGACGTACGAATTGACTTTTCTTTTAAAAAGGTGTCTAAGGGACTTTCATTTTCGGTTAATAATTCAGTAATAATTAACTTTAAAAGTTCATTTACTATTATTTCCGCACATTATTGCTACCACAGCTGTTCAATATTATTTTACACATTGTAATAATGTGATTGTTAGGTAATTAATATGTTTTGCTTAAGACGAATCATTTATATAAATTCATGGGCCCATCGCTATACAACACGACAAACTCTGGCTGACTATGTTAGAAATGGGTTTCCCGCCTCAAATAGTTCAGCTGCTGCAGAAACTTTACAAAAAACAACGCGCAAATATTAGGACAGATGGACTTACGTCAGCATGGTTCAGAGTTAAGAAAGGAGTGCGACAAGGGTGTAACCTTTCACCATGTCTTTTTAACATTCTAGCAGAACAAGTAATGAGGAAAGCCTTGCAGGGATTCAACAGTGGGTTCAGAATCGGGGGTAAAACCATTAACAACCTAAGATACGCAGATGACATTGTATTACTGACTACATCACCAGAGGAGCTACAAGAATTGGTGGACAGGGTTGAGAGGTCTGCAAACGAGTATAGCATGAAGATTAATGCCGCAAAGACGAAGGTCATGACAAATACGGACACAGAATTGGAGATTAGAGTGATCAGTGGTAGTTTAGAGCAGGTAGACTCCTTTGTCTATCTGGGAAGCAGAGTAACGAAAGATGCAGACTGTAATGTAGAAGTGAAAACAAGGTTAGCCATGGGTACATCAGTCATGATTAAGTTGACAAAGGTATGGAAGAATAAGGCAATCAGCTCCAAGACAAAAATACGGCTGATGAGGGCCTTAGTGTGGCCAGTAGCAACATACGGTTGTGAGACGTGGACTCTAAAGAAGGAGGAAGAAAGAATTATACAGGCTTTCGAAAACAAATGCATTAGGAAATTACTACGTATTTCATGGACAGAAATGTTGACTAATGAACGAGTTTACAAATTAGCAGGAACAAAATGCGAGTTGTTAGGCCATGTCAAAACCCGGAAATTACGATACTTTGGCCACATCCTGCGACAGCCGGACAATATTGAAAATAGTGTCATGATGGGGTTGGTGGAGGGTGTTCGTAGCCGCGGTAGACCTAGAGTATGCTGGCTCGATAACATCACGTTGTGGACCGGTCTATCGGGAGCGGCGCTATTGAGGACAGTAAAAGACAGATCTTGCTGGAGTACATTGGTCCGATCATGCAGCCAACCGTCGCGAAGCGACGTCGGCGCAATGACATGACATGACATCGCTATAGCAATTACTATTAGGCCTATTATTTTTTGGCAGGTTTATTTTTTAACAGGCTTTTAAAAGGTGATTCTGCCAACGAACTATTGTTTCTTAAGTTTCCAAGTTCAAAAATTTGCTCCATGACCACATTTTTCTTCACATAAGTAGGGGAGATAGGCCGGTAGTAATTCACCCACGTGACCAGTGACGTCATCGGGGTCAAGGTCAAGGTCAAAGGGAAAGGTCAAGGTCATCTTAATTAGGTCATCTTAATTAGGTCATCTTAATTAGGTCATCTTAATTAGGTCATCTTAATTAGGTCATCTTAATTAGGGCAATTATACTAATTAGTTAGCTATTATTAGTAATTAGTTAGCTATTATTAGTAATTATCTAACCCTAATTAGCACAACAAAGGCTCCGCTAACCCTAACTAGCACTACAAAGCTCCGCCAATCCATATAGTTAGCTATTATTACTAATTAGTTAGCTATTATTAGTAATTAGTTAGCTATTATTAGTCATTATCTAACCCTAAATTGCACAACAAAGGAACTACCAACCCTAAATAGCACTACAAAGCTTCGAAAATACATATAGTTAGCTATTATTAGTAATTAGTTAGCTATTATTAGTAATTAGTTAGCTATTATTAGGCATTAGTGACGGCTAATTAGCGCAACAAAGGCGTATTGAATCCTAACTAGCACTACAAAGCTCAGCCAGCTCATATAGTTAGCAATTATTAGTAATTAGTTAGCGATTATTAGTAATTAGTTAGCTATTATTAGTAATTACTGAACCTCATTTAGCACTATATGGCCAACTCCACAGCCTATACATCTCTCCCCACTCCGACCAGAAATGACTCATCGGAAGTGCCGCAGCGCATCATAGGAGCTGCACTGGCTTCCACTCCTCGGCACCCTCCCCACAATTCATTCAAATTTCATATCCTCACTTGTAAATTGAACCCTACTTAGCCGCGCAAGGCCCACATCAACCCTAAATGACACAGCATATACTCTCACCCTCCACAACCTTCAACCTCACCCTCCTTTCCACCCCTCCCCCACCCACAAGTAATCATTTTACACACAAGGCCGGCTCAAGCAGACAGCAGCGAACCCTAGAGAGCGACCAATCAGAAGGCTAGAGCTCATAGGCACGGCATCTCTCTCCATCCACAGCCTTCCAACTCACCCTCCAACCCTCCATTCCACCCCTCCCCACCCACAAATAAGCATTTTACACACAAGGACTGCACAAGCACGCAGCTTCGAACCCTAGAGAGCGACCAATCAGAAGTATACATCCCATAGGCATGGCATCTTTCGCCCTCCACAGCCTTCAACCTCACACTCCAACCCGCCATTCCACCCCTCCCCACCCACAAATATTCATTTTACACACAAGATATGAGCATTATGGAAGCGAGAAACTTAGAGAGGGCGCAAACAGGAGGCTATATTCTATAAGCATGGCATCTCTCATCCTCCACAGCATTCAACCTCACCCTCCAACCATCCATTCCACCCCTCCCCACTCACAAATATTCATTTTACACACAAGAGCTGGCCAATCAGAAAGCGAGAAACCTAGTGAGCGACCAATCAGAAGGCGAGAAATCCTATCCACATTCCACCACACCCTCCAAACCTCCATGCCTTCACGCCAAATACACAAATTTGACTTACATGTATAAAATTTAAGCCTCCAGCAACAGCTAAAACCTACACATGAACCCTTCCGAAGAATATAATTCCAACATATGTGCCAAAAATATCATCAATTTTCGGCATTTTATTCGAAAATATGTATATAACAGCAATAAATACAATTAAATTATACTAAATTTTGACAATTATTCAGAATTTGTTACAATACTAAGCAAACTATAGCAGACAAGCGCCATTTTCTTATATATTTCTTCTATATTTCTTTCATTTCAAGCAAGTACAAACCCAAAAACCGAAGAAACGCTCAACCTTCCTTTCGGAAGATGGTAACATTTCTTACTTCCTTGCATCCACGAACACAAAAACTTAAGAACCTTGCACCTTCCACTCCCAAGATGCTGCCATTTCTAACTTTCTTGCACACACAAACTCAAAAACTGACGAATCCTGCAACCGCCATTTTGGAAAATGGCAACATTTCTTACTTCCTTGCACACTCGAACTCAAAAACCGACGAATCGCTCAGCCTTCCTTTCGGAAGATGGGGCCATTTCTAACTTTCTTGCATACACGAACTCAAAAACCGACGAATACTTCAACCTTCTACTCCCAAGATGGCGGCATTTCTAACTATTTGCATACACGAACTCAAAAACCGACGAGTACTTCATCCTTCCACGCCCAATATTGCGACATTTCCCAATTCCTTGTACACGAAAACTCAAAAACTTAAGAATCGTGGAACATTTCACGCCCAATATGATGAAATTTCTAACTTTCTTACACACACGATCTCAAAAACCGACCAATACTTCAACCTTCCACTCCCAAGACGGCGCCATTTCTAACTTTTTGCATACACGAACTCAAAAACCGACGAATACTTCAACCTTCCACTCCCAAGATGGTGACATTTCTTAATTCCTTGCACACGAAAACTCAGAAACTTAAGAACCTTGCAACATTTCGCGTCCAAACGACGAAATTTCTAACTTTCTTGCACACACGAACTCAAAAATGGACGAATACTTCAACCTTCCAAGCCCAAGATGGCAATATTTCTAACTTTCTTGCGAACACAAACTCAAAAACCGACAAATACTTCAACCTTTCACGTCCAAGATGGCGACATTTCTCACTTCCTTGCACACAGAAACACAAAAATCGATGAATCGGCCAGCAGTGCTATCAGCCGGAGGCAACATGGCCACCTTTCTACATCATACACACAAACACACACACACACAAGCACACATACACAGCATTTCTTACGAGTCTAAATCCAACTATCACATATATGCATCCTTCATTTCACAAGATGTCGCATCTTCACTCTTTCACACACATACACATGAAACCAAAAGCCATGGAAACACACAAGCTTCAAATCCCTAGGCGGCGCACTTGCAGCATTTATCAAAAATGAACAAACTTCTGCTCGCAAGGTGGCGCCCGCGCAACTTTTCCTGCCCAAACATGATCAAATAACTAATACATACACCATTTCTCATACGCGTAAGGCCATCTATCACACACAAACAACTTTCCCACTACAAGATAATGCACGCTCAATCTTTAACACACACACGCACACACGCACACACACGCACACATACACACACACACACACGCACACACACACACACGCACACACAGACAATTTTCCCACTACAAGGTAATGCACAGCCAATCTTTTGCACACACACACACACACACACACACACACACACACACACACGAGAACTCTTAAAATTTCTAAGTTACAGACATATACTTTGTACAATTTTTCTAAATTAAGGTAGTAAAGACATACGAAACTGTGAAGAATGTAATATGTATAAGGCAATTGCACGAAATTCATAGCTATAAAGTAACAGGAATTGAACATTGGCACAGGCAAAATGATAAGTATGATAGTTGCGCGAGCGAATAGGACTTGGATTTTTCGAAATATTTCAAAGTCAGACGCATGCTATTACCAATGTACGTATTCAAACAGGCAAATTTACTAAGTATGAAATGTAGAGATTGCATGGCGAACGATGTAAGAGACAAAGCGTGGGGTGGGGAGAGGGGCACATTCTTAAGTTTATGGAAACAAAGGTGTTCATTGTTTGCAATATGACAGCAATTTTTGTAAAGTTAGGTTTGCAGGAAGTGTATTACATGGCTTTTTAGGGTTGAGTGTGTTAAGTTGGCGAAATTTGGGGTGGGGGAGAGTGTGCAGGATTACGATTTGCAGAAACAAAAGATGTGACGCACATGCGATGAGTCATCGATTTCAGCAAAGTTCGAATATATCGAGCGAAGAATGCAAGTTAGGGTTGCCAGCGGCATATTACACGTTGAATTAGGTGTAGCGGACACGCGCTACTTGACCGAAACTTGCGTTCGACAAGTCGAAAACAATAAGTTCCAAAATTTTTGCAGGGCAAATTCGCGCGGCGGCGGCACCCTTCGTGCGCTGCGGCGGCGGCGGCGCTGCGACCCGTTCCTCTCGTGCAACTTCGGCTCCAGCGGCGTGGCGACGGCTGCAACATGCGCGCCCAATTAGATCAAGCTTTGACCCGTACAAGCTAAAGTCGAATACGCCCCGGCACAAATCTTTCAATAATTTCCATAACCCACAATACGCATGAGACTTTAGCTTCATACGAGTCAAAGCACGATCGATTGGGCGTGTATGCCGCATCCGACGCCACGCCGCAGGAGCCGAAGTCGCCCGAGAGGAACGGGTCGCAGCGCCGCCGCCGCCGCAGCGCACGAGGGGTCGCCGCCGCGCGAATTTGCCCTGCAAAATTTCGGAACTTAGCGTTTTCGACTTGTCGAATACAGGTTTCGACCAAGTTGCGCGTGTCCGCTACACCTAATTCACCTTGTAATATGCCGCTGGCAACCCTAACTTGCATTCTTCGCTCGCTATAATCGCACTTTGCTGAAATCAATGACTCATCACATATGAGTCACATCTTTTGTTTCCGCAAAATCTAAGCCTGCACACTCTCCCCCACCCCATATTTCGCCAACTTAACACACTCAACCCTAAAAAGCCATGTAATACACTTCCTGCAAACCTAACTTTACCAAAATTGCTGTCATATTGCAAACAATGAACACCTTTGTTTCCACAAATTGAAGAATGTGCCCCTCTCCCCACTCCACGCTTTGTCTCTTACATCGTTCCCCATGCAATTTCTGCATTTCATACTTAGCAAATTTGCCTGTTTGAATACGTACATTGGTAATAGCATGCGTCTGACTTTGAAATATTTCGAAAAATCCAAGTCCTATTCGCTCGCGCAACTATCATACTTATCATTTTGCCTGTGCCAATGTTCAATTCCTGCTACTTTAAAGCTATGAATTTCGTGCAATTGCCTTATACATATTACATTCTTCACAGTTTCGTATGTCTTTACTGCCTTAATTTAGAAAAATTGTACAAAGTATATGTCTGTAACTTAGAAATTTTAAGAGTTCTCGTGTGTGTGTGTGTGTGTGTGTGTGTGTGTGTGTGTGTGTGTGTGTGTGTGTGTGTGTGTGTGTGTGTGTGTGTGTGTGTGTGTGTGTGTGTGTGTGTGTGTGTGTGTGTGTGTGCAAAAGATTGGCTGTGCATTACCTTGTAGTGGGAAAATTGTCTGTGTGTGCGTGTGTGTGTGTGCGTGTGTGTGTGTGTATGTGTATGTGTGTGTGCGTGTGTGCGTGTGTGTTAAAGATTGAGCGTGCATTATCTTGTAGTGGGAAAGTTGTTTGTGTGTGATAGATGGCCTTACGCGTATGAGAAATGGTGTATGTATTAGTTATTTGATCATGTTCGGGCAGGAAAAGTTGCGCGGGCGCCACCTTGCGAGCAGAAGTTTGTTCATTTTTGATAAATGCTGCAAGTGCGCCACCTAGGGATTTGAAGCTTGTGTGTTTCCATGGCTTTTGGTTTCATGTGTATGTGTGTGAAAGAGTGAAGATGCTACATCTTGTGAAATGAAGGATGCATATATGTGATAGTTGGATTTAGACTCGTAAGAAATGCTGTGTATGTGTGCTTGTGTGTGTGTGTGTTTGTGTGTATGATGTAGAAAGGTGGCCATGTTGCCTCCGGCTGATAGCACTGCTGGCCGATTCATCGATTTTTGTGTTTCTGTGTGCAAGGAAGTGAGAAATGTCGCCATCTTGGACGTGAAAGGTTGAAGTATTTGTCGGTTTTTGAGTTTGTGTTCGCAAGAAAGTTAGAAATATTGCCATCTTGGGCTTGGAAGGTTGAAGTATTCGTCCATTTTTGAGTTCGTGTGTGCAAGAAAGTTAGAAATTTCGTCGTTTGGACGCGAAATGTTGCAAGGTTCTTAAGTTTCTGAGTTTTCGTGTGCAAGGAATTAAGAAATGTCACCATCTTGGGAGTGGAAGGTTGAAGTATTCGTCGGTTTTTGAGTTCGTGTATGCAAAAAGTTAGAAATGGCGCCGTCTTGGGAGTGGAAGGTTGAAGTATTGGTCGGTTTTTGAGATCGTGTGTGTAAGAAAGTTAGAAATTTCATCATATTGGGCGTGAAATGTTCCACGATTCTTAAGTTTTTGAGTTTTCGTGTACAAGGAATTGGGAAATGTCGCAATATTGGGCGTGGAAGGATGAAGTACTCGTCGGTTTTTGAGTTCGTGTATGCAAATAGTTAGAAATGCCGCCATCTTGGGAGTAGAAGGTTGAAGTATTCGTCGGTTTTTGAGTTCGTGTATGCAAGAAAGTTAGAAATGGCCCCATCTTCCGAAAGGAAGGCTGAGCGATTCGTCGGTTTTTGAGTTCGAGTGTGCAAGGAAGTAAGAAATGTTGCCATTTTCCAAAATGGCGGTTGCAGGATTCGTCAGTTTTTGAGTTTGTGTGTGCAAGAAAGTTAGAAATGGCAGCATCTTGGGAGTGGAAGGTGCAAGGTTCTTAAGTTTTTGTGTTCGTGGATGCAAGGAAGTAAGAAATGTTACCATCTTCCGAAAGGAAGGTTGAGCGTTTCTTCGGTTTTTGGGTTTGTACTTGCTTGAAATGAAAGAAATATAGAAGAAATATATAAGAAAATGGCGCTTGTCTGCTATAGTTTGCTTAGTATTGTAACAAATTCTGAATAATTGTCAAAATTTAGTATAATTTAATTGTATTTATTGCTGTTATATACATATTTTCGAATAAAATGCCGAAAATTGATGATATTTTTGGCACATATGTTGGAATTATATTCTTCGGAAGGGTTCATGTGTAGGTTTTAGCTGTTGCTGGAGGCTTAAATTTTATACATGTAAGTCAAATTTGTGTATTTGGCGTGAAGGCATGGAGGTTTGGAGGGTGTGGTGGAATGTGGATAGGATTTCTCGCCTTCTGATTGGTCGCTCACTAGGTTTCTCGCTTTCTGATTGGCCAGCTCTTGTGTGTAAAATGAATATTTGTGAGTGGGGAGGGGTGGAATGGATGGTTGGAGGGTGAGGTTGAATGCTGTGGAGGATGAGAGATGCCATGCTTATAGAATATAGCCTCCTGTTTGCGCCCTCTCTAAGTTTCTCGCTTCCATAATGCTCATATCTTGTGTGTAAAATGAATATTTGTGGGTGGGGAGGGGTGGAATGGCGGGTTGGAGTGTGAGGTTGAAGGCTGTGGAGGGCGAAAGATGCCATGCCTATGGGATGTATACTTCTGATTGGTCGCTCTCTAGGGTTCGAAGCTGCGTGCTTGTGCAGTCCTTGTGTGTAAAATGCTTATTTGTGGGTGGGGAGGGGTGGAATGGAGGGTTGGAGGGTGAGTTGGAAGGCTGTGGATGGAGAGAGATGCCGTGCCTATGAGCTCTAGCCTTCTGATTGGTCGCTCTCTAGGGTTCGCTGCTGTCTGCTTGAGCCGGCCTTGTGTGTAAAATGATTACTTGTGGGTGGGGGAGGGGTGGAAAGGAGGGTGAGGTTGAAGGTTGTGGAGGGTGAGAGTATATGCTGTGTCATTTAGGGTTGATGTGGGCCTTGCGCGGCTAAGTAGGGTTCAATTTACAAGTGAGGATATGAAATTTGAATGAATTGTGGGGAGGGTGCCGAGGAGTGGAAGCCAGTGCAGCTCCTATGATGCGCTGCGGCACTTCCGATGAGTCATTTCTGGTCGGAGTGGGGAGAGATGTATAGGCTGTGGAGTTGGCCATATAGTGCTAAATGAGGTTCAGTAATTACTAATAATAGCTAACTAATTACTAATAATCGCTAACTAATTACTAATAATTGCTAACTATATGAGCTGGCTGAGCTTTGTAGTGCTAGTTAGGATTCAATACGCCTTTGTTGCGCTAATTAGCCGTCACTAATGCCTAATAATAGCTAACTAATTACTAATAATCGCTAACTAATTACTAATAATTGCTAACTATATGAGCTGGCTGAGCTTTGTAGTGCTAGTTAGGATTCAATACGCCTTTGTTGCGCTAATTAGCCGTCACTAATGCCTAATAATAGCTAACTAATTACTAATAATAGCTAACTAATTACTAATAATAGCTAACTATATGTATTTTCGAAGCTTTGTAGTGCTATTTAGGGTTGGTAGTTCCTTTGTTGTGCAATTTAGGGTTAGATAATGACTAATAATAGCTAACTAATTACTAATAATAGCTAACTAATTAGTAATAATAGCTAACTATATGGATTGGCGGAGCTTTGTAGTGCTAGTTAGGGTTAGCGGAGCCTTTGTTGTGCTAATTAGGGTTAGATAATTACTAATAATAGCTAACTAATTACTAATAATAGCTAACTAATTAGTATAATTGCCCTAATTAAGATGACCTAATTAAGATGACCTAATTAAGATGACCTAATTAAGATGACCTAATTAAGATGACCTAATTAAGATGACCTTGCCCTTTGACCTTGACCTTGACCCCGATGACGTCACTGGTCACGTGGGTGAATTACTACCGGCCTATCTCCCCTACTCACATAGGTCTATACATAGGCGGAGACCTGGGCCGAGAATTGGGGGGACGGAAAGACGCGAGATTTTCCGAAAAATTTCTGACGACCGGCGAAATCTCGTAAAAAAGTTTTTTTTTAGTCATCCGGCCAAAATTTCGACGAAATTTTCTATTTTCGCCGCCAAAAAAGTCTTGACGCTCAAACATTGGGGGGGGGGGGGACAAATGCATGGGCCGTCCCCCCAACACTTTTATTGGGGGGACCGTCCCCTCTGTCCCCCCTAGGTCTCCGCCCATGAGCCTATACATTTTCTGACACGACAAATTTCTAAGTCCGAATAAAATACCAACGGTGGAAGGTTCAATGAGGTAAAGTATGCTCCACTTTAAGCTAAATGCATGACATTGCAATTGCACGCATAACGCATTGTCACTTTAGCAGAAATTCAAACGTGTAACAGATGCAATCATAGGTCTATAATAATATTATTGTGTTTCATTTGTTGAACTAATTAAATTAGTTCAACAAATGAAACACAATAATTATAGACCTAGTGTACCTATCAGTTTTGTTGCCAATTAAACGAATATAATAATAAAGGTCCAATCTTATGCTGACGACCTGCAAACTTATGTCCACTGTCTGGCGGTCCATGCCAGTGGCGGAGACCTGGGGGGAGCATTTGGGGGACGGACCGAAAAATTTCCATCTTTTGACGGAAAAAAATTCTGGTCATCCTCCGAAATCTCAAAAAAATTTCGCCGCCAAAAAAGTTGATCACCTTTTTTTTAGTCATCCGGCCAAATTTCGGAAAAATTTCTGTTTTCGCCGCCAAAAAAGTTGAGGACCTGTTTTTTTAGTCTTGACGCTCAACGATTGGGAGGGACAAATGCATGGGCCGTCCCCCCCAACACCTCCATTTGGGGGGACCGTCACCTCTGTCCCCCCTAGGTCTCCGCCCCTGGTCCATGCTGATGC
The DNA here is from genome assembly GCA_949752735.1 of Lumbricus terrestris. Taxonomy (NCBI): domain Eukaryota; kingdom Metazoa; phylum Annelida; class Clitellata; order Crassiclitellata; family Lumbricidae; genus Lumbricus; species Lumbricus terrestris. The sequence continues at coordinate 60,886,428 of OX457040.1, read as the reverse complement.
AGCGGTTGGAACTATAGGCTAAGTCAGACTATAATTATATAGTGACCCTCTGGTGAAGGAGGCATCGGACACCTACGGGCGTTGGGCCCACGGTTGTTGATGATGAATTGATGATTAGTGACCCTGCAGTCCTGGATGTCCTCAAACCGCCTGCGCCTTAACCCTAATAAGACTCAGCTTATCTGGATTGGAAAGCAGCTTTCTAAAATTGTGCTATCTTCCCTATTCTTGAATTATCCACATTTCACTTTTTCCACTTCAGTCCGGGATTTCAAAGTCATCCTAGACCAGGAACTCGCATTTACTCGGCACATTAACCTTCTAAGTCGCAGCTGTTAGGCCTTGCCGCCTACTACCAGTTTCGGCAGCTCAATGTCATATCCCGCTCTCTGACTCCTAGTCCTAGAGCAGCCTCAACACGTACTAAGTCTTGTTCATGCGTTTGTAGTTTCACGTTTGGACTACTGAATGCATTGCTGCTTAAACTGGCCAGTGCTTCAATGTGAAATGCTTTGACAATAGTCTGCATTGATCATTCGTTCATTTGGGAACTTATTTAGCGCCCGTTCCATAAACCTACTCAGGAGCGATCCTAGCCCAGCCACGGCTATAAAAAGATTTGAGTGCTTTGTATAGTTCGGAAATGGTAGGCCTCTAATAGTCGTCGAATCTGATAGAACATTAACCATTACAGACCATGAAACTGCCATTGATAACCTAAAGCAATCAATTATCGCACCTACGTTTGATCCAAATCATCGGTTCCGAACGTCGCATAGGCCTATATACGGTCTTTTTAGTTTATAGTTTATACATTTATCGTCTCATATGAATTTATGTTATTAACGAATAGACCTAGGCTAACTGTGTGATCGTTTACCGGTAGGCTAGCCTACTTCAAAGCATCCGTTTTTAAACTTAACGTGCGATAAGTGTGCTACAGAGGAGGAATTGTCAGGGGTATAACTGGAAAGTCAAAACCGGGGGACAAACGTTCGGAGGGGTAATTGTCCGTGGAATATGTCCGAGGGAATTATGTCCAGGACTCCAGAGGGAAATGTCCGTTACCCTTAATAGGCCAACTGAGAGACGCGAATACCTGATGTGGCATAAGGTTGAATGACTTCCATATAGCAGTATAAATACTCCCTGTTGCACTTGTGACTTGCCTCTGTGGCAGTATGAGCATCGTAGAAAATTACTTAAGGGGTGGGATCAGTCGTTGCAGTGTGTAATGAAGATTTCATTGTGGAATCCTAAGAAAAACTTGGGGGTTGAACCCCTTCAACCCACCCTGCAACATGGTCCGTAAGCGAAAGTGTAATCCTCTTCTCCATTATACTGTATACTATAGGATTAGGCCATAGTCGTCTGCATTGGTACCTGATCACCTCTGTCTGTGTGACCTCGGTGAACCACTTAAACTTTACATCTATAGTGACGTTGTCAAAAGCGTCCGCATACAAATCTTGGCATCCTCGGCTTAACCTTTTCGTCAGTACACCTCTGCTCAGTCTGATATATACCAACGAACCTCTTGAACTCTATGTTGGCTGTGGCATATTGTCTGTATACTGGCTTCTCCAATCCCTGCCTCTCTTTCACTTGACACCATATCCTGCTTCCTCATTATTCATCCTTTATTTGAAAGACTTTGGTAACCCCAGACTGCACCGGATGCCTACTGAATGGCATTCCAAAAGATCACGTCTCAGTTGGTGCAAACTTTTAACAAACGAAAGCGCTCTCTTTCCTTAAAATAGAACGTCGGGGTTCTAATAAATAAAAATGATAATAAATAACAGCGGGGGTGTTGTATGGAAACCTTCATGATAAATTGCCATGTTGTCTCCTTAAATAGACGCTCTCCTGCAGACACGAATCGTATACCGTGAAAACAGCAAGAACCACTGATCCACTCGTTGACCCGAGTCGCACTGCAGTCCGTGCCAGACTCAACAGTCTGCAGAAAGGCTGGATGCTTTTGGGTGATGATGAAGACTAATGGGGGAAGGCGTCAATGGGTGCCACACCCCCCTGCCAGGCAACTCACCCGATTTACCCAGGACGCAGCCTGGGCAGAGTTGGGGCAGCAGCTTCGCTCCACCTACCCTTTCATTCGTTCATTCAATTACTTTTACATGTAGGCCTAGAGGAGTTTTATAGCGCCCGTTGCGGCGACCATGGTTTAAAGTGGTGTGAACAGTGTTCCCACTGCTCTCGAAATTCCTTTCTTGCGTTCTCACCGCTCAGCAGGCATGGAACCCCGGAGACGCGTGCGTTACAATAAAACTCTTCTTGGGCGTTTCCACTGCTCACCCATTCGGCGTTTCCACTGCTCACCCATTCGGCGTTCCCACTGCTCACCCATTCGGCGTTCCCACTGCTCACCCATTCGGCGTTCCCACTGCTCACCCAAAACCACTTTAAGCACTGACCCGGGTGACTAATGATGATAATATATTATATTTTAGGTTATGCACTGTTGTTGCAAAGTGATAATCTATCTCGCGCTCTTTGAGGTCACTTACTTATTTGCCTGCTTGCTTACTTACTTACTAGCCAACATAATTACTTGCTGACTCGGTGAAGCTCTATATGTCTAAAGATGACATTGCAGGTTGTCTGGTCATATCTGGCGACTTCGCGTGCATGTTCCGTCGAAGATGTACCCAGTAGTTCAAAAGGAAAAACTACGGAGCTATATAAATAACGGTTATCCATAATCGGTCGTAGGCCTATACACGTGTACACGTGTAAAAGTTCAAAAGAGGTTACGTAAATAAAGTGGTAGATAGCGATGAGGAGAATTTTTTTAACGAACTTTTTTGATGTCAGTACTTTTCAATTATGGCTTCAAACTGGGACAGAGACATCGCCAAAGTTTTTGATAAATGATGCAGTCGTCAACATCTGTTTGGTCTTTAATTCTCATCAATCATCTATATGTGCGTATAAAACTTCACGTTGCTTCAATAACAGTTGTACAGCGGTGATTCCCACTCCCAAATTAACTTGTTCCAAGCTGCCATTCTTAGCAAGCTGCTTCCAGGTTTATACGAAGCTGCGAGTGACAGATGGCTCTGCTGTTGCTCCGAGCCTCCGACGATCACGTCAAGATACACTCGATCGTTGCGAACGTTATCTTGGCACTGCACCGGAGCAGCAGCATAAGTACGCGAGTTGCATTTAGGCCTAACTGATGAATAAAAATAAATAAACAACTTCTGTTATCAGTATTTTCATTATTATCATTATTATCGTTGTTATCATCGTTGTCGTCGTCGTTGTCTTTATCATGGTCATCATCAACGTTTTCATCATCGTCGTCATCATCATCATTATCATGGTCATTATTATGATCATTATTAGCATCATCGTAGTCGTTGTCATTATGATTTTCATCTGCAGCATTATCATCACCAACGTCGTCGTCGTCATCATCATCATCATCATCAACGTCGTCGTCAACATCATCATCGTCATCAACATGGTCATTATTATCATTATGATTGTCATCATTTTAATCGTCGTCATTATTGTTATCATCAGTATTACCATCCTCATTATCACCACCATGTCAAGACTGTAGACAGCAACTTGTACAACTCTCTTCACAGTCGATCGATCGATCACTGCAGTATATAATTCTCTGTTTAACGACGCTCTCTGATTATGATGATTACCTTCGTCGACCTCCTCCATTATCCAAGCTATGGACTGGCACTTTCTGAGCAAAGCAGTTCTTTTGTTGTCCGTTTCTTTGTCTGTCTGTCTGTCTGTCTGTCTGTCTTTCTCCTTTCTGTCTGTCTGTCGTCTGTCTGCCTGTCTGTCTGTCCGTCTGTAGGCCTGTATGTCCGTTTGTGCCTGCATGTCTGTCTGTCTGTTTTGCTACGGTCTACCCGTTTGTCCAGTGGCGTAGCAATAGGTCGTGCAGCCTCGATCTGCAGTGCACAAGGGCCCCCGGCTGTATACAGAGGGTCCCCCGCGGTCAGAGTAAATTTTTTACAAACACTTCAGAACGCGCATGTGCATTTAGGCCTAGGCCTATAATATAGACTTGCATGAATAGGATAGAAATGCCCTTTCATAATTCATTGTTACTCGCCCACCTGCAGTAGACCTCTGTATGTAGCTTACTGGACTACTATAAACAAGTAGGCTTTCCCGTTCGCTCAGCTGGTGCAGCGTTTAGCTGGCTTACAAAACCTGGTGCTAAAGACCTAGGCTACAGCTGCCTATCATTATGTATCTTACATGCTGTAGGCCCTGGAGCAGCAAATGCACTCCAAGGAGTTCAGCTCACCCAAGGTTATGCTGACGGCTTCAATTGCAGGGTGGAGGATTAAAGGAATGGACAATAACCGAAATGCGATAAAACAGATTCAATAAATTTGTAGCATATAATTATAGGCCTATATATTATATATATATATCTTGCTATAGCTACAATTATGCAAAGAATGAGATCGCCTGGCGCCAAGACCGTAGACAGGATTTGATTTCGGGGGTGTTTCACTCACCAATTTTCCTTCCCCAAAAAACTGATGACCTTTTTTAGTCATCCGGCATATTTCGGGGGGTGTTTTCATGATTTTATTTCATGGTTTTTACATCATGTGCTCGTAAATGCATTATAGGCCTATTATTTTTCACATTTTCCATTTCGGGGGTGTTCAAACACCCAAAACACCCCCTTGCCTGGCGCAGACGCCTGGCTCCTAACAATTGAACGCTGCGCTCGCGAATAAGTCGCCGCCCTAGCTGTGCTTGGATTTCGAGTGGCGCTGTAGAAGTTTACAATATACGACTGCGATAGACCAGGTAACAGTCAGAATATGCTTTCGTTCACCTGTCCAGTCAGTCTGTCATATCCTGCAGTGACGACTCATTAAGAAATGCGCACCTGCAGCCTACGGTGTCTGGACCTGCAACGCAAAGACGGTGTAAACTTAACAGGTAAAATGTTTACTCATGATTTTCCCCACGCCCACCCCACTCACCAAAGCGCGCGCCCACCTACCTTAGCATGCGATCATAATATGTGTAACATACTGCTTATCAAAATCACATATTGGCTTATAAGTTCCAATGTACCAGAGCTTTCAATTATAGAGTTTGGCATTCGATTGCAAAGCAAAACTCGCGCTCTGATTGGTTGCATTTTATGGACGCCATTTTATTCCAGATGTCAACTCTGGACTGGTCAAGGCTGGTAAACCTGCGGACATTTTTGTATTCGCCTACAATAAATAAAGCATCTAATAAAAATCGTATGCGCGAATGATGTTAGTTTGTGGCTTTGGTGAGTAACGATCGAGACATGACGGCTGCACATAATCTCCGAAAACGGAATTCAAAAGCTGATGAAAATGCTAAATGCAGTGCACTTGCTAAATGGACAAGTTGCCTATAAAACCAGAGAGAGCATTTTCTCTTACGACAGGTTTCATTGAGGTCGAGAAAGCTTGGACTGCCTAAATATGATTACATCGCCTTCACACGTTCTATATAAATTTACGATTACGTTTAATCAAGTTCCTTTCATCCCGATAGGCTAATTATCATTTTCTCCAAGATACAGTCCACAATTAGTAGGCCTGTGCTAATATTGGTGATAGCGCCACCAGCCCACCAATTCAATAGAGTGAAAAGTCAGGAAAGTGAATTGTGCAAACGACGAACTTGACTCCATCAGTAAGGCAAGATGGTGTCCATGTCAGCCAACCAATCGGAATACAGCAATCTGTTTACGATGGACTCGATACACGACTCAATGACTATCGAGTTGGCCAAACTCTGTGCAGACCGCTCTGTACTATGCCTAGTTGCCTACACAATGCCATTGTCATGCGCTCGAATACATCGTTCGTTACACCGATAGCAGTTTAAGCCATTTGCATCGTCGTTTTACACAGTTTGACCATCTGTTCTGTGACCTAGTAACCTAGTCGTCGATTACATTAGCGTTTGATTCAAATTACAGCATAGGAAGTTATTGCGAGCACATGTGGATTACTTTTCAAAACGAAAGTGTAAACTACCTAAAGCCTATGAGCAATAGCCTAGGCCACGGGCCTAGCACCTGAGGTAGGCTTTGGCGATTTGAATTGCGAGCATTAGACCTACATGTTTATAATCGTATACGGTGGTCATACATGATTTCCTCTAAATCGCAGGGGATTTTTATTTTGCTTTTAGGCCCATAACCTGTAGCTTATCAATTTGTTAATGATTTTATGCGCTGCATGCCTATACGTGCAACTAGCCAAAGGGTAGACCTACCTCACATCGTAATTGTTAGGCCTATATGTATACCCTATACATGCATTAGGCCTATGCCTGCCACGGCTTAATTGCGTTAGTTAAGTTAGAGAAGTTTAGAGACAACCAGGAATGTTTTACAGGTCTCCTTGTTTTACATGTAGGCCTAGACATAACTTTTATCTTAAGCTGATAAAATTTTGAATTCTCCACACGTTTGGTTAATGACATTGCTTAATTACCGTCTTATTACCTGCCAAATT
>OX457040.1:60787401-60874901 GCA_949752735.1 Lumbricus terrestris | reverse complement strand
TATATATATATATATATATTATGAGTTTTAACATTATGAAATGAAGTAGGTAGCCAAGAAAGACAATAGGTCTAAAAGGCTATATTGTACGACGCCACTGCCCGTTTGAACAGACACCATGCCATATAGGCCTAACATCCTAAGTAGGGGGGTCTATGTAGGCCTGTAGGCTACGCATCGTGCTAGTCAGAAATTTAATTTATGCCTACAATGATTAATGAGCCACAGAGACACGGCAACCGCACGCTATCTTACAGCGAGGATCGAGTCGATCGGCTGTGGGACGCAATGTATGCCTACACGTGTTATGTAGACCTAGCAATAAATGGGCCTTATAACTTGTAAGCTCTGAATTTATGGACTGTCGCGCACCCATAATCTTATGCAGGTCATTCGACTATACCTTACAATAGGTCGGTCATCCTGGTTTTGTTAAAGATTAGGTCTACAAGCCTATACTGAAAATACTGATCAATGATCATTCATAAATCCTATTCTGATTGCTCGATCCTCTGTAGGCCTATACCCTGCAGTACCTAATTTTTATCTATCTCTCACCTCCCCCGATGCTGTTTCAATTCTAAACGCCATTCACCTTCACCGTGTCTGACTACCTGAGTGACTGCCTGACCCCTATTTTTGTATCGTAACCTGGAACAGATTTCACGGTTTTCACCTCTAAGTATACTGAGTAGCCTAGTACTGTTAATTGTTTATCGGTGTTTTGTTATTGCGCACTGTTTCAGCCGTAATGGCCGGATTATCGCTCGGTTTGTATGGAGGATTTTCCTACAAGGAAAACGTCTTTGCGCCTAGTCTCTCCGGTGGGAAAGGCGGTCAACTGGAATGGGCCTTCTACGTTGGAATAGCTGGAGCAGGCACCTGCTTCATCGCTTCCATCCTCTTTTTCGTAGATGGGTGTATCCAAGCGAAATACAGGGATTACAAGTCACCCGTGTTAGGCACCCAGTAAACTGTACAAGTAAAATTACGTTAAACATGAATGACGATTTGAATATTATTGCACGACGTGAACGCGTAGAAACTTTCATCGAGTAAAATTTGTCCGACTGTATTTAACTATTGCACTGAAGTCTGAAACCCACCGAAAAGAGACCAGACAACGCACGGAGTAGCTGGTCGAAAAGTTAATGGAACAGGTTACCAATAGCAATTAACATATGTGACATAGGATTCTGGATAGGCCCTATGTCTTTGTCGCCTTCCTCAGTTCCTCTATAGAGGTACGTGTAGGTGCTTGAAAACGAGTCCGGTTGATTGTGGTCCAAGGATTTTCTTCAAAAAGGACACAAGACCAATTTTTAACTGCAATCAGGGTAAGAGAGCTGTACTACGCACAAGACCGGACTGAAGGGTGTTTAACTTTAAAGGTGACTTAACTGATCTCTGCCCAGCACAGTGGCGGCGCCAGGATTTCAGTTTTGGGGGGGTTGAAGCCTCCCGGAATAAATTTTCCATTCTCGTTTGCCAAAATTTCTGACGACCTTTTTTTAGTCATCTGGTCGAAAATCGTGGAAATATTTCAGTTATTTCAGTTTTGCATGTAAAAAAACCCGGATGGCCTTTTTTTAGGGAGCCCCTAGCGCCACCACTGGCCCAGCAGGGTAGGCCTGAAGAAAGTTTAAAAACTTCAGTTCATGGAATGTCTTCAGCTAGAAAAACTGCTCAGCAAACCGATGAGATTAAACTAATAAGAATACTATACAGCATATGTATAGGTCAAAAACACTGTGAAGTATACCATGTCTGTATTATTTTGCTGTTTAATGAAAATATCCTGTGCATAGTTGTTGATCAATGTTTTGTTGTTGTGCATCATAGTGCATGGCTGTATTATTTTGCTGTTTAATAGATGATTGCCAACAGATTAGAATTTAATACTGCCATAGTCTAGTAGCTTAGAAGCAGCAGTTTGCAAATAAATGCTACGAAGCCCTTTGACTGTTTGCTCTCGCCTGTCAAAGACAGGAAGAACTTGTCGAGTCTGTGTACACGAGCTGAAGCGCACTGTTGACTAGTCGGGTTAATATGGGAGATATGTTTGCTAACTTATAAATAATGTTCTGTAGGCTACTTAAAAATGCAATATAAAATAATGTCCCTAATAAATACCAAACTAAGACTTCTAGTACAGTCAGTGCTCATGCAGTGTTCATGGAAACGACCCATGTGCAAGGCTGCAAGTGAAAAACCTAGGATACACAATTCAGTAGCTATCTGCTATTTGTAATAGCAAGTATGCCAATCCCAGACATAAAACTGGAAACTTTACTTGTGCCAGACGCCTTCACATTTTGATTGATCCATGATGAAAGGCCACATCAAATTTCATATCCATCACGAATGGTTTTTAAAGACAGCTAAAATTTAACTGCACCCATAACTCAAGTATCCTAAATTTTTCGTTACACAGAGCATAAGAACTATGTTCTCAATATGTCACTTTACTGTATATTTGCAAAGATCTCAAATTGCCTAGTACAACAGTTGAGGTAACTCAAGTTTGAATATACCCATTCATGAGTGACAAATCAGTGACTTATGATCAACTCTTCACACATGATCAGAAAAACCTTGAACCATTCACACCACAACTGTTCTCAGCTCCAACTATTTTTTTGACCCAAGCTGTATTTCACTGTCTTTCTAGGATCCCTGATGTCCTAAGCTCCAGAAACTTTCAACCCAGTCTGTAATTTACTCTTTCGGATAAATCCAGTCACTGCAATTATTCAACACGTCACCGACAAAGCTAAGATTTAATCTTTTTGTTTCCTGTATTGATGATGTAGTCTTTGGGCCTAAAAACAAACATACAAACTGTTTACCAGTCTCTTCAACACGATATGCCAGAAGTAAACAAACAACTACATGTGTCACAAAAGCACTGGCTGTAATGATTTAATGACATAGCCTACATGAATTTTTTTAAATAAGTAAAAACAATTAAAATAAAGTCTTTATCCTACTTTGGTGTAGTTCCAACAAAGCACACAGCTGCATTTAAACACAGTCAGAATTTGGATTCATTTTCTTTCTTGCATAATATGAGGCACTAGTAACTGAACATCAAATGACACGAATAAAATCACTTGTAAACTAATTTTAGACAACTTTACTAAACAGCTTTACCAACTTGGACATAGATATTTGATTAATAAAATCTATGTGCCACTTCACATACCATACTCAAGTAGATTTTTACTAACAAAAAAGAGAGATGAACCTGAAAACAAATTCTATGCTTCTCATTGGTCTTCCTAGTAAGAGACTAACTGTACACTGTGTACAGGTCTCCAATATGCATTTCGTTTCTCCAATATGCATTTCGTTGCTACTTTGAAAGCATTAAAAATGTTTCTAATCATAATACAAAGGTTAAAAATTATGGCTGGTACTGATTAAAATAAAGTTTAATAGGTAAATCTTCAAAATCTAATTGCGAGTAATCGATTAAATTTGATTAATTTTATCCTCGTTACTGTCAAATGTAGTCACTGAGTTAGTAACTATTTTCTTTGTAAAAGTCAATCAAAATGTTTAATACAATGAAAACATTTACTTTTGAAGACATCTTGAATTTTCTAACAGCATTTATCTTAATTAATGCAAAGTCATCGCTTAATTTTCAACTTTAAAGTTTCACATTTATCGTTGCTCATCATTTTTGCTTTTTTACTCTGGAAATGGCCTCTTGACGTCATGCAATGCATAAAAGATTAATCGAAAAACCAAAAATTAATTGATTAAAATTTCTAAATCAATCTTTAAAATCCACAGCCATATAAAAATACAAGGAACATGGTTGAATTGTAAACTGATAGTTCTGCATCTAAATAAGTCATACAAACCAGTCAAATAATCTTGGGAAATTTTCTCGTTCTTCTTTTGTGTATTCGTCGAGACGCTTCAGGACAGGCATCACCTGACGAATTTGCCCAGTGATGTTTTTTAAGATATCGTCCGGGACATTCTGCACACAAGCAAATAACAGAAACAGACAACAGGTGTATATACACATCTGACAGGCACACATGCATTACATTGAATAAAATGATTGCATACATTTTAAATTAAGCAATGACAGATAATAGGATCATTGGTATAAAGGATGATTAATACTGGACAGCCTGAAAATGATTTCCCTGGCTTTGCAGATGATTATGTTTGGTTTGTTTAGGGTGACCTACAGCTTAATATTGTCAAATTCTTAATGAAGCTCAATGCTAGCAGGTTCAGGATTTAGTAATCTTAGGTCATCAGCATATTTACATCTGTAGGCGGCTGTTGCATGTGATAAAATGAAAGGTTACCTCATCTGGATACAAGTGCAGCTTCTGCATCATTGGTCTTCTCAACAGCGTGCCCTTGATGCAACTGTAGATGGATTTCTCGAGTATCTAAGAAAATAAAGTATTCAAATTGAACATGCCTCACACATAACAACTACTGCACAGTAATACCATACAACCTCCGACAATATAATTCTTTCTACTAATGTATGCTATGGAACACTTTCTCAATTGGATCGCTTCATTGAGGAAATCCACGGGGTTTAATTCTCGACCCTTCATTATTTTCATCATATAATAAAGAACCTCGAGAATTCATCCAAAATGCTCCCTCTCATACAATATGCAGATGGTACAAATATTTTCTCAACTCATAATTCATTTAATGTTTTGTTGAAACCATTAATAAAGAACTTATGTTGATTGTCAACTGATTGATTTCAATCAAATAGATTATCCTCAAAAGCAGGCAAGATCAACTTCACTCTGTTTTATTCACACAGAAAACCAGTAGCCAATATAAACATTTGTATAAGTGCAGTATACTGCTCAAGTGAATACATGTAAATTCCTTGGTCTCTATATCAATAGTCACTTAACTTGGACGGACCATATATGTATGAAGTGTAATTAAAAATTAATAACTACCGAAGCACCACTTACAGCTATGGCCATTCAGTAGCGCTCCAAGTAATTCACATACCTCGTAAATTTAGAAATTTGGAGAATGTATCATGCTTCCAATACTCTGCCAAACTTTAAATAATAAAGTTAAACTTTTCGCTGATTAACTCATTCGTAATACTGTAATAGTGTTTGGGTCACAAGCTACCATTCTCAATTGAAAGTTTATCCATCCTGTAATGAAAATGCAATTCGAATAATTGTTGCTAAGAACTTGTAAGATGCAGACGCTAAGAATCACCCGTGTCGGATCTTTATCATGAACCTTGTAGGCTCTTGTCTCGGAGAATCCTCCTGGATATCTAAAATCAAAAAGATTCCAGATTAACTTCATGCAACATGTATGAATGCACGTAACACAAATGCACATAGGCTGAATTCTGCAGAAGCAGTATACCAACTCAGGTACGTACACAGCTTGCTCATGAGTTACTGCAAAGGTCATAAATAGAAATCGCAACTCAGAAAATTGAGCTCTGGGATAGACACCATATTCCCTTAAAGCAATCTAGAAAAAAAACATCATGCTACATGAGCACACAAGTTTTTCTGTCGATAACTATTAAATATGTGATAGCAGTAGCAGAAAAATTATTAATAGTCAAATACCTGTATAGCAGTAATTTATTGATTCACTTCAAATGCTTAGGGAGCTTGGGAAAGATAAATCTTCAACAAATTGTCTGAGAATCAACAATTTCTTTAACCATTATTTCAGTGCAAGTAAATTATTTGCAGGCATAAATGCAGATTTTTGCAGTAGTGTTTGCAATCTTCGATTTAATCAACTTATTGATTTAACATTTAAAGTGCCGCTTCAACACACAAAGTCAGCAAATCTGAATCTGATGCACAGAACATCCAAATTCAAGATGATTAAGCTTGTGCTCGATATAACAAGTGTCTATATAGTATATACCCAGTGTGATGAAAGTGTTTAAATGTTCGCCAGAGGTCGCCTTCCATCGCAATTTCTCTTGTATTGATGACCACGACGTGATCACCGACGTCACCTAAACAACCAGAAACACAAAACCTGTCAAGTCGCAATACGTATCCATAATAATTATAATCGCTAAACACTGATTTTAATGACATTATTGCAATTACAAAAAGGAAGATATTAATTAAACCATATATTGTAACATAATTTCGAATTAAAAATGCACTTTTGGTCTGACTTAAAAAGAACTAAGAATATCTATTGAAACAAATGTTGCATACTTATTTATTTCAAATATTTTCAAGTTATTTCAAACACACTTGTTTCTTTCTGTGTATCAGGAAATTGTTTTCTATCTTTAGACTTTGACAGCATAATTAGGACCTAACAAAGCTATCTTTCAACAATTAATTACTTCTGCATACTCTTCAAAGGGGCACTAATTATAACTATGCCGTAGCCACCAAGAAATATGAATCATCACTAATGAAACAAGAAAAGTTTAAAATGCTAGCCAATACTAAAGATCTTGTCAAAGCTAAAACAGTCAACTGAAATAACATCTATAGCATAAAAGTAAAATGTAATCATCAGTCAAACTGCCATCAATGACTAAGATAAAGTTAAGAAATCACCGAACTAATAAATCTGTGTTGTGTACGGCTGTATAGGTGCAGACACAAGGACACGTCCTGGAATTGTTTGATACGCAAAAACCATATATCTTACTGAGTGGATGATAAATTGGTTTGTGTTTGCCTTCCAAGTAGTGCTGAATTAACCGTGCTGACTTAAAAGGACTCTGCCACTTTGCATCGTACAACCACCAAAGTCTCGAAAACGTTGACCATTGCTAAAATAAACACAGAGCAAAACAGTCACAATTCCTGAACATACAGCTCAATACAAGGGCGGTCAGGTCTAAATCAAGGTACAAGAAGTTCTGAAATGCTCCTCAATGGGGTTGAACATGACTAGCTCAGTGGTGTCACTCGATTCTGCAAAGTGCAAGTTAATGTCTTTTATGCATGAGCTAAATGAACATGTGTTGCAAAGAGAGAACCGTGTGTTAACATGATTGCACCTCAAACTAACACAGTGTATTGGTTCGCTGAGTGTTAATCTTGTTAAATGCTACATCTACCTGTTCACAAAACATCGAAAGACAGAGGTAGACACTGAGAGACAGAAAAAAAAATAATGTGAAAAATACAGGAAACTTTTACACGTTTACCAACTTTTACTTATTAATTTTAATGGAACTCAAAGAAACTTTCATTAACCCAAATTCAAATCCATCAAGTCCGTAGCTCAGTTGAGAGAGCTTTGGTCGATAAACTGAGTAGTCATTATCGCAGCCTGGGTTCAAGCCTCACTCAGGGCAACAAATTATTTGAATTTTCTGCTAGCTGCCAGTGTCGCTTTCTGTTGTGTTGCTTGCCTCGGGTCTGTTGAAAATAAGATCGCCCCTCCCTCTCCTGGCTTGGCCGATCTGGAGCGTTCCAACACTTAGGCCATTAGTGCTAAGTTACCGAACCTGTTGTAGCCGACCTGCGTGTCGTGCGAAGCTGGCCCTATTTCGTATAACTTGTATCTGTAATCATTCTGCGGTCTGTCAGATTGAATGTCAATAAACGAAGATTATTATTATCAGATAATTTATATTAAATTTAGATAGGCTATTTAGTCCAAGGTTTGTCACTTCAATCGGCATAACTCTCCACAAGTACAAAACGCTACAGATAATAAAGACATTAAACGCTTTACACACGACCTGCACATACTAATGTAACCTCAAATGCATACCTGAACTCTGTGATGAGCCATGATTTAATATTAATACAAAAATGTCAAATTAAATTCACAAAGTTAACGAAGGTCTTCAACGCTCCAGCCTCCATGCAACAACTGGCTACAGATCACTGTAGATGCTACACTCGGTGACGCATATCACCAGACGGTTTCGATATAACGCGACACCGCGTGATTGACAATGGACAGAAGACTGGGTCCATTCATGTAGCCAACCGTCGCAATGCGACGATGGCGACATGACATGATTGGCTGCTTGTAACAGACATCGAAAAAGTTGTATTAAAAGCTCTGCAAATTAACTGTAAGCGTAGAAAAGAAAAATCTCAGGCACTCGTCTAAGCTAGGTGCATGCCCGGCGCCTAATCTAGAAGCGTTGCTGAGACGAGTTCATTACATGGTGCTTAAGTTTGTGCAGATCAGTCTCCGTTTTCCAGAAGAAAGACTGAATTAAGGATCTTACAAAGCAATTGCAGTTTTGTTTATCATTCTGGCGTGTCTTTTGTACAACTCATCAGATATATGTGTTTAACCTAAAAAAATTGATCCTCAGGTGCGTATTTTAGCCGGGTTCTGTTAAATTTCTGTTGAATACGTTCATTTGACCACAATATAAATTTTTACACTGTGATTTTACCAATTAAAATCAAACTTCCAAGACTGTGTCACGTCAAAGTCGACACCAGAACATATGCCAGATTATCACTATAAATAATTATAAAAACGATTACAGAGAAAAATTCTTTAAAATGAAAATTAATATTTCAAACCTGCTAATAATTATTTCATCTGGTTACATTCAAATCATGTTGTAAAAAGCCACATTCATAAGGATTTCAGTGATGCAGCATAATTGCCCATGCAGCTTAATCATTTCTCAGATTTCTGAAATACATTTACTGTAGACAACTGAAAAGTGGAGATTTTCCATAGCTGGGCGGCTGTCACGTGCGAAAGCAGCGTCAAAGCCATAAGTCAAGTAAGTCAAGTAGACAACTAGTCTAAATTCAGTGCATAGTAGGCCCTATAGGTTAAACTTTACACCAACTATATAAATGTCCGAATGAATGAATGAATGAATAAACGAAGGCAGTAAATCCTTCCACGTACTTATTTTCATTATTCTAAGTATGGCAGCACAAACTTAAAATCTGTGGTGATGCATATTACGACAGTGGGTATAAGACTATAAGTTGATTAGAAGTTAATCTGTCACATACAGAAGACTACGGTGCATTAGTTTTGCATAACATAATGCACTGATTTCACATAATAAAGGCTTGCAAGACCACAATGAAATAATTTTTGGCTTTTCTATTAAACTATATAATAAGTAAAATTGTTTGTACCAACAGCTGTTTGGTATTGTGGACATCCGGATTTGCAAATGCTGCAGGCATTTTTCAAATCGGCATGAACATTAGAAATATTTTGTCCGAAGCAATTATGTTTTCAAAAGAATGAACCTCTCAGATTCAACAAGATATTAAAATCATCGTCAATGACATTTTAAGAAACAGTTCAAGGTTTTCTTTCAATGCCAAATTCAACCGCCTAGTCACCTTAGTAAAGGCACAAGCGACTTGACCCCAAGGTCATTACACACGAACGTGCTCCACAGGTTCAAAGTTCAAACTCACAAATGTTAGATAACAAAAGTGAAGTAGTGGAATAGATCACTATTATTGCAGGCCTACTACTGCATCAATTGCACCACAAATTGTTCAATGATAAATAACAATTAAAATATATATATATCTTTATCATCATTCAGCGATAGAGTCTATATTCATTTTCTTTAGAAACTGTCAAATCTTGCAATCCTAACATTGCTACAGACAGCGAATAGTTTCCAGTCACAAAACCATGTTATAAAATTCACAGAAATCTCTACAGATTTAACAGTTCAGAGACAGATGTGTCTTCAAACATTTTGTTTACATCAAAGGAGGCACGTCTGGATCATCCACAAAATCAGCACTTGGGATCTTCTCTTCGAATTTCCTCGCCCACCACGGTTGGTTGGAGCCGAGTGGTGCTCGCACAGTAGCAGCCTTCTCGTTTTCTTTCACAATGTTGGCAAAGTCAACCATTTGATGAGCATTTGGATCAACTTCGAGTTTTTCAGTTCTAAAATTTTATAATCATATAGAAACATCGTACTAGAGTTGCACAGTATTATGAAAATAAGCTGAATAAGTTGACAGACTAAACGTTGGTGCCATGCACTTGGCTTTTAGGCCAGCATGCTCCTTGGGTTGGGACCTTAAATGGCATGGCACTCATTTAAACTGGCAAGTGGTGATGAACGGGTTGCTGTATTCATAGGCGCTTAGTCAAAACAAAATAAATAGAAAGGTAGAGTCAGAATCGGTTGCAGGTCAATTTCTAAGGTAAGGCAGGTGGCAGTCACGTCATCACATGACCTTGGTGGATGGTTGAACGTATACTGCTTACAAAGATTAAAACTGAGTTTAATTATGTGTATCTTCATTTTTTCATGCTTTGAAAATGATCCTAAAGTTATCGAAGTTACATTTCATACCTTGGTCCGGGTGAACTGCTCTCATATGATGGATCTTTTGATGAATCTTTTGTAGGTTTAGGTTTAGGAGCATTCGTTGGTTTTATGATTTGTTTAACCTGACAGAAAAGATAAAGAACAATTAGTGCACAAAGCATCTTCAAACTAAACATTGGAAAGTCATAATTACATCACATACCATAAACAAAAGCTTATCTAAGGACAATATACCACTATTAAGTTAACCCTTTCGTGTCTCTTGTTTCCATATGGCAACACAGCTAATTAAAATTATTATTTTTCATACGCAACGTTTTTAAACAGAATTTGAAGCAGCATTTGCTACATTTATGATGGCTAAAGGTAATTATTGCCCTAGGAAGTATCTTTTTGGCAATTTTGTTCTACTATTATGATCTTGAAGTCAGTGTGATTTCCAATTTTAAAAGGTCAATTTTGCTGATTTAATTTCTTTTTACTGATCAATGCTAAGAAAGAGTTAAAAATATTTTAAGAGTAGGCATTGATCAGTATTCAACTCTGACTTACCATAAATTCACTGTTTTGTGTAAATATGCAAAATCGGTTAGTTTTATATCGGTTGCCATTTGGCAACAGTGGGAAGCCATGGATGTGTAGCATAATGTAGTCTGATTTTGACCTATTATAGAAACAGCTAAAGTTTGTATGTTTGAACATAAAATAATAAGATTGATTCATGGATGTGTGAAATGCTCACAGAAAAGGACTTAGAATGTGGTTTGCTCATATTTGGTGATATGGGATGAATGCTTTTACTGCACGATGGATGCCGATTTAGATGGGAGAGTTTCATGCTATGGCAGGTGCTTGCATCAGCTGATACATTCTAGATGCCGATGCTCTCATGCAGAAACTGAATCTGAAGGTGGTGATGTACCGGGTGAGAGGGTGGGGAGGGGTGGTGACGGGTGGGTTGGGGCTGGCTTGGGTTGGGTGGGGTGGCCTGGGGTGGGGTTGTGTGGGTTGGGGAGCGGGCGGTTGGGAAGCTGGCAGTGAGGGTGGACAAGTAAGGTATTGGCTGGGAGCGTGGCGAACCCTATATTTCCCGGGCACCCACCTATTTGCCCATATAGGTGTTGAATCGGCACTGTTGACCTCAGTGTACAGTGGTACCACAGGATATTCTGGTTGCTTTTGAATGCTGCCTGTGTCAATGGCTGGATTCTTTACAAATGCTACTACTCAAAAGGGATGGGGTGGGGAGGGTTGGTTGGGGAATGGTGGGGTGGCGGTGGGTGTGGTAGGGTAGGGTGAGGTGAATAGAGTGGGGTGGGTGGCCCGGGTTACAGGGGTGGGGAGGGGTTGGTCTGGGTTAGGTGAGGTGGCCTGGGTTAGGGTCAGGTGGGGTGGGACTGGGTGGGTTGGGGAGCGGGCGGTTGGGGAGCCGGCAGTGAGGGTGGCTGGGAGAGGGCGAATCCTATATTTCTTGGGCACCCCAGCCAGTTGCCCATAAAGGTGTTGAGTCGACACTGTTGACCTTTTCAATATGCTCTTTGCAATGTACCACATAGACCACAAAAGTGTACACTGTACAGTGGTACCACAGGGTATTCTGGTTGGTTTTGAATGCTGCCTGTGTCAATGTCTGGATCCCTTACAAATGCTACTACTCACAACTCGTAGTAGGGATACCTGAAAAAGACAGGCTGTGTCGTCTTAGCTTTCTTTCCCCAAGTTTTGCAGTGTCTTATTGTAGCAGAGAAGCCTACTTCTCTGGTTCAAACCGTGCTCCAAGTACACGGCCCAAAACTCAGGAAAAGAGTGACTAGACCATTGAAAGCCGAAGGGAGAAGAGAAAAGTCACAATGAACTTGGACAGCATCGGGCACCTGTTTTTTATAGATGCGAGAAATCCATCATTCATACCACGTATGACAAGTGTGATGTGAATCTGTGTCCCATGTCTAAAAAAGAACTGCTATACTTAGACTACCATTGCATGTCATAAATTGTCATGGGAAATAATAGACATGCAATATGCAGTCGTTTTTAGGTTTCGTATGCTATTTGGCATGTTACTCTATCATTGTTGCCATATGGAAACTTTTCCATGCATTCCCATTGTTGCCAAATGGCAACACTAATTAATTTTAATTAGGAATTGCCTAATTACTAAATATTTTATGTGGCACAACATATTTGTCATATATCTTTAAAAAACACTTCAAATATTTTTTTGCTGCTCTACAAATAATTCGGACACGAAAGGGTTAAGGTAAAGTAACGTATTCTCAGAAGTGTTCATGCACCAACCTTTGGCAAATTCATAACAGATATTGTTCATTAACACACAATTTTTGACTAATTATAGAAACATCTTGTCTATGGAACACAGATTACTGCAGGAACAAATCTTTTGCACTTTCTGACTTCATTAATGAACTAGGTAAGCAATGCATTTACCAACATGCCAAATATCCACTTGTTGAGTGCGGAATCAAACAAAGGAATACACAATGAACAATACAGACAAGTTTTAAGCCAATTGACAACTATACAACAGTCTACACAGAATCTATTATTTTATTTAAAAAAATTATTTCTATAGTCCTATAGCACCCCTTCAAGCTTTCTACTCAGAGGCACTCCCGACTACAGCGCGGACACTGCATTAGAGTTTCACGCCAAAGCACCTGAGCAATAATTGTGAGTGAAGGACCTGCTCAAGGTCCCTACATGGCGGCTTGAGGTGGATTCGAACCTGCAACCCTTTGGCCGCAAGGTGCCCCACTATTTCTGATGAACTGCTCAGTTTATGATGGAAGCAGCCAAGCAGTCTACACAAAAATGCTAAATTACACAAAAGCGTCGTCTGGAGCAACAGCAAAATAACGATGAAATAGGTCCAAGGTTTTGATCACAAGCTACTCTCCCAACGTCAGGTTGTTTCTTCCTTGCACTTATTTCTGTTACCAAACCCAATAGTCACATTGCAATTGAAGTGAAATAAAATACCGGTGAAACTGTGCTGTGTAAATCAAAATTGGTAAGATTCTTACTTTTGGCATTGTTAAGACTAGATGTCCGTTGGTCAATAGTCGCTGGGCTTTGCTTGACATTGACTGGACTTCTTCAGGCAAAGCTAACTGAAAAATCTGAAGAAAACAAGAAAACAAACCATCCAAAAATCAAAGTGGAGTATCACTGTCTGAAGGTCTGCAAAGTATCACTAAAGTCTTGGTTTAAAAACATGTTATAAAATTGGGTCAATATCAAATAAAGTTTTGCACACTTTCAGGTTAGCAGACCATTGTCTATTTTCAGTTCATTTACTTTGTAAGCCATAAATAATTAAGCGACAGGTTTTACTATGATGGCGGTGGTAGCATTGGTTGTAGTGATGAAAATGATATTGAAGATGATCAAGACATACAGATGATGCATGGTTTTAGCAAGAGCACTCCAGTGAGTGGGTAACATTTGTTAGTGATGTAAACATGCTATATACAATTATACATGGCACGTTAAGATAAACCGTAAAACATGTTATGTTTTAATGTGTTAGGTTATAACGCATCCTGCTATGTGTAGTGTTATATGTGGATCATATAACAGACTACAGTTGCTGTAGACCAACTGGGTTATGTAATAAAGTGCATGTCATTCCTTAACACTGATCCTATTGTTTAGTTTTATTGATCCTATTGTTGCGACTGTCACCTTTCCTCGAATGAAACCGCGAACGTAAGTGGGGTTGATATCGACATCAATCAAAGATGTGTCCATATACCTACAGCAGTAAACATCCAATAAACATGCAGACAGACAGCAAACTTGGCAACTTCACAATGTTAAAAATTTTCCATAAAAAATCTGCAAAAGATCATGTATCCATTAAAAAACTGCAGCTTAACTGCAGTTTCAAAATGTTGACAATAGAATTGGTGCGACAAAAAACCGAGCAAGCAGTCTAGTCTGTCTAAGAGTGAAACAGTCTAACCCCAGTTTAACACTTTAAAGATGAAAATCTACTAAAACCCACTGTCAAACTAAAAGCACCACTGTAAAAATGTACCACTATAAAACATTTCTACTGTAATAACGTCCCACTGCAAAATGCATGCGTATGAAAATGTCACTCTGTAAAAATGCTCCACTGTAAAATGCACTTCTAAAATACAGCACTACAGTGATAACACACGACTGTAGAGTGTAGACTGTAGACTGCTACTGTAAATATGTACCAATGCAAGAGTGCACTAAGAAGAAGAGAAGGCATAATAGCTGAGTTGACCAGAGGAGCAAGGAAAGCAAAAATATCAACCAAATTTCTGCCCTGGTAAGGATTTGAACTCCGACTCTCAACTGATGATCCAGCGTGCTAACCACTTCACTATCAAGCACCCCACAAACAAAAGTAATTGTGAAATAAGTGAATAAATGCTTTATAATATACAGTCATAGCAGTTCAGCACAGCATGCATTGAATTGCATTGAATTGCATTGAATTGCATTGAATTGCATTGCTCACTTGTTGACTGCAATGTCGAGAATCAGAGCCTGCAGGTCGTCATCTTCAGTTAACGTAAAATCGAACCTACAGAAAATAATGATTGAAACACAGATTCAGCACAACCAACTCATGCAACCAACTTATGCAACCAACTTATGCAACCAACTCATGCAACCAACTTATGCAACCAACTTATGCAACCAACTCATGCAACCAACTCATGCAACCAACTTATGCAACCAACTCATGCAATCAACTTATGCAACCAACTCATGCAACCAACTCATGCAACCAACTTATGCAACCAACTCATGCAATCAACTTATGCAACCAACTCATGCAACCAACTCATGCAACCAACTTATGCAACCAACTCATGCAATCAACTTATGCAACCAACTCATGCAATCAACTCATGCAACCAACTCATGCAACCAACTCATGCAACCAACTCATGCAACCAACTTATGCAACCAACTCATGCAATCAACTTAAGCAACCAACTCATGCAACCAACTCATGCAACCAACTTATGCAACCAACTCATGCAATCAACTTATGCAACCAACTCATGCAACCAACTCATGCAACCAACTTATGCAACCAACTCATGCCATCAACTTATGCAACCAACTCATGCAACCAACTCATGCAACCAACTTATGCAACCAACTCATGCAATCAACTTATGCAACCAACTCATGCAACCAACTCATGCAACCAACTTATGCAACCAACTCATGCAATCAACTTATGCAACCAACTCATGCAACCAACTTATGCAACCAACTCATGCAATCAACTTATGCAACCAACTCATGCAATCAACTCATGCAACCAACTCATGCAACCAACTTATGCAACCAACTCATGCCATCAACTTATGCAACCAACTCATGCAAACAACTCATGCAACCAACTTATGCAACCAACTCATGCAATCAACTTATGCAACCAACTCATGCAATCAACTCATGCAACCAACTCATGCAACCAACTTATGCAACCAACTCATGCAATCAACTTATGCAACCAACTCATGCAATCAACTCATGCAACCAACTCATGCAACCAACTTATGCAACCAACTCATGCAATCAACTTATGCAACCAACTCATGCAACCAACTTATGCAACCAACTCATGCAATCAACTTATGCAACCAACTCATGCAATCAACTCATGCAACCAACTCATGCAACCAACTTATGCAACCAACTCATGCAATCAACTTATGCAACCAACTCATGCAATCAACTTATGCAACCAACTTATGCAACCAACTTATGCAACCAAATTATGCAACCAACTTATGCAACCAACTTATGCAGCAGGATATATTCGATCATCTTGAAGTTGCAGATGTCGATTACAAAATCAAGGATAGAGTTTCAGGTGACTGGTCATTTCTGGGTTGATGCTATTACTGCAAATGTTAGTTATAGTATTACTAGTACTATATAATTATCTGCAGTTAGGCAATTGAATGACACAAACTGATGTCTAGCGCATCATAAAAATAGATTTAAAGGATTAGATTGGATAAGAATTGATTAGCATTAGACAGATAGACACATACTTTGCCTCATTGATGTTTAGAATTCGTCCGTCATCAGCTTCTAACCTCCGCTCTTTCTTTTCTTTCTTCGATGGTTTGCTGAAAGAAAACTTCATAAGTCAGCCTCTAGTGTCACATGGCTCGAAAGTTATTTCATTACACCGGAACAACCCTTTCACATGAGCCTAAGTATTGTCCCATAAAAGTATTTAATCCAATATTATAAACATTCAAATAATATCATGATCTGATCAATGGTGATAGGTTTCAAGTAACAATAATTGTAGCATGCAGTTGAAAAGCGTTTGAAACCACTCTCTTTGATTGTGGTTTGGTGTCAGGTCTGGAGTACCTCGGAGCAGTTTCTCTTGAAGTGGTGCTATATATAGATATACAATTATGATTCAAAATTCTAAAACAATTAGGGCAAAATATGATCGTCCATTTATTGCACACATCTAATAAAAAAATAGTTTGAGCTCTAGGAGTTCACTCAGCATAGCACATTCCTCTGTGCGCAATTGTTTAATGTACGTACCCAGAATTGTCCTTCTTCTCTTTTGTTTTCTGCATATGTTCATGCACTTTTAAACGTGACTCTGGCGTGTATGACACTTTCTCGTCCCAGAATCTACAAAGACATAATCACATGTTTAAGAAGTTACTATTACATTTAAACTGGTCCTTAACCTATGTGAAACCATTATGTTCAAACCACCTGCATGCCAGCTTATCCAAATTTGCATTCTGGGATAATCTCCCAATGATCTCCATTATCTAGGTGCACGCTTATTTTTATTACGGAAAATCATGAAGAAGTGAAGCCATGAAGATGATACATTATATCGTGTGCATAATTTATTATATCTTCTTTTACTTGCCGTTTCTCTTCTGCTTCTTCATCTTCTGGTATTTTCTTTACCTCAGATCTGCAAACAACAATGGAATGCCACCGGATTAGAATAAATTAATTTAATCATAATTTAGTACTGTCAATCATGATGCTATCACATGCACAATGCACCAACCACTGGCACACTCAAAACATGATCAGGTCAATGTCCAGAGGAGCGGTCTGCTTATTATTGCGGAAAAGCAACATAAAAAATAGATTCGGTCAACTTCTAAATTTACTGAAGCCAACCTGAAAACTTTGAAATAACTTAAACATTGCAAAAATT
Source organism: Lumbricus terrestris (assembly GCA_949752735.1). Classification (NCBI taxonomy): domain Eukaryota; kingdom Metazoa; phylum Annelida; class Clitellata; order Crassiclitellata; family Lumbricidae; genus Lumbricus; species Lumbricus terrestris. The sequence continues at coordinate 60,857,391 of OX457040.1, read as the reverse complement.
CGAATTACAAAATTTCATTCCTAACATATTAAATTCTTCTATGGGCCTACTGGACAAAGACATGAAGCCATTTGCAAATGAAAATGAGGAAATCACTTGAATAAAAGTTTATAGTTCTTACATTTCTTCATCACCTGTAACTTTCTGTGAATCTGCTTCTTCTCTTTCTTTTTGCTAAGATAACAAACACATCATCATCTTTATAATCGTACTCATCTTGAATATTATGTCATCATCATCATCATCATCATCATCATCATCATCATCATCATCATCATCATCATCATCATCATCATCATCATCATCATCATCATCATCATCATCATCATCATCATCATCATCGTCGTCATCATCATCATCATAATCATCATCATCACCATACTATCACCTATAGCACCGTCATTACCATCATACGATCTTTGAATTTATATCAATAATCCTCAACTATGATAACAACTACTGCATCTCTGGATAGCTTTTCAACTTAGGGACTCTTCATCTGCTTCACTGTACAGATGTTCAGTAGAAAATATGCCATTACTTTGAAGCGCTTACAAAACTGTGCATGTCTGCAAAATATGTATGATGCCACCACGCTCTACTCTAGCTATTTCTAAGACTGTTGTCTTTAGTTGGAATTGGGTTGGGAGCGCTTATGAGTAGACGGTCTTGAAGAGGTGCTATATAAATCTCTTAAATGAATGAATGCATGTATGCATGTACGCGCGCACGCACGCACGCACGTACGTATGTATGTGTTTATGTATGATTGTCGTTGTAGTACCCTTCTGAGGAAATATTTCTTCTGTTGCTGTATTATGCTTGAGCGAATTTCATGAATTTCCTGCAAAAAAAGAGACATTTATAAATTATAAAATAGAATACTCCAGACTACATCCATTGTTAAAGGACAACAGCACAAGAAAAGATAGAAAACTATCTTCGATGAACTTATTAACAACATTTATCCATTCACTTATTTAAGTTATTTTATATCTATAATTATAGTCCCAGAACCACCAGTTGAAACAGTGCCACCACCACCAACACAACCGCCGCCACCACATCAACAACAATAAAGAGCATTCCAACGCTTCTAAAATACTTTTGCTTGGTAAAATTAGGTCTTCTTCTTCTTCCTTTTTCTCTTCCATCAGTTCCCTGACGATGAAGCCCTTATGAAATTTCTCCACAATGTTCTGTACCTTACCGTTTCGCCCACCATGATCGTCATTTAGGGTTTCTGAGTCGCTTTATCAGGTGATGATCAGTTCTCTCCTGACAGGGTAAGGAGGCTGGTGGGTCTTCATTGACCTCTTTCGCCCTGAGATTCGTCCAACACCTGCCGCCTGCATTGGCCAACCGTTCGGGGTTCAAAATTAGGTTTTGTTCCCTTAAATCCCTGGAGAATTCAAATCTCAATAGCTGATAAAAGAGGAAATAATGATGGTTGCATTCTACGAGTATTTTATAACTAACCTGCATCGCACGAAGTCGATCCGATTTCAAGATCTCATGGCCATCCAAGAACTACAGCAACAATGTGCAATGTTACATTCATATAGCAACAGAAACACATGATGAATAATGCTATATTTTCTCAAGCAGCATAACCTTCATAATATTAATAATAATAATAATAATAATAATAATATAAAAATAATAATAAAATTTAAAAAAAAATAATAATAAAAGCCTGAGGGATCATTCTTAGGCTGGGCAAGAAAAATTAAAAAATAATAATAATATCAGGAGTTTGAAGGTTCTCGTGCTTCATACAAGCAAAATTACTCACTTTTAAAAACATACGAAATCAAATCAGTCCTCGGCAATGACGTTACCAGAATCATCTCCATGGTGGATACAATAGCTGATTGGCAAGTGGGGGTGGACTTAAATGGTGCATTTGTAAGATGCGCAATAGTCTTAACTTTCATCTTCATTATCAAACCATGTATAGTGGAGTAAGGCAAGGCGGGAGAGAAAACTATCGTCAGGAGGTCAGAATATGGGTCATATATCAGGAAAACACATGAAAAACAGACCTTGAGCTTTGGAAGTGTCGCAGTAACAAATTCACGGTAGCCATCGAATTCAGTGCAAGGGTTGCCCATGAGATACCTGCAGCCAAGATTATATTCTCAGGATTAGATTTCAAATGAACTAAATGAACGCTATATGCTTGGAATTAGTCATATCCTTATGACTAGTTCCAAGGGTTTAGCATTCTTCTCATTCAAAACAAACTTTTATTTCTTGGTTTTTCACTGTTGAAGATGATGAAATGCTTTCTATTGAACTGATCTCCAGTTATGTCACTACCCAGAAACCAGTCAACAGTAACATTGAATGACTAGAATGATTGAAAGTCCGACAATACACTGGTCATCCGAAAATAAGAATACAATCCACATTCAAAATGTTGAACGAGAAGCTCTGTGAGCAAACTCCAAAACTGAACTAAACATTTGTCAAATGGAAACAAAAGGCAGTGATTTTTGTCAAATAGAAACAAAAGTTTTTCATACGTTTTCAAAAGTGGGCGCAGTGGTGCAGTGGATATGTTCGTCGCATTGCAGCCAGAGGGTTGCGGGTTCGAATCCACCTCAGGTTGCCAAGTAGGGACCTTGGGCAAGTCCTTCACTCGCAATTGTCAGCGCTTCGGCGTGAAATACTGATGGAGTGTTCGCGCTGTAGTCGGGAAGGCCTCTGAGTAGAGAGCTTGAAGAGGCACTATAACAAGTGCACATACAAAAGGTAATTATTACTATTTCAGTCCAGTGGTTAACACACTGGACTGTCAGCCCAGATGTTTGTAGGCTCAAATCCTTACCAGTGCAGTGCAGACGTTAAGTTTGTAAACTACAAAACGATTAATGATATAATTGTAATGGACAAACATTTCTTGCAAGTGTTCAAGACCCTGGAGGCTTTCGATGCTCGTCAATTCACCAATAAAGTTCACCGTAAAGTCCAATTTTTTGAGTGACTCACATCCTGAAAAAAGCACAAAGCACGTGTTTAGCAGTTACACATATCCTACTTACACTAGAAATGGATTTAAGGACCAATGGGAGTGTGGAAACAATTCAAGGCACACTTTCTAGGTTTTAGTTTTCTGAGTGTGATTGACGAGTGTCAAGAAGAAAAGTAAGATGACACGTGTTCAACAGCTTATTAGATGAAACATATAAATAAATCAGTATTCGGACATGCTGTGCACAGTATTTTTCAGATAATGATCACATAAAGCTGATTAGACTTACAGTTTAAATTAATCTGTTTTCATGAATCACGTATTCTAAACACATGGATCTGATGGAATATTGGCTAAAAGTCAATGCATTGCATTGCATACTCCATTAAATCTTGTGGGGGCATGCATGGTAGCTGACTGGCTGCAACGCAATGGGTTTTTAAGCCTTCCTCCAGGTGTTTACTGCACAGAGACTTTGGCAAGTCCTTTCACTGAGAATGCCTTTTCAGAAGCATGAAGTCTATGCAGTACCATTTCCAAGCTTCAAAAGGGGCACTTTCAAGTACAGCTGCATTTAAATTCTATGCTTTAAATTCCATTGCATTATGAGATACTAAAAAAATAGTGGAAAAAGAACTTAAAAATAACAAATTTGGCGGCTGGAATGCTGTTGCCAATGCGTCCTTTGATACCTCGCGAATTCATTAATCCCATCCTAGAGCTATCATAAGCGCTTGTAAAGTTTGGTGATTTACTTTATGTCATTGTCATTTTTATTACAAATAAATCTGCAATGCATGCACATTCACACCGAAATGTGAGTCTGAGGCATGGATAGTCATATTAGAGGCATGCATCCCAGGAAACAATCGCATTTTACCATGTCCCTCTGCGATGCAGACATTGAGTAAGTAAGTACAAGTAGTTTTATGCCACCACATGCTAATGATTCTTGCACCTGTAACACCTGGAACATGACAGTCGACTAGCCTGAGCCTCCTCTGACATAGTTAAAGCATAGGGACCATTATTCACAATTGTTGAGCACCATCAACTAATGCCTGGTCATTCGATAGTGGTAGTTAATAATAAAAATAATAGTTAGGCCACATGCTGAAAGGCTCAACATAACTGATTATAACTATTAGCTCACAGCTGTCATCTTTAGTCTTTTGTTTGTTTCGATGTTTGATTGCTCACCTTCCAAGTTTTCAATTCTTTCGATGTTATTGAGACCTAATTTCAGGTATTCCAATTTCTTTAATTTGTGAAGATTTTCTAAAACACAGATGGTAAACATGTTCAAGTATGTACAGTATCTAACTCCAACCTGGTACATTTAAAAAAGGTCACCTTTAAGACAGCACAGCAATTTGGCATCTTCATGTAGTTTCTGCTTCTGCATAGATTTTATGCTACAGCATTCATCGAACTGTATGCAGCACTTAGTATATAAAATTATATATTCATTTAATGTGAAAAAACAGGTTGACAAGACCGCAACTCAGTAACATGGAAGGGAAGTACTACGAGTTACACAGTCGCTTGTTGAGAAGGCACTTAAAGGGGGCTCTTGGAATAAAGTTTTTATCGTCCTTCGGTGGTAACTCAAAGTTATGCGGACGTGGTCGAAGGCAGTATAGTGCATTTAAGTACAATACACCTTAATACATCATGACTGTCGCCAGAGCTCCAAGAGCTGACGGCACCAGGTGACCAGATGACACCTTAATGATCACCTTATGTTAAAGAACAATGTATTGGGTTTCTTATAAAATGCATGTGTTAAGTATGACATTGGGCTAAATTTATCATGCATAACTGAGTCTTAAGAAATAGAGCAAAGAAATTGTTATGCTATGTAAGAAGTTTATAGTATTGTACAGTGTTTATTCTATAATTGCATCTGCAAAAGATATGTCTGTGCTTATTCAAAACGTCTCTCTGGGTCAAATGAGCTATTAAATATTCTCTTTTTTAAAATTATAATCCAATATCTTTGTCGTTTCACTGTAGAAAGAAAATAAAGACAAGCTGAACCATTTTAAATCTTATAATTGATTGTTAGGACAACTTTTCACTCTGCAAAAAAACTGCAATCTTACCAATTTTAGGAATAAGGTTACTCGTCAGATCTAAAATCTTTAATTCGCGACACCAGTTCCCGATGTGCTCAATTCTATCACAAAAACATATGAAAAGCAAACAAAATACAAAAGCTCTTGACCAGTTGACTATTGACTTTAATATTTAAATCAATCTAAAGCTCAGAAACAACAACAAAACTGTCTTAAGTTTTTCAATTCCACAAAGAAAAAAACAAGAAACTGCCTTTAATATAAGCCTTACTTTTCAATTTCCCGCTGATGAAGGGCAACTTCCTCCAAAGATGATATCACGCCCTCGTTGTGCTCTGAGCTCTTCCGAAGTAGCTCTTCAGTAACTGAAATATATTTTTAAAGTTTGTAATTATAAACTAACTAACTAGAAATGTCTAAAGAGCCATGCACTAAGTGCTAAGCAGAAAGCATAACCTTATTCAGCAGTGCAATCAATGTCTTGCCTATCTCGAGCTCCTCAGTTTGATAAACATGTGACGATGTTAAGCGAAATGTACAGGCATGCATCATAACAAAGTTAGCACCGTGCAGTGTATCAAGCACGCATGCTTTCTTAAGTTTCTTCGTGGAGTTTTATGCTAGAATTGAAAAGAACATAATTTAAATCAACATAAAAAATCCCGAATTTTTATAAATCTGACTTACTTCTGACCATCTCAATATAAGAAATTTTACACACTTTAAAACAATTATTAATATTTTCACACTCGTTGCCCACGACGCCAAGTTATCGTAACTGCTTCCGGTAAGCACTCTGGCAATTTCATTTTTATAGCTCTAATATTAAAGACGTGGTTTACATTATTAACATATTAGCAATAATTACACTCAGAAATTGCGTAATATCATCGCATCATATTTCTGCTTCTTAGCCTTTGTTTATTTTATTTAATCAGTTAAATAAACTTTTAAAATTGTCATTAATGCGCTGCACTGAATCTGATGATATTGACCGACAGAGAGCGCAGCAGTGCTGTTACCATGGCGCGTTTGTTTTTAGTGTGCTAAAACAAGTTGTGAGCATTTAAAATAAGAGTTTATTGATTTCGTTTTGAAAATAATTATAAGCAGTACAATCATCGCATAAGTTCATTCGGAAATATGGCAACAACCTATACCTTTGAGCACATAAATCGGCCAAAGGCTACACACATAAATGCGGACAACAGGTGAAATTAAAGATCTTGTATAATCGTAATCGTAATCTCATAATTTCTAAAGCGCCACTGGAAAGCCAAGCGCGGGGCACCGGCTTATTCACGAGCGCTGCGTTGAGTTTGAAGGGTTGTCCGTGAGAGTAGTCCGTGGTGGTCCGGGTCGGTATACATGGCAATATTAAAATTAAATTATACCAGCTGCATGATAAATTAAAGAGAAAAAACTTCACGTTTGTTAAATATTTATTGAGATGCTATTTGTGCATTTTAATATTTTGGGAACCTTCCTGACAAAATTAATTAGGCACGACTATATAGTATTGGTAACTGGTGTGTCGTTTAGGCTTCGTGTCCATAGGGATAAGGTTAGGTGTCATGAGTGTCGGTTACTGTTAGGATCAGTCTCGTCATTAGATTCTGTTCAGATACTGTATATGCTGGCCCGCATTCCTCTAGTTTTCAACTGCAGTGTGAGAATTGTGAAAAAATAACTGGGGGGTTGGACCATTTTCCACTTGGAATTGGGGGTAAAAACAGACTTTACTATGGGGCTCTAAGAAAGACTGGGGTTGAAATTCTCACCCATTATTAGCCTGAGGCCCTGAACTGACTTTATTGAAGGTTACAGCTACGACTACGAACAGTGATTGATTTAGTACAACACTCTGCAGTCAGTCAGTTGAGAGTGTAAACTAAATGTTGTTCCTGTCTGCTGTTTTAATACGGTGCCAAAATCATTGGATCGTTAAATTGAAATCCATCGTAATCTATTTAGTTGCATCAGCATTCTAAATTATCCGCACAATGCAGCATAATCATTTTTCATCAGTCCGACTTCTACTTATCATGGCTCCTTTTCATCAATCCAGGTTTCATTTATCCCAGAATTCGGTTAATCAATCCCACTTCTATTTAAGTAAAAATTATTTTCATCAATTTGACTTCTATATTAGGCCGAATTCTTTTTGTCAATCCAACTGAGCGAGACCAGTGGTAAAACCCATGCAATGGCAAATAATGTAGAACGCTAAAGCGATAGATTACCAAAGTCTATATGAGGAGACAAATTTTTTAATTTTATTTTAAATTTTGTCATTTCAAGGACAGAGTCTGATAAACTCTTGAAAGCCAATCTTGCATGAATTGTACCCGTGGTCTTCTCTCTGCATTTTTATTTGTGAACTTATCATAGATGGTATTAGTAAGCTCGACTGTTGGTTTTGTAGGGACTTGTTGCGTGGACGAGAGCGACCTTATCCCAATGAGAACTATCTATCTGGAAATGGCATGTCGACAGTGTGGATGGGCCATGGTCACTACGCACCGCACAATCGCCAGTGGCAAAAGCATCACGAAAAGATCGCTCTGCCAAACGAAAAGGTCGCAGGACAGATGGAATTCCAGACAGAGGATCAGTGGCGCGACTGGACCTACAAGCGTGACAGGCCGGATTCGAAGCACTGCGGCGGAATGGGTCAGTCTTTCGAAGTGTCTATTACTTGTAGATTTGTCTCACTGTCAGAAATCAATCCACAGGAAACTAACGCGTGCATGCCGTGTTCTATTAAGGCTGCAGAAGTAAACGATTAATTAAATGCTTATTCGTTATTTTAAGTTTAACTGTTAATTTTGTGTTAGCAATCAGTTGAAGACTGTCCAAGCTGTTATATGTATGACTGCCACTTCAGTTCGGTTTTAGAGACTTTTTAGTTCAGCCAGTGCATTTTTAACAAATCACATTGTTCTCTGTATTAACATGCTGGTTTCTTACGTAATTGGTTCAAGGAAAACATTTGAACTGAAAAGCTCAAAAAAGTGACTAATAATTATTATGAACAAATGACTACCACCTGTTTGCACCTTTGCCTGTGTGCTGAGACCAAGAAACTTAAGCTGCCAACACTTCATTGGCATGACCTGCCTCTCTGGCATTAGGTTAACAAACTACAATATTCTTATTAAAAAAATTATTTTCTAATCGGTTTCCAAATTTTTTTTGTCCAGGATTTAAGAACAGCTTCCCACCCGAACTGAAACAAAGCGGCTACGCCTTCAATCCGTATAATCTCTACCGCACAGGGGTTCCTGCTCTCACCCTCTACAACCCACACACCCCATGGCCCAAGACAGATATCCGTACCTTCCCGACCTGGCGTGGCCCTCGTGGATACTACGGATACTATCACGAAGAGCTGGACGTCCATAAAAACGGCGGCTACCGTTTCCCCCGAGATCCTAAAGTACTCGTCAACGACGAAGATGTCATGAAATACGAATACATGCGCAATAATCCCGCATGTCACCAGAAGCTGCCTGTCGAATTTCCCGTATTGATGTAGACGACAATGCCAGAGTCGTTAGCGTCACCGAAATTGCGGCGTCATTTTGTTGACAGTAGTTAAATATATATATTTATTTGTATATCATAGAAATTTGGAAATTTATTAACTGTTATCGAGTATATGCAAGCATGCATCTTTGGAGTATTAATATTGACTGCTGTGAATCTTTATATAAATTGTGCATGCTTATGTTGTTTCAAAGTAGCTCAAGTGGTTTACAAAGGGTTTACTTTTTCATAAATTTCGACTGTAATTATGAAAAGTTCATGCAAGAAGCAAACACTGCAGAATCAGATTATGTTATGAATTACTGTTGTTGTCGGCCAGTTGTACACTTGAAATTAACTGAATCATGCAAGACATACATAAAGGCTATATTGTCTAACTTTGAATTTATGCACTTAATTGTGTAAGTTTTGATCCCATTGTTTTTATCTCTCATTTAATTAGAATTTAAAAAACCGGTGTATTAACAGACTTATTTAGTCTCCCATGAGATGGTTTAATGAAATTTCCAGTTGCTCACTAAGTTTAGCTTTGACATCAACATGGGAAAAGTTCTGTTTCAACGCATATTTTCGATGACCTTGGTTAATAATGTTATCTGAAATAATTAAGCAAAAACATTGATGCACTGCCTACATAACTAGTATTATATCATTACCAAACAACATTATCGTATATCAGAGTTTCTTGTGATAAAAGCATTTTTACTCATAGATGTCTTTTGACTTTTACTGCCTATTTTATGCACTGTAGTGCAGAATATTGCTGAATAACAAGTCAACTTGAAGAAGATATAAAATAAAGCTGATATTTACACTTTCCATTCGAAAACATGGAGGCAAATGTTCAACACTATACAAAGTACAGCCAACCGTCGCAGAGCGACGACGACGGAATGACATGACATACAAAGTACTTGACCACCTATCTAGTTCACCACCGACACCTATAGTCACTGACGGCATGTTACAGTCGATTGCAAAAGATAATCTGCCCACAGCTTTTGTTACGTGCTTGGAAAATGATTACTGTGCCAATACTGAAGAGGCAAGTCTCCGGATAGAACTCTTTCCAGCATACAATTTGAGATTCTGTCCCTTTTGTTATTAAAGAGCTCAGGTTCAAGTTACAAGGCAGCATTATAAGACATTGGGCTATTAGTTGTATCAATATATAAAAGCTATTTTGTTCTTTAGGAAATAAAGCAAGGCAGCTTAAATTTTACATGTAAATGGGGAATGGTTATCAGGGAGTTTTCTTACCAAATGAAGAACTGGCGGTTTTGTCGAGCCATGGCATGATCGTTCAGAGAAAGCTGATGTAGCAATAACATACAAAACCTAGAATCATTTGAGACTGGAGTTTGTAAAAAAACAAAATTTGCCTTTGAAGGATTCAAACTTGCCAAAAATGTGTGCTCATTCCAGAAGCACAACAAAACAATGCTACAATATAAAATTTTAAAAGAAAATCTCATTTTATAAAAAACTTTGTTTCATGTGCCGATCACATTCAAGTCACAAACCTATCCCACCATAGTTCTTTTTCTTCCTCTCAGTCGTACCTCGTTCAGCTTCCTAATAACCTCCTGCGAATCCTTTGCCTTAACCGTTACATAGCTGCTTAGAATCGCTTCTAAAACTGGTTCCGTTGCAGGATGAGTGCTGAGCATTGCCTTTTCAAGGACGTACAGGTCGACGGCCTTGTCCTCAGCCGATCCTTCAATGCTACCAAGGCCAAAGTCAATGAAGACTAAGTCGATGTTTTCCGGTTGGCCAATAAGCAGCAGGTTTGAAGTTGTGAGGTCGCCGTGAATGATGCCCTTGCTGTGCATCAGTCCAATCGCGCTGCCGATCTTTTCAGCCAGAGGTCGTAGAGACGCAAGGTCGCTGGTAGCGGACTGTACCTGGAAGATGTGATCCTTGACTGTAACCGAATCCTGGAGGTACTCCATGTAGATTTTATGATCTTCCATGTTCACAAAGTAGATGACTGGAGTTGGAATACCTTGAAAGAAAATTATAAATCCACATAAATATATAAGATAAATGAGAACAAATTCAAATTCATAACTGCAATCATATACTGATCGTTATTTAGTACCGTGTTTCTCAGTTACTTCAAGCACTCCCAGGTAGACTGCTATGTCTGCACACATAAAAGCCTGTCAATGACATTTAATTTTCAAACTAAAGTATTTTCAAAGTTATAATTATTGACATCTAGATGAACTCGCTATTCTTACCAAAATCCAATTCAAGGAGCACTACAAGAGGCTGTTAGAAGGTATTACATAGGCCTATCTGTCTACACACATAGGTCTAACTACTACCGGCTACACAGGTACTACCAAGTCTAAAGTCGAAGCTACATACAACCATTGCATCTGCAAACTATGTCACAACTCTTCAAATCTCTTAGACATTATTTCGTGTATACATCAGTGTTGCAACTTTAGCTTTTTAGCACTTCAATGACAAGCGTCTACGAACGCAGCTGGTCATTTAAAGTGTTAAAAGGGTGTAATCGGAAACATTCAAACATGCATACACGCATAAATAAAAAATAGTGATGGGTGTGATTTCAAATACATCTGTGCACGTGCGCGCACACACACACATGAATAAAAGCAGAATGTTTTAAATGACTCTGACAAAGTCATGGATCGAGTCAATATATATAAACAAAATGCTAGAGTACTTGACACACTCTTAGCTTGCATTCGCATGAACACAATTCCTTATCCTGGACAAAGTGAAAATCTTAAAACGAAATATGACTTTAAGATATAAAAACAGAAAATTCTTTAGAACTAAATTATAAAGGCAAAACAGGCAGCCTATGCATTGTCCATGCACTTAAATAGATATATAATTTGTTGGTGTTAAATAAAATCTGAATGTATAGGATAACTTTAACCGAGTGATATTCAGATGAATGAGCTGCAGAAGACTTTCTTACCACTGGCACGACATCGAGCCATGCATCTGACCTCAGCCTTGGTTCGTTGCAACGTTAGTGAGCTGTCTAACGTAGGATGTCTGTAAGTCTTTTTGAATCGTTCTTTGATGATTGTTGGTTTACCAAGGAAAGTGCAGACGTATATCTTTGCCTCAGCCCCTTGCTTTATCAGCATCGGATGCATTTCAATTGTCTGAGAAGTTAGTTCGGTCATAATTGCACCTAAAAGCAAAAGAAAAATTATGTGTGTTGTCCAATTTATATGCGCATACACGAGCGTTAAACATACAACACATACCTCAACGTACCTGTATTAAATACTTAGTCTTCTAAAGAACCTCTCAATTTAAGCCAAGCACTGAGCACCAGCTCATTTACAGTTTACAAGCTCTATGTCGACAGAGGGGTTCCCAAAGTGTATGTGCTTTGCAAATTTTCATACAATACGATTTGCAATAAAAAACAACATACACAATATGCACACAAAACAATATGTTATAATGCGTATAGGACACAGAATACTAAAACAATCCCTGCGCGGTAAGGCGCTTTCTGTCCGACTGCTCATTTTGGGTTCGGCTTAAATCCCTGAAACTCGAATCCTGGAAAGAATATCGGCCAGGTCTCTAAAATCGATTTTCTAAGTGCCACTCGAATTTTTGTACGCCAAATTGAGTTAATGAAGTTTTTCGGCAGTTTGCCCTCTTTCTATAAAACTGTTTTTGCATTTTCAGAGTTTTCTGGGATTTTGTTTTCGGGTTGACCTCGCTCGTTTTACAGCTACACCTTGGAAGAGAGTTGAGGGCTCTACGTGTCATACTAGCATGTTACCAGTAGTGGCGCTTTCAGTTGTGTTGTTTGCATCGGGTCTGTTGAAAATAAGATCGCCCTCCCACTCCTGGCTTGGCCGAATCAGGAGCGTTCCAGCACTTAGGCCATTAGTGTTAATTTACCGAACCTGATGTAGCCGACCTGCGTGTCGTGCGAAGCTGGCCGTATTTCGGGTAATCCTTCACTTTAGGTAGTTTAATTATTTCACGCTTATTAACACGCTATATCATGTATGTATTGGTGTTCTAAATGTGTAGTCTATTGTTTGTCACTTCCTGTCGTCGTAATTTTTCGGAAGAAAGTGTCATGCCTTAAATTGGAGCTGGATTGATTAAAATGTCTTGCCTTAAATTGGAAAGAAACGGAAGCTGGATTAAGGTATTTATATCTCTGAAATGGAAGCTGGATTAATGATAAAACGCTTCATCCAGCTTCTAATTAAGATCTAAAATCCCTTGATCCCGCTTCCATTTCTTAAGCCTTTTATCATCCATCCAGCTACAACTTTGCCAAAAAATTCATCCATCCAGCTCCCAGTTAAGGAAGAACATTCTCATCCATCCACCTCCAATTTAATCAAAAAGATTTTAATGAATCCAGCTCCAATTTAAGCAAGGACATTTGAATCAATCTGAAGTTTTCTTACAGACAGTTTCAGACAATTATCCCATGTGATTTTCAGCTGAAATAATTAAACTACCTAAAGTGAAGGGTTACCGTATTTCGTATAACTTGTACCAGTAAACGTTCTGCTGTGTGTCAGATTGAATTCAATAAACCATTATTATTATTTATTATTATTATATACACCAGAGCCTGCCCACTCATAGCCTTAACCATTGCGTGCAGTGTAATTGGCAAAGTGCCAAAAGTGATGCATGCTGGGATTGATTGGTACGGAAATAACACAGCGCGCATACAAATTTCGTGTTTAATGTTCAATAATTATATGATAATGACAATATAAAAGTATAAAATTTATAGGATCGTAAGACGAATTGTTTAAACACATGCCTGGGTTCTGTGCAGCCGTGAACTGCTCAAATAGGAGCTCGGATGCAGACAAAACGAAAGTTTCGTTTTTCCGTTTCCCGAAAGATAAAGAGAGGTCTGTAGATACTCTAACTTCTACTTAATCTTTTTATCATAATACGAAAGGTTCCATTAGATAATTTGTTAGCATGCCCAATAATAACAAATTTCATAATTTTTATTTTGTCAGTCATTGCAACTGAGTTTCATACTGCTTGTTTCGGGTAGACGTTAATGACGGCTCGGTAGCAAGTAGACATTATGGCCGTCACAGATAGGAGCAGAATAGAGCGGTCTGACCTACGGCCCAATGTTTTCGCGAAAGTGAGTCAAAATACCGTGAAAAGGGATATTTTCATAAATATTAATACGCTTAAATAAGCTAAAGGACACAACAAAATGGATTGACCTTAACACATTGGTCGCCAGCTACAAGATATCTCATCATTTACCTCTACCCTTGTTTCGTGACGCTCTATCACTAAAGCCTGTTTTCATCGTCGTTGAATACATAAAATCAAACGCATCCTAAAATGAGCATTGCCTTCATGTCGTAGTTCATTCATTTGTATTATCCGGAATGTACTGCCGTCAGTCTATGCTGTACGGTCTGGATATCCTTTAAAATATGTCTTTTGATGTTCATAGTAATGTTGTGTCCAGCTCATGCTGCCTACTTGTCATTCTTCATTATGCCTTGTCCAGCCCTTCAGTAAAGAACCTTCCGGCTTCAAGGCAACGACGACACCACTACACCACCGCGCCCCACGTATTGTATTGTTGTTTACTTGACTGAGCTTATGTGGTGTATGTTGTTTACATCACAGATGCAAAAGATGGGTTGTGAACTGCCGACGAAAGGATATAGACGGAAAAAGTTCTGATGAGCTGAATAAAAATTTTCGTCTCTGCAGCAACCACTTCGAAGAATCCATGTACTATCCCACGAACATTGGAGGAAAGAGGCTTATCCTGGATGCTCTTCCAACAATATTTGATGTTCCTAACCCTCCAACTCGGGTCGCCATGAAAAGAAAAGCACCAGCTAACCGTCTCTTCATTCCTCCAACGAAAAAGTTAAGAACGCATTCTGATACACTCGCAACTGGCAGTTTACTTAACAATTCGCAGTCTGAGGTCAGATGTGATAGGAAGATGAAACAGACACACAACGCTCTACTAGCAGCAAGAGTAAAGATCTGCAGGTTACGTAAACAGGTACAAACATTAAAATTGAAATCAAAAGAACGTACTGCACAGTCTTGCGATGGGTCAATCGCACATATTCTTCATCTTACACAGAAATATTTGTCACCTGAGCAAATGACATTTTTTCAGAGTCAACTGAAAATGAGTCGACGAACTAAAAGAGGAAAACGGTGGAGCACAGCAGACAAGCTTCTAGCATTGCGGATAATGTTCCATAGTCCGCAAGCATTCAACTCTTTGCGAAATGTTTTTACATTGCCAAGTAGAACAACGCTATTGCTTTTTCTGTCACGGGCTTTCGGAGATTTGCAGACTGGGTTCTCGGAACGGCTGTTCACCCTTCTAAAGTTACGAGTCGATGCAATGCATCCTAAAGACAGAAACTGTTGTCTAGTTTTCGACGAGATGTCACTCAAACAGCACCTCGACTACGATCGCCACAAAGATGTGGTCTATGGCATAAAGGCTGGCAAACCTTTGAATCAAGTGTTGGTTTTTGTAGTTCGTGGAATTGCTACAAAGTGGAAACAACCAATAGCGTATTTCTTCGCCAATTCCTGCGTGCCATCTGCAGATGTTGCTTCTGCTATACAGGAAGCCTTGAGAAAAATCCAGTCAACTGGATTAACCGTGAGGGCTGTTGTTTGCGACCAAGGCCCAACTAACATCGCTGCATTGAAGTTGCTTGGTTTCTCTCGTGACAATCCTTATACACCGTACATACAGCATCCATCTCATGAAAAGAAAATTCATGTAATCTTTGATCCACCTCATCTCGTAAAAAATGTACGCAATAACCTAATACGACACGACATCATTGTGGATGGGAAAAGAGTTTCCTGGAAGCATCTGGAGGCAGTGTACAACCTTGACAAGATGAATTCAGTCCGGATGATGCCAAAATTAACTGATAGACATTTGGATCCTGGTCCATTGCTTGCAATGAAGGTGAAACTGGCAACACAACTCTTCAGCCATCAAGTTGCAGCATCCCTGTCAATGTGTGCAGCACATAAATTGCTTCCAGCAGAAGTTGGTCACACAGCTGCCTTTGTTGAGAGAATAGATCAGTTGTTTGACAGCATGAACTCCAGGAAATTGTATGCGGACAAACCAGCACGGTGTGCACTGACGATGTCCAGTGACAATATGCATCAGATGGAAGAAGACAGAGCATGGGTACAAACCTGGAGATTTGCCGGTGCTAAAAGCCAAACAAACATTGCAAGCCATTGGGGCTTGTCAATAACAATTGATAGCATCCTATCTCTAACAAAGGAATTGCTGTCTGAGGGCTTCCACTTCGTTTGCACAGCCCGATTCAACCAAGACTGCATCGAGAACTTTTTCTCAATTATTCGGAGTAAAGGTGGCTGGAACGACAGACCAACCGCACGTCAGTTCAGAGCTGCTTACCAAAATGCGCTAGTATTGTTGTCCGTTGAAAAGACCAAGTCCAATGCTAACTGTTTACATGAAGAGGATTTCAACGTTGCCTTGGATTTAAATGCATGCTTTGATCTGGCCAAAAACTCTGAACCGGTCGTGAATGCCATATTTCGTGGAACTGATCGTTGCGTCAGAGTAACAAAGCCCCAGATGTCAATAGAATGTCGCGATGAGGAAATATTTTCGGAATCGGTGGAAAGTGTTCTCTGTTATGTTGCAGGATGGCTGATACGAAAATCACGTCTGTGTAATGAATGTGAAGCCACACTTTGCATCCCAGAGAATTCTCTGATGACACATCATGGCGGCTTCATAGAGGCAAAGAAGTATTCGAGCGACAGTAAATTGCTTCGACCCACCTCACTCGTTCAGCTACTTGTCCGTGAAATGGAAGCAATCTTTCAACAGAAGATCAGTGCCTGTTTAGAAGGAACGACAGGAATCTCGCAAACGATCATGTCACTACCCCTATATTCAGGATTTATTAAGTCTAGAATATTAAGGGTGAACTTTATGCTCAGAGGCTGTTGGGTGAATAATGGTATAATAGCAACCTACGACCTAGAACAAATGAGACTGTGATTCATATAAAGATATAATATAAAATAACATTTCAATCAATAAATGCAATTCAAAGAAAAGAATCTTATCTACCTATTTGTGGCGTATTAATTATAATAATATTATGTTTATTTCTTATCTTTCCACATCGTCCTTTCTGGTGGATGTAGAAATGCTTTTCACTTCCGCGGGAATGGATTGAAGGGAAAGTTGAAGAAGGTCGCGATCTTCTCAATTGCCGTCAGTCCAGATTTCTCGGTAGTTGCTTTGTCGATGGGTACTGTAGCTTGAAACAGTAACCCAGCGTGTTTCTCCTTCTTCCTCGGATTTCGTCGAGCATAGGAATTCACCCGTCGCTCAACCGATTCTTCCTCCTCGTCTTGCTGCAAATGTTTCACCACGGATCGCTTCAGAGTTCGATCCCAACTTCAACGTTCGACCGATTCGCAAATCGTCGCCAAGAGTCACACTGCTTTGCACAGTTCACTCGCTTCGCCTCGGAACTTCGCTTCAAACGTCTCAAAGTTCGACAGTGGGACAAGTCGACAACGTGTCGCTTTCCACACCCATAAATCAAGTTCCAGATATTCGAATTACCAACGACTGGCTCCGTATTTGCCGACAGACGCCATCGTTCGAAATATCTTTTCGACCATCGCCTTGCTCAGCTCCATCGATGACTGCCTGTCGTCTGCTTTCGTTAACGCTGGTTTCCGCCGCTCAGTAATGTTGAGTCAATTGTTGTAGCGCATGTTCAAGAATTGTTGTAGCGCTATTATTATTATCTAACTTAATGCCACAAGTAATATTAATTATAATCTACCATACGCCACATATTGTCTAGCTTAATTCTTACCTACATTAATCATTATACATAGCATTGTTTAATAGGTTTTGTTTGGCAAGAAGCATTCAACCGCTACAAATGCCCCTCCTTCAAAAGTCTGTTTACAGGCTTTATCAAACTCACCTACTTGACAAACTAACCTAATAAACTTCTTTAACTTACTTTAGATATCATGCATAACTACTATACTTCACTTACTTATTTACAACTATACATCTACCTTATTACATCCTACTCTACTCTAATCCTCTACTCAGGTAGTCGGACATGACATTGTTGGACCCCTTGATGTATCTTATGCTAAAAGAATAATTTTGGAGGGCCAAACCCCATCTCATCACCCTTGCATTTTTCATCCTATTCTCTCTCATGTATTGCAATCCGCAATGATCTGTCTCGATTATGAATTTCTTTCCACAAAGGTATCGATCGAACCTACTAACTCCCCACATGATCGATAAGCATTCCCTTTCCTCTACTGAGTACCTTCTCTCACGTTCCAAGAGTTTCCTGCTGGCATACGCTATGGGATGGTTCATCCCCTCGTATTGCTGCATTATTACACATCCTATTCCGCTTCCACTTGCATCCGTCTGAAGAATAAACTCTTTCTCCAGGTTTGGTAATTTCAGAATTGGTTCCTTTGCCAATTCACTCTTCAACATCGTAAAACTTGCTTCCAGTTCTTCGTTCCATTCAACTACTCCAGGTGCCATCTTCTTCGTCAAATCGCTCAACGGTGCCATGATCTCTGCACAGTGTGGTATGAACTTACGATAATAGTTTATCGCTCCAAGAAAACTCCTGACTTGTTTCTTTGTCTTTGGACGTGGTATGTCTACTATTTTATCAACTGATTTATCCTTTGGACTTATGTCATCCTTGTTCAATGTATGTCCCAAAAAGTCAATCTTTTCATATCCTATAGAACACTTCTTTGGCTTCAATGTCAAATTCGCTTGTCTGACTCTTTCGAAAAATATCTCCAATGTCTTCAAGTGTTCTCTCCATCCTTTATTATGCGCTAGTATATCGTCGACATAACTTTCAAGATTTTCTGTTCCGTGAAGAATCTTCCTAATTAATCGGTTATAACTGGACGCACTGTTAATCAATCCGAATGTGCTTCACATTGCCTCGACTCACTTAACTCACTATTATTATTAACTTAGTTCTACTTATTATATATGTGTTACCTTCTCAACACATGGCATTCATCCATCCTAATTCTCACAATGAAATGACCTTGTCATTTCACCAACATCTCATCATCTTAACTATGTAATACCAACAGTACTTAGCTCACTGAACATAGTATTTCCTCTTAACTACTTTCTCATCACTCAACTGTTTTTCTATTTATCTAAGGGATTCACCATTACACTCAGATACTACATTCAACTCAATGTCATCTTAGTGCTTAACTACTACACAACTACAATAATTTTACTACTACCTCACTTGATCCTAAAATTCACCTTATCACTTAACATAACTCACTGAACTACTTAAAATAAGCAACTCAACTTCACTTATCTCATACTGTATTCTATTTACACTCACTCTTGATTAAATATTCTCCACAAGCTTCTGTCAGCTTCTATCTACAGCATCTTTTCTCCTGCTTTGATAGTTCCTCCTTTCCACCTCTAATAATCTACCGGTATCTCTTTTCACCTTCTTGTACAAATTCAACGTAATGCCATTCTTTGTCTCTAGTTCATCTGTGTGTTCCTTTTCAACACTCAATGCATCTGCTTCAACATCAGATTTCCACTTAACATCTTCTGTTTCACTTTGTTTACTGACATACGAGTCCAGTATCTCTTCTTCCTCATTTTCTCCTACTTTTCCATCATGTACAACTGCCGAAATGCATGCCACTGTCTCGACATCTTGCATTTCTCCACATTCTCTCTTGTAGTCTTCACTACTTTTCCACTTTTCAATATTACTGTTAGGACATGACCATTCTCTGTCATTCCATAACCTACTTTTCCATTTATTCACTTCATTGTATCCTCTACAATTTTCATTCTGTCTTCCTCCAGAACTATTCCCTTGTTCTCTTCTGTACCATGGTCTACTATTCCAATGGTTTCCACGACTTCTATTCTCATCTCTTCCACTTTTAAATCTCCAATTTAAATCACTAGGTCTCTCATACCTAACTCCATAATCACTACTAGACTCTCTCATCACATGTCTATAGTTTTTCCAGTTACACCTATTTGTGTCACCCATGTTCCACCTTGTATTTCTCCTATCCACATTTGGATTCTCTTTGTATCTTCCATACATCCACTCATTGGATCTTCTTGACTGATTCTCATTAGACTTATCTCTATACTCCCTATTTCTCCAGTCTTCTCTTTGCTTCCACCATTTATTCTGATTTACACGACTATTATTCAATTCACTTCTTCCACCTGTGATTAAATATTTATTATGCGTCTCTACCAATCTCAATGGTTTATTTCTGAAGTTCTTCTTCATCGTTTTGTTAAAACTAGATTTCCTGTTATCTATATCATCTTTACCTTTTGTTACATCATCAGTGAACCTTACTGGTTTCTTCACATGAAAAGGTTTCTCATGTTCTGTTCTTCTTGTTAATATTCCTTTGTTCTTCATTTCAGTATTATTCTCACAAGTTTCTTTCGGTTTATCATTTGTTGCATTCTCGGTTCTCTCATTTTTAACCATGAATTTCAATCCTTTAATTTTCCCGATTATCACTGGTTTCACCGGTTGCTCCATTACCATGGCTTGCACTTCACCATTAAAGTGTTCACTCTCTAAATGTATTTTGGCTAAGGGAAAGCGTTTCACACTTCCATCCCCTAACATACAATATGTTTCCTCTCCAGTTAATGCTTCGTCATTTATCAATGATCGCTTCACAATACAACAGGTTGCGCCTGTGTCGTACATGCATTTTACATTGTTGATCCCATTAACTGTTACTTGATGCTCACTTTCATCCTCTAGACTGATACACTCATCACCGGCTCTTGTCATCATGACACTGGCTGCCATGTGCATATGTGTAGGTGGCATTCTGGTGTGTTCACCTTGTTCTGTTCCAACAACATCACCTATTCTCTGCATTTCACTTTCTTGCATACTCCGGTGTGTTCGATTCTCAAATATTTGCACTGCTGCTGCAGTGTGTTTAACAACACCTCTGTTTTTATGTGGACAGGAAACTGCCTTGTGATTATATTCTCCACAGAAAAAACAAGTAATCTTATGTCCAGTTGCAACTTCTCTTTCCCTACTGAACCCTCGGTTTTGATGTGCACCCTGATTTATCTTCACATCACTCCTACTCCTGTTCAAATTATACCCAGACTGTTCCTTGGGTCTGTGTTCAAACGGTCTACCGTTCAACCTGTCACCATGGAATTTCACATCTGGTTTTGCAAACTGCTTGCTGTATTTGTAACCGTGTGCTTCAATGTGTGATTCCGCACAAACCAACATGTCCTTCAAACTCATCTTGCCTTTCTCTTTTATAAACATACGAAGTTCAGTACTGCATGTAAGGTAAAACTGGTCTTTCAACAAGAGATCTTCCACTCCTTCATAAGTTCTCTCAAATCCCGCTTGTGCCAACCACTGCTGCATGTACCTTCTCAATCTATGCACAAAACTGGAAGGTGTCTCTCCTGATTCCATTTTACTGGTTTTGAACTTGTTTCTGTAACCACCTTCAGTCAGTTGAAATCTCTTCAACAGCTGAGTCTTCAAACACTCATAATCTTGCACTTCATCTGCAGACAACCTTTGGTACACTTCCAGTGCTCTGCCTTCCAAATGTCTCGCTAACGTTAACGACCAAACTTCTTTTCTGATTTCATATGCCACACATGTTCTCTCGAATCTCAACAAGTAGGCATCCAAACAATCCTTGGACTCGTTGAATATAGGAAATTTGATATTCCTGATTCCTTTATTGTTTTCTCGGTGATCTCCCTGTTGTTGACCATCACCGATCCTCATGTAGTCATTCTCGTGCTCTCGGTTCTGTTCCCCTCTTGAATCAATTTCACGCATCCTCACCTGTGCTTCAAGTCTCTTTATTTCTAGCTGGTGTTCGCGCTGTTCTCTGGCTTCTGCTGCTTCACGATTCAATCTGGCTTCTGCTTCAGCACTCCTGATTGCTTCCAATTCCACTTCTGCCTTCTTTGCTTGCATTGCAGCCTCTGTTTCAGCTTTTCTTGTTTCTACTTCGGCTTTTCTCGTTTCTGCTTCTGTTTCAGCTTTCCTAGTTTCTGCTGCTGCTTCAGCTTCCATCTCTGCCTTTCTTGCTTCTATCTCAAGTCTCTTGACTTCTGCTGCTGCTTCAGCTAATTTCATCTCTTTGGCGATCTCCCTCTCAGTCGCTCTATCTTGTCTCCACTCTGCCTGTCTTTCTTTGACAAAGGCACGTGTCTCGTCCCCTTCCATGTTCATCCGTTTGGCAATTTCCAACCAAGCTTCGAAATCACTTACAGACATATTTACTGTCTTACTTATGATTTTTCACTTGTTACAAATATAGGCTACAACGTGCACTATATAAATTTCTAACAGATGGAAATTGTTCAATTCTACAAAGAGAAATTCAGTTCCACAAAAGCTAATATCTAAAAGTTTACACAACCTATTGTGCACTTTTCAATATGCAATCTACTACTTCAACTCAGATGCCAATCAGTTCAAATTGTCTCTCTAATAATCACTAGCAACAATTGTTCAAAGTTTGCCACTATAACAATACTCAAATGACATTTTCAACTGTCTAAAATATCCCGGACGGGCCCCCACTCTTGTCACTACCCCTATATTCAGGATTTATTAAGTCTAGAATATTAAGGGTGAACTTTATGCTCAGAGGCTGTTGGGTGAATAATGGTATAATAGCAACCTACGACCTAGAACAAATGAGACTGTGATTCATATAAAGATATAATATAAAATAACATTTCAATCAATAAATGCAATTCAAAGAAAAGAATCTTATCTACCTATTTGTGGCGTATTAATTATAATAATATTATGTTTATTTCTTATCTTTCCACATCGTCCTTTCTGGTGGATGTAGAAATGCTTTTCACTTCCGCGGGAATGGATTGAAGGGAAAGTTGAAGAAGGTCGCGATCTTCTCAATTGCCGTCAGTCCAGATTTCTCGGTAGTTGCTTTGTCGATGGGTACTGTAGCTTGAAACAGTAACCCAGCGTGTTTCTCCTTCTTCCTCGGATTTCGTCGAGCATAGGAATTCACCCGTCGCTCAACCGATTCTTCCTCCTCGTCTTGCTGCAAATGTTTCACCACGGATCGCTTCAGAGTTCGATCCCAACTTCAACGTTCGACCGATTCGCAAATCGTCGCCAAGAGTCACACTGCTTTGCACAGTTCACTCGCTTCGCCTCGGAACTTCGCTTCAAACGTCTCAAAGTTCGACAGTGGGACAAGTCGACAACGTGTCGCTTTCCACACCCATAAATCAAGTTCCAGATATTCGAATTACCAACGACTGGCTCCGTATTTGCCGACAGACGCCATCGTTCGAAATATCTTTTCGACCATCGCCTTGCTCAGCTCCATCGATGACTGCCTGTCGTCTGCTTTCGTTAACGCTGGTTTCCGCCGCTCAGTAATGTTGAGTCAATTGTTGTAGCGCATGTTCAAGAATTGTTGTAGCGCTATTATTATTATCTAACTTAATGCCACAAGTAATATTAATTATAATCTACCATACGCCACATATTGTCTAGCTTAATTCTTACCTACATTAATCATTATACATAGCATTGTTTAATAGGTTTTGTTTGGCAAGAAGCATTCAACCGCTACAGATCATGAAAACTATCAACGACCAATGCAACTTTTCATTCATTTTTGCACTTCATCCAGAACATGCACTGCACATACAGGACAGCCTGGTCAGAAACTTTGTTATCACCCGAATCTACTATTACATAAAGTTCTACAACAGGGAGCTGTCTCCAAGAAACAAGAAGAATTACAAGAAGATGGCACGTGTCATTCACAAGTAGTGCTGAAACTAGTTCTATTGTTAATTTAATCTTGGCATTGTCATTTTGACTAATTTATTAATGTCAACAGGATAAGGCTTACTCCTTTTGATTACACTAATTACACTACTTCAATTGAAAACAACTCCCTTGCCCCTCATAGCGCTGATAATTTTGACAAAAAGTTTTTGTTGTGAGAATATTGTAAGAATTTGCACAAATGTTTCTATTTATAACGAAGATACCATGCATTTGCTGGTGGACAGTGGTGGTGCGATAAGGAATATTTCTAATTTTAAGCTGTTGTCTTTGTCGGGCTCCGTTTGTACTTAATAATTGCTTGCTTGTTATGTAATGACGATATGAATTAAAGTTTAAAAATAAACATTCAATTCGACATCAATGAGCTTTAAGTGGTTCAGAAGACTATAGCCTGTACTAAGAGTGCTTGAACCATCGCAAATTCACCTGGAATGTTTAGTAACCCGCTTTTCCTAGCTTCCCTTAAAAACCCTGACTGTGTCCACTCAGATGTTACTGTCATGCAAGCTAATACACAAGTCTACAACTCTAGAATTTCTGTTCTAAGGTTCCATTTGGTTTTTAAAATAAATTGTTGTGCCTGTGTCCTATAGTTGCTTTCATTTGGTGCTAATTAAAAAATTCCTACAAATTTAGTGCTTCCTTTCCTGTGATAATCTGGCAATGAACAAACTGATCCACAAGCAGCTATACATCTGTGCGTTGTGGACCAGCGGATTGTCAGAGCAGGGCCTTTGGAAAGTAATCACAGCACTTGGATGATGATAACGACAATGATAATGATAATTATGACGACTACGATGATAATGAAGACTACGACGACGATAATGATGATGACGACGACGATGATGCCGACAACGACAATAATGATGATGATGACAACGACGATGATGATTATGACGACTACGATGATAATGAAGACGACTACGACGACGATAATGATGATGACGAAGATGACGGCGATGATTATGATGACGACGACGATGATGATGCCGACAACGACGATGATGATGATGCAGATGACGACGATCATGATGATGATGACGACGACGACGATGATGCCGACAACGACGACGATGATGATGATGCAGATGACGACGACGATGATGATGCCGACAACGACGATGATCATGATGATGCAGATGACGACGATCATGATGACGACAACGACGACGACGATGATGCCGACAACGACAATAATGATGATGACAACGACGATGATGATTATGATGACGACAACGACGACGATGATGATGCCGACAACGACGATGATCATGATGATGCAGGTGACGACGATCATGATGACGACAACGACGACGACGATGATGCCGACAACGACAATAATGATGATGATGACAACGACGATGATGATTATGACGGCCATGATGATGACGACGACGTCGTCGTCATCATCGTCGTTGCGGTCGTCGTCGCCGTCATCCTCCTCATCGTCATCTTCATCATCATGATCATCGTCGTTGCGGTCGTTGTTACCGTCAATAATGAGGATTACGACGACGATGACGACTACGATGATAATGAAGACGACTACGACGACGATAATGATGATGACGACGAAGATGACGGCGATGATTATGATGACGACAACGACGACGACGACGATGATGATGCCGACAACGACGATGGTGAGGATTGCGACGACGACGATGATGGCGATGACGACTACGATGATGATGACGACGACGATGATGATGCCGACAACGATGATGAGGATTACGACGATGATAATGACGATGATAATGATGAAGATGACGACGACGATAATTATGATGCCGACAACGACGATAATGCCGACAACGACGATGATGTGGATTACGATGATCCTCGTGCATGCGTTCGCCGCGGCAGCTGTCTCCCATGATATCCCAGAATTCCCGGTGATTTAATTAACATACGCTAGGCTGGCTGGGCTTTCTTCCCCTATACCTATTCTTAGATATACACTGACCGGCGACCGAATAGGATCCACGTGGTATATAAAATACGGTCTTTTGCCCAAGACTCAAATCCCAAACAATTTAGAATCTGAAACGCGTTTCCATTATTTTTTGTGAAACGGTAAATGAGTGTTAAAGTAAGTAAGTAGACAAATTTCCATTATTGCTTCTGACGAAAGCAATAATAATTTTCGCTTATTCAACAATCCGGTTGACAGAACGCAACCGGTTAGAGTGTACAATTATTATTATGGAGTTGAGACAATTCACAAGAATGCAGATCACAGAATACACCAACGACAAATCTCAACAGAACAGACAGCTTGCAATAATCATAAATTGCAGAACCATAAATTTCACACTAACTTAAAGTAATAACTTTTTGTGTAAAATTGTGTAAAAATACAGCGCATTGTTAGCTTTTTTCCCTGATACTGTAAGTATGAAGTCAGTTTTAAATTTGATAACTTAGCCAGTGTTTAGCTGGTTTAGGGATTTTGGTTTAACCCCGACAGACTGAAACCGGTTTTCATTTGTGTCAAAATTAAGAAGGTGCTCGATAGTAATTTTTGAAATGACTGAAAATATTATCAAAACAACAATTAGTTTAGTAGATAAAGTTTATCAGAACACTGGTAAAATAGCTATTTGTTATGCGGTACTTATTTTTCAACTTCTGCTTGTTGGTCTTATGTTGTTACAACTTACAAGCGTTTTTAGTAGAAATAGAGTTATTTACTGGACTGACCGGCCCGACGATACATTATTGTTATCATGCTAGTTATTTTTAGATTGATATAAAGGCATGTCATATTATTGTACTATTACTAAGTTTGAAAGTTTGTTAGTCTGATTTTATTGAAGTTAGCTAACAGTTTTTACTTTGCCTTCATTACCATTTATGCGGTGTCGAGAAGGAGAAAGACCTTTCCACCAAAGTACTCACAAAATAAAAGTTAAAAATTATATAAATTGATTAATTTTTCAATGTTGAACAGGCTAATTCGAAGAGACAATACTAATCTTTCTTCTGTTACTGTGTGTGTTGGATCTTCTTGATTTGCTTTAAATTAAAATTAAATGCCAGTCCAGGATGGAGCATTAAATTATTAAAATAGTACTTAGCAAATATAGATATGCTTTAACGTGTTCCCAGATTTCGATCACTTCCTCTGGTTGCTTTCTCATTAAGAGTCATGCGTCAGGTACATGACTGTCTTGTATACAGAACAGCGGCTTGCTCTTCACTCTCCTGTACTCCTATACACGAATTCGATCGTCACAAGCATACCATTTTGCAGAGCTGCTGTACACTGGCTTACTGCATTGATCTGAGAATATCCATTTCACGCTGTCATGCCTCATGTACGAAGAACATGCATATTACTTGCCTTTCTATTTATCACCTATTGTTTGCTGGTTGCACCTGAAACTTGGTTTAAAGGTAGATCTGATCTTCAATGAGCCTCTTCTGGAAATGTTTTGTTGTACATCTTGTTTCTTGGCTGGCATTGTTTAGCTGGTCTCTCTATCTGGAACTTATTCTTTATCTTGCAACTTTGTCAACCAGATTATATTTTGATATAAGCTTAAACTTGGAATTTCCAGTTAGTTTATACATGTTTGTAAAATGGTCTAGATAACTTAAAATCTTATACGCCTGCTATTTTGATATAAACTTAAACTTGGAATTTCCAGTTAGTTTATACATGTTTGTAAAATGGTCTAACTTAAAATCTTATACGCCTGCACTTTGGCATCAATAAAGCACAACATAAGACCATTTCCAGATGCTGAAAATCTCTTTTTTGTTTTGTTTAGACTTCGAAAACAAACAAGATGCTCAACAGTACTTTGATTGTCTGAAGAATGAACTACCTACGATGGCTGCAAGTCCTGATGGCTCTAAAATCATCACCAAATTTACAGTTCTTGCAAAGACTGCCACAACAGAGGGTACGTTTAAGGACATGATCAAAATCATTTGGCGAATGATTAAACCTATGACTGGTACCCCGCTGTATCGACTGGCGCTTGTATTCCTTGCCATTGGTGCCATGTGTACATCGCTAGCTTCATCCTCTGTTCGCGCTAGTCTGCCGCAGTGGATAGAGAACATGGAAGATTGGCTGGGAAAGCAGCTGACTATTGGTGGAAAGGGAGTGGCTGGAGAGGGTGAGGGCACAGTTAACGATCGTGTTCAACGCTTCTTCTCAACGCCGTACTTACATGATTTCGACTGAAGCTGAACTTGTGTTTACTAGAACTTTCTTTTAAAAACCATTTCTTTGATGCAATTTATTATTGTGTTTAACCAGTTGCCATCCCTGTAGTAGAGTAGTGACAGTTGGAGGTTCAAGTTATGCCAGTGCCAGAGCAGCCATGTTTTGAAATTTCTGTTCCACTTGTGCACCTACAAAGTGCGTACAGCGTCTATGGGAAAGTCCGAAGGCAAGGAAATGGATTAGTCACCCCTCCTTGTATTACCAAGAATAAGAAAGCTTAGTTTATGATCTGTGGTACAGGAAGTCACATTTTATTGGATAACCTTCTCAAGAATTTAATAATCAGGAATGCTTTGTTTTGTTCTGACAAATATTGTAATGCTTTACTTACCAAAGTGCTTCGTGAAGTTGAATTGTATGCCTGTGTAAATAGTGCTCAGTGATTTGGTTTATGAACTAAATATGAAATCTTGTTATGATCTGGTGAGCTGTTTTTTGCTCTATGCTGTGAGATAGCTATCAATTTAAGAATCTGAAACTTGTACTGTTTTTCATAGAATTTTATTTACAATCAGAATTCTAGCACCACTTCATAACTCTTTTGAAGTACATATATGCCTACTTAAATGCATGCCAAAAAGATCAAGCAGTAAATTTCTAATATGCTAACATTCATGAGTTACTGTCATAATGTGAGTTTTGATTAACACCCTGTAGATTAATGATCTTGTATTAAATGTGTCAAAGACGTTACTGAACACTGCATTTTTGCATTATTCAATTAAGATAAGCATGTCTTGGTTATTCTTAACATTTGGTAAACTGTCTATACATACTGAATACAATGTTCAATGCTCATGTTTTGCTTCTTTCAACTTTGTCTATTCATCCTTTCATCATAAACACCTAAAGTAGCACTTTAGAAGATTGGAGCTTACTATTACGTTTACCTTATTGTTTCGTTCATACTGAATGTAGCCAAGTCGTTTTTAAGCCTTAAAGTTATGCCTACAAGGTACGAATGCACCCCTTGGTAATGCATTATACATGTACCTAAGATGTGCTACAATGAGAATATGTTTTAAAGCTAACATGCCTTTGGGATCAGTATCCAAAGTTGTTATGAGAATTCGGTTGTGTTAAAATGCAGTTCTGTTCTAAAGCTAATTTGTCTTTGGAATCCAAGTCCAGAAGTAATTACCGTATAAACGAATTCATGTAAAAATGAAGCGTGCTAAAGCAAAATGCATAGCATGTTTGTTCACAACAGCACCATGTAGAATTAGCCATATCGCAAAACATACCGTAGCTTATGCTTTGATAAATCCTGCATGCTCATTGTAATAAGAATAACAAAGCTAATGCTAAGTGTCACGGGGATTTGTTCAACTGCCGTATACAACTTAAGTAAACCGTATACATATACAGTGCCGTATACTTAAGTAAAAGCTAAATTCAAATTCACTGGGCTAGTTTTTACAATTGAAACAACAGGTTGCTGCACAGTCTTTGAGTAGACATGCCATTGCGTCGCATCCATCCCGCAGCTCTTTAAGGAGCGCTCTGCTCACAAGCCTCGCCTCTGTAGCCGTCGGGGCATTGGCATTGGATTGGTGCTGGCTGCTGCTGTGGCTGTTGAGGTGGCATAATGCAGGTGCCGTTGTTCTGGCAGGTGCAAGGCACGGTCGTGATTTTGACTTCGATGAACGCCTTCTTTTCACAGCTGTCTTCTACTATTACGGTCATTGTCTCCTGCATTTGAAAATCAGGTGCTACATATCTGAAAGAACAATCATCTACATTGTACGATCAAACCTAGAATCCATCTAAACCAAGTCACGAGAACCTTTTTTTTACAGACACAAGTCAAAACAAGTAGGCAGGTAGACGGACAAATATGCTGTATGCAGATGATCTTATTGTGGCAAACAAGGAGGAGGCAGTCCTGAATCAAGACACATTTCATTGAAGGCAGAGGTCATTGGAGAGCAAGGGCTTTAATGTAAACATAAGAAACAGAAGCCATAGTCTGCTCTAAAACAGAAGAGACACTACTTGTATACATGTAGCCTATAGTTGTATACTGGTAAAAAAATTCAGCATTCAGCCTTTTTTGGTGGTGTGACCATACAGATAGAATGGAATGGATTAGATACTCCTCCTTGCACTGTCTCTCAAATTCAAGAACTACTGGTACTCTTGCCATGGCTGGGCCGGAAGAACTTCGGAGTCTTGAAGAATTGAATTAAAAATTTTAACAAATAAACAGATCCCATTCATTGATTCTATGTTGTACACATTGCCGACCTAGCTTGAATCGACTCTCCATTCTTACGAAGATTACACATAACTCGATAATTTGATGTCGTCAATCAAATCTGAAAATTAGCCTCAATCAGTTTTTGTTCCCACAATATGAATCTCAATTGTAATTGATCATTCATAAAAGCGTCACTCAATGATTCAGAGGCGCTCCCAACCCAAGTTGATAAAAATAAAATGGACTTCCGGTGTTTCTTAAAGAGACATAAGAGAAAAAACAGCGAGATATGCTGAAACTGAAGAGAACCATCCAAAAGACTGGAAGAGAACTATCCCTTGAACTTACTTGAGTTGTCCCACTGGAGTCATACTAATGTACGAGTCGGAGGACTTGAGTACAGAGTACTTGAGTGTTTGGCCTTCAACTGGGTGACTTGCCTCAACCTGGAAGGTCATTAGCTGTCCCTGTACCGCAGTCAGGCTGAGGGCAGTATTGCCGACAGTGGGTGGTCGTGTGTCTGAAGATAGAGAACAGCGTAATGTAAGGGGGATGGCCGAAAAAACTGACAACAAAAAGCTAATCCATCTGCCATTGCTGTCTTCTGCGAAGATCAGGCAGAGGCAGACCATTAGGAGGGAGAGGGACAGAAGGTGATCATGCCGCGGCCCCCCACCGGCACCACTTCCACTCATCATCAATGCATCTGCACACAGAACAAACAAGACAAAACAGCGAAACATAAGGAAAACAAACAAAAAAATTCTATGCGTTAAGAATAGCTCTTTATTCTAGAATCGTCTGTAATATGATCCTATTACATAAAAATAGAAAGATTCCAATGTGAGATACATGTAATTGTATGGCATCAGTTGGTCACCCAAATAGGGTTTATTGTCAAAACTGCATGCACAAAATCGCGAACATCAAACTACGAACTCAAAACCGCATAGTTTTAAAACTCCGTGCGTTCATAATGTTGACGATCTTAACTGCATAATAGTGGAAATGATAGACTAGTCAAAGTCAGAAATGAATCTCTCTTTGTAAATATTCCTACTGCTGGGAGGTTTGTTTTGAGCCTACTTTCTTTGTACTGCATTTTCAAAGGAATTCTTGTTTTATCTTCAAATAAGCTCCCACGAGCTCAGCATCAATAGCGACAACGCATTTGAAGTGCATCTGTTCTGCTATTCGGCTATTTTGATAATACTTTTCTCAATTCCTTTGAATACAGCGTTTGAAAGAAAGTAAGCTTAGCTTTCAAGTGCAATTTTCAAAGGAAGGTTTTTTTTATCTGCGAACGTGTGTTACAATATCAAACTTCAATATAAAAGCACAAAGAAGTGCTATGATCACCAACGTTATGAACGCTCATGGTTTTAATCTGCATGGTTTTTAACTCCCAGTTTTGATGGTCACAATTTTGATTGGATAACCCCAAATAGAAATTCACCAAGAAGAACGAACCAAATTGCCAATTACATGTAAATTAAATTAAATCAGGTGGTGACAAAATGCAACGATGATTAAATTGTTCAGAATAAAAGATGAAACAATTTAATTATGAGCTTAGTTAAAACTTGAAACATATGCGATTATGTGCACTTTCTAGTGACATTAGCAATTTCAGTTGATAAAAGAAAAATGCAAAGTCTCATTTTAAAAACCCTGAGGTTATCGAAAAAATGGATTCCACTGGTATTGTGTTCCATAAGATTTATGGTGCCATTAAGATGTATTGGTGAAATGCAGAATTTTGAAATGTCGATATGCTGATGAATTACAAGACATATTAATTAAATCAATGGCAGCCTACAGTTATATTTCTAACATAAGTGACTCAGAAAGAATTTTTTTAACATACCAGAGCAGATCGCGTTGGCAGTTTTCGTTGCTCCAGCCACAAAAGTTACTGAATAGTTTCTTGAGACTGTCACAAACTGACAATGGTCGGTTGCTTGAACTTCAAACGTGTAAATCCTCTCCTCAGCACTGACGACCGAAAAGTGCACACCAGTGTCGCTGAGTGCGTACTCGAGGCCGCGCTTGCCTGTGTGGTTGATGACGTGGTAAGTGATGTTGCACGAGCCGACCGCAGCCATTGTCTGCTGCCAGAACTGACCACAGGTCACTCTGAAGTCTGTTGTATCGGGTTTCAACATCAGTTCGGGCAGACCTTCCGAAGATAAGAAAAGCAACAAACGTTCGTGTTGCACATGCTCTGAATGTCACCGAGTTGAACTTCAAATTATTCTTCCTTTGGGCAGACAGAGTTAAAGTATTTATTATTATTATTATTGTATTTATTTATATTGTATTTACTAAAGATGACAAACATAGACTGAATAACTTTATTCATATCAGACAGATTCACATATAAACAACTTACAGATTCATTTGTGTTAAGGAACATAAAACCAGCATATGTTATGTTACATACTTCTGGTAACCTATATATTGACAATGGATTAATCCCAACTTGGTCCGTCCTATAGACACACTGTAGCCAGCGATATCGCAGGATTTGCCATTTCCTTCCCCGCTTATGCCAGTCCGCAAATCATACTGCTTGTTGACAGGCATGGTTTGTGCTGAGTCAGCGTCTGGCTTTCGTTATTGTGGTCCCTCAATGTGTACTGACCTTCCCACTGTAATTCATGGCAGAATAATTCTGTTGGGAAATTCACCCGCATTTCTTCGCTGCTCTCTTTTCGTGCGCCTGTTATGCTGAGCGCGTGCTTCTGAATAGCTCTGCTGTGAGAAGCGCTTTACAAATGTTCATATTAGATTAGATTAGATTGGATTAGATTAGATTAGATTAGAGTCGAACTCATGGCCACATGATCATTGGCCAAACATGTTGCTGATAGACCACCGTGCTGCAATTTAGCCTCACTCAAATGCTTGCTTAACTTGATGTAGTTGAATAAGCAAAAGCAATAACAACAAATTAAATATAAATAACTGTTAATACTTGAGACAGGTACGAAGGCCGATGTTGACGTTGATGAACTGCATGCCTGACAGCAATTCAGTCGATCTTTCTCGCCATCCAAGTAACATCGACCACCAATAAGGCACGTTCTACCCTATCAATACAGAAAAATCGGTCACATATTATAATTATCCCAAGCAGCACCGTAAACACAGTTTGTTGCAAATGGATTTTCTTAGCTGTGGAAAATATCGGCTGCTTACCTGACCGTCTGCTATCGTACTCTCACATCAAATACTGTACATGTGATTAGTTATTATTTGAACTCCAAATTTTCTACAGTGAGCACACGGAATAGAAATGTTCCCATTGAGCAGGTCTCTTGAATGGGTACCATATAAATGATTTCAATGAATAAATGAATCACAGTGGTGCTGTAGAAGTTCTTGGATTCAATTACATTGCATCGGCAATTTTTTCAGGTCATATGCTGTTCTTCTAGTTATCTGAGCAGTTGTGCCAAAAACACAGTACGTGCCAAAAACAGTACGTGCCAAAAACACAGTATGTGCCAAAAACACAGTACATGCCAAAAACATTGCTCTATGCAAACCTTTCTTGAACAAGAGAACGTCTGATTTTGAATTGCACAGTCCTGGCACTTGGAATCAAAGATGACAAGCAGATGCTCCAAGCTTTGTAGACCATCCTGTTGGAGGGTCACTGAGAAGGCTTTGTGTGTGTGAGTGGTATGGCTGCCCTGAGGACCATTTACCCCGTGCTCAGGCAGTGGGCAAATGACCTCTTCAAACGTTATAAACACAGCAGTTGTGGTGTGTTGACGGTTTGAATGAGATGTCTGCAAAAGAAAGCAACAGGATATAATTTACAAACTCTCCAATGATTGCTGTCACGTTTCCTTTCATCTCTGGGGGCTCATGCATGCGATTCTGACCAAAATCTTCTAGAATGAGATTATGCTGAGAAAATGAACATCATTATCGTTAAGACTAGTTACCGGTACATACTTCACCTTGGATTTACCGGTACTCATTGAGATTTACTTACTGGATTTACACTTGTACTAAGTGCTTTAAGCAAAAATAAATGTTGACATCATCATTGCCTCCTCAACATCATCATCGTCATCTTTCTCAAGTCAAGATACTTAACTTATCAACTTTATTTGACCAGTTTACAAATTCAAGAGAAACTGGAAAACTAAGTTTTAAGCGACATTTGATTTCGTCTTTCTGCCTTCGGTCGGTTGTGCTAAAGTGTTGATAGTGATAGACTCAGTGCCTAAAGTGTAAGAATTGGGAAAATAAGTGCCTGGACGCCCCTTACCTTTCTTAAAGAAGTGCATGGACACCCCTTACCTTTTCAGTTTTTGCTGGTCAACAAGTGGCAGGACGGCATTCAGATTTTAAAATAAGTGCATAGACGCCGTCCATGACCGTCCAGCCACACTTTAAGCCCTGGATAGACTTTAAGTTGCAATTTTGCAAACAAGCTAAAAATTAAATCGCTTAAAACACAGCACAGATACCAATGAGGACTCACTACACACTTCAAGTACGTGTAAGAAAATAAATGATCAATACCTCACGAAACTGGCAGTAAATTGGTGTGGTCTTTCTGAAATTTCTCCCATATACTGAAATCTTTTGACATGGTCGCATTTCTATGTCACAAAGGGCACCATCGGACAGAAACGTTATCTACAATCAGAAATTAAATAAGCAACAAACTAGATATAATACAGAAGTGTCAGTAAAAAAACGTAATCAACTTCATCTTCATCAGCAAAGCTTTATCCAAAGCATTCTGAAGATTATCAATGATTCCAGTAAGGAACCTTTCCAGGCTACATGCAGCTGATGTTTTGTCAGTGAAGGTCAGGCTGATATTTTTTGAGCAAAGAAATTACCAGCTTTTCCAATGTAGGCCTACAACATTTGCATACTCGTATGATAAAATGACCCACCTGGGGCATGTCCTCTGTTGCTAACCATTAGATGCAGACCATTAAAGATATGCCAAACCCTAATATTTTCTTAAACTTCACCCCTAAATATTTCATCAATGTGCAAAAGCATTGCATGCAGAAAATCATTGAACTGTATTTAATTCTTTTTGTTCCCATATTATTTCCTGGGTAACCAAATGAATAGAAAACAGTGTATATATATATATACACACACACATGCAACCAGGGAATGGAATTGACTTCCACTCTCACTTCATAACTCAAATTCGTTCCTTCCTTCATAAAACAGCTAAAAACCTTTCCTTGGCTTTCAAGCACATGGATCTCTAACTGTATCTTCTCTAGACAACCGACTATCTGCGCCTCAGGTTCACATTTCGGCATGACGTTGTTACACACATTACAAATTTATTAATAAATGATAATGGCTGACAGGGGAGCAAGGGGTGAGATGACTGACCTGTGGAGGGGAAGCGATTGGGATGCTACAGTCAATTCCGGTGAATCCAGTGGTGCACTTGCATTTGCGATCTATGCAGTGACCCTTCTGTGAGCATCCGGTGGGGCAGACCTTGTTCAGTATGTCCTCCGCATCTGTTAGCAGACTCCTTCTTGTACTCAACGTGGTCCTCATGGTCGTCGTCGTCATGTTCCCTGTTGCCACGACGTCTGGCGGAGGAGGCGGGTCCTTGTTGTGCCACAATGATGCATCGTCGTGAATCTTGTTGACGCATTTTGAAACCACCGTATCAAGTGATGACTGCAGCCAGTTGAAGCTGTCGGTTACCTAGGAAACGGTAAAGCCAGATGTCAACATCGAATGATGCCAAAACATTTGGGAAAGGTGGCAACATGTGACAGAAATCGTATTCGTAATTAACAACATCTGGTTTTACTGAACACATGTAATTCCTGGACATTTAGAAACCACCACAAAGGATCTCTCTTTTACCACTTTACTCAGGACCAACACAAATAATGTCATATATCACATGTAGACTTACTTTGATATCGACAACACAAGCGTCTATCACTTTGTTGATCTCATTGAAGATGTAACGATGGCAAGTTGTGCCAACTTCACTTCGAACCAGAGTTTGGTAGCAGATATTCCTTGCATAAGTTTCTGTTATTCCACTTGGAGTCGGCCATTTTGGTTCCTGCAACAAGAATACCGAGTAAACAATTGCCATAACAATTCATCTGAAATATGGATCCAGTTAATGCAGTCACATCAACTAAACTAAGGGTAAGAAACTCATTTGCAATCCAACATCATCAGCATAAGTTATCATCATTACACTCATCTCATTAATATTGATAAATAATAATAATGACATTAATGTATTCGAACTGCTCCAACTACAATTAATCACTGTACAATTGTACATATTGTGAATGTATTATGTCTATCTTATTTTGGATCAATATACAAATTGAATTGAATTGTTTAGAAAATCAGCCAAAACAGATATTAATGATAAGCAAGAAAATCACATAATCAACTCTAAATCCTAATCATACTTTTTCTCAATCATACACACCTGTCCCTTCACATAATCAACCCTAAATCCTAATCATACTTTTTCTCAATCATACAAACCTGTCCCTTGAAGTCTGCGTTGTAGACAAACGAGGCACCAAAATAGTCGTTCAATCCTTCATCCTTGTAAACCTCTGATCGCTTCTTTCTGTGTCGTGATCGGTACGTGATGTCATTGGTCGTCTCGATGGCATTGTTCGTTTCCTCTTCCTGTTCGCAGTTCTGCTGGTCGTAGTGATAGTTGCAGACAACGTTTGATTTTCCTGACTTGTCCTCACATTTACAATAGCGATGGTTTGCAAGCGGTCGACGTCGGCCGTTTGGCACTGGAACCTCAACTGTCTCCTTGAACAACGATTGCGAATCGGGAACTCTAAAATTTAAAGAATGTTCTTATCAGCCAGCTGAGTTAACTTTTTAAGTATGTTTGTATATTGCCACTTATGTATCACCTTAACGTAGCTACCCAGCAGATTTCAACAGATGCGATTTAAGAGAGTTTGAAAATGTTTCCTGAGTTGCATGCGGTGCAATGTTGTGAATTGTTGATAGACAATTGCTCCAACTTTATCTAAAATTTAAAGAATTTTCTTATCAGCTAGAGTTTACTTTATCTATCCAACTTGTTTATATCGTGTTTCTTTGACCTATGGGTTTTAAAACAAGCTTTTCTAAGCCCTGGGTAAAGTTTTGTGCTACAATTTCAATTGAAAGACTGTAGATTGATGCCTTGAGTATTTAAAAAGGGCATCGGAAGTAGAAATGGAAGACAAGGGCAAAATGTTGCCACATGCAGGGAACTCTGAGTCAAGAAAGACAATGAAAGAAATACTTAGGTGGAGAACGTGAGAGAAGATTTTTAAAAATCTCATGTTAAAACCTCATCAAGTAATGGAAGAGAGAGATGGAGAGAAGAAGAATAACAAGTACTGACATCAATCAATCAATAAATAAATAAATCAACCAAATCAATCAATCAATCACTGAAAAACTAATAAAGCACCCCTTCGAGATCGTTGCTCAGAGGTGCTCTGACTCAGTTAGTGATGACGATTCTGCAACTTACCTCCATGCCTCTGCAAATCTGCAAACATCTTGAGAATCTCCACAGGCCTCATGCGCCCGTGGTGTTGTAGAAGTCCTTTCATCAGGGAAGAGGAAGTCATTGTTTGGATTACCATCAAACGTTCCACACAGACCAAGGGTCAGTTTATAGTCGTCACTGGAACCATGCAGGAATATGTTCACCCAGTTATCTCCCACGTGGAAGTCAACATACGCTCCAGTTGGAAGCTGAATCTGCATAACAACACAAACGGTTTATATTTTCAATAAATTTA
Source organism: Lumbricus terrestris (assembly GCA_949752735.1). Taxonomy (NCBI): domain Eukaryota; kingdom Metazoa; phylum Annelida; class Clitellata; order Crassiclitellata; family Lumbricidae; genus Lumbricus; species Lumbricus terrestris. The sequence goes on along the minus strand of OX457040.1, from coordinate 60,819,579 downwards.
AATAGGTTTTTAATCTGTAATTTCATTATTATTATTGACGAATCTTGGCAGCCCTTCCCTTGCAGGTGTTGAATTCAGTCTCTCTTTAGACTAAAGCTAGTTATTAAGTTCGTTTTCTTCTTTCCTATTGCTCCGAAATAATCATACACAGGATAACTGGATATAACTTCTAAACAATTGGAAACAACGAATGCAGTAAGAAAAATTGATCGCTGATGAAGTCAGTGCATGGAGACAATTGGTGGGCTACCCCTGAAGGGAAGAAAAATCCCGCTAGGTAGGGCCTAAGTGCAGGGTAACCCCTGTAAGATGCTGGGAGATCAACAGTTGATCTATACTAAATATATATATCAGCTTTAGTGCCTCATCAAAATGCTAACTGAGCTTAAATTGTGCTAGAAAAAGATTTTCAGTAAACAACTGAGCTGAGATAATTGAGTGCTTTCAGCACAACATAATTTAATCATTAATTCTGAGAACTCTGCAATATAATGGTTTAATGTATTTATGATTTATGGCAATGTACCTGAATACATTTATAATAGAGTGCTCATGGCAATGTAATTATGTAACTGAATACGTTTATAATAGAGTGTTCATTTTTAGGACTCTCAGCATTGATGTAAGCAATTCTGATGGCTTTATGATCAAGTGACACAGCACATCTGTTAAAATCCGCATCAACTTCTTCTTTCTAAATTTTTTCTGCAGAATCTCCTCGGTTTAACCTGGGAATTTTTATATATTTCTCAGTGGTTACAATGTAAAAAACATCCTTTCAGTGGTTATGTCATGTATCTGGATAAACATCCTCTGGCCAGGGATCCATGCTACACGTATCTTTCACGAGCACCTGAACCTTGTCTGTGGTTTGCCTAGGGCGGAACATCACTGAGTAAATAATCATGTGTTGTAAGATGCTACATGAGTACTTTTAAATTTAACACAAACTCATACATTTTTTACTGGTAATCAAGATCTGAAAGCTATGGTAGGCTAACTGCTCATATGTCACTTCGCTTTGCTGTGCCATCACAAACCCTCTGAATTATGTTCCAAAGGTTGACACACCTCTCAACTGATGCAATCAATCAATCAAGACAACAATTTCTTTCGCTTTTTTCGGCTGATAATAAATTTTCCAGTTTCTTTTCCTCCTCATACTCCCAAAATAGATGGCAAACAACACCATTCAAACAGCGTTCCATCCTAATAACCCTGCCAGGGTGGTCAGATCAGAGGTAAGAATACATGTTAAAAGCTGAACACTTATATAACTGACTCACTGTGTAGCGTCTGCCGTCGTCATGCTCAAACAGCTTGAGACCATCAACGAATGACTCGCCCTGCTCGAGGGCATGTCTGTGGATGGTGTTCCAACCATCTGGAAAACTCTTTCCCTGCGCCAGGTTTCTCTTCTCTCTGCGACATCTGTCAATCACGATGACGTCATCTTCCGCCATGACGGCCACTCCACAGTTGCAGCTCACGACCTTTCCACACTGCTCCATTCGAGTGTTTATCTGCTCACATGAAATTACATTGATCAACGCTCACCATATATCACGTACAATTACACACAAGTAACTGAAATTTATATATGCATGTATGTATATAATATATATATATATATATATTATATGTATGTACGTACGCATGCACGCACATGCGTGCGTATGTATGTATGTAGGAACAGGCTCCGTGGCAACCTTATTAATACGTTGATTGAAAAGTAGAGCGGTGAACTTGGACAGTTTGTTCTGCTCAATAAGTTGCAGCTGCAGAAAATGCTAGCTATATTACTGCCCCCCCACCAAAGAAAGGATTATAAAAGCAATCAAACAAACATACAATATGTGTATATCTATGTACGTATTCATGCATCATTATTTTATCCTAAATTAAACAAAACATAGACATATAATAATAAATATCTTGTCAAATTTGCATTCAGCAGACCTGGTAAGTCAATACCAAAAGCATGGTGCACAGTCAAAATTATTGCAAAAGTTAATTGACTAAACAAAATAATACAAATGATAAATACTTAAGTGGTAATAACCTGAAGAGGAAACCTGGTATTCTTGTACAGAACGAATTCTCCCTCTAAGTAGACGTGGTAGTACCTAAAAATAAGCAGTAATTCCCTTTCAGCTATTTCCTCCATTTCAAATCAGTCTGGATTATCTATTGAGGGATTGTAGGCCTACTAAACCGTTTTACTGGAAGAAATTTCAATGACGAGAGCATACTAAAAGTGCTTTGGAAACCAATGCAGTTCATAATCACAGTGAATTGGATCCAAAACACTGTACAACACTACATTACATTCTGATCATGCGCTACACTGATATGACTACCAAGTTAGGTAGTTGACTCGATAAATTCAGAATGTACTGAACTATTGAATTAGTCTACCTTGTCAAAGTTGCATCTGTGACAGCTTAGTAAAAATGTACAAATGATTGATTGATTAATACATTGACTGATAGATTGGTTGGTTGATTGGTTGATTGATTGATTAATACATTGACTGATAGATTGGCTGATTGATTGGTTGATTGATTGCTTAACTGACTGCTTGACTGCTTGATTAACTGATTGATTGACTGAATGATTGGTTGATTGATTGACTGATAGATTGGTAGATCAACTGATTGACTGATTGATTAATTGACTGATAGATTGGTTGGTTGATTGATTGCTTGATTGATTACCTGACTGATTGATTAATTGACTGATTGATTGGTTGAGTAATTGGTTGATTGATTGATTGGTTGATTGATTGATTGCTGTAGTCAAACTGTCAACTGATAGAGTCATCAACCAGACACTTACAGTCCATCGAATGTCGTGTAGTGTGGGTCACCAGTTGACGAGCACATGTGAGCCGGAGAATCCATCGCAAGAACTTCCACATCCGGCAGACGGTAATCATTCCAGAAGTCGCTGGCAATCGTCGAGAAGATCGGTTTGAAGCCGACCCTCATCACCCGGTTTCCGTCGCTGTAGAAGTCACGAACGGCCTTCACAGATATGTTCTGAACCTCTTTCCAGTTCGACGGAGTGAAGCTGATATGGCAGTCTCCGAAAACCACCTGGCGCATCTTTCCAGCTGAAACGGAAGAGCGCAGAAGATTCTTGCACAATGCATCTTATGTAAGTAAATCTCTATCTATATAGCAAAAAATAATGACCGTGTCTCAGCTCTTCTTTCTATAAATTTTTAGAACTGCACAGTGCACAAGCAGCACAACCCGTTCCTTCCCTTCCCATCCTCCATGATAAATTACTCTTAATTGGTGACCTTTTGTACAACTTGTAACTGCGCAGAAGTGCTTTTGAAATTGCACAAATCCAATTACACATACTGCACTTATGTGTAGGACTGCACGCTAAAAAACAATTCGGTGACAAATGACTTGCACCCTAAAAAACCTGCCATACCTTTACAAGCAACATTATGGGTCATGGTAACCAATGGTTACAGAGCTTGCCTTGTAGAGAACATGGGTTCTAGTGCCCACAAGGCCGTAGCTAGGGGGGTGATTTGGGTGTTTGAACACCCCCCGAAATGGAAAATGTGAAAAATAATAGAGTGCATTTACAAGCACATGATATAAAAACCATGAAATAAAACCATGAAAACACTCCCGAAATGGAAATTTAAAAAAAAACAGAATGCAGGATGACAAAAAAGGGAAATTGGTGACATTATTGGAAAATTTCGACCGGATGACTAAAAAAGGTCATCAGTGTTTTGGGAAGGAAAATTTGTGACTTTTTTGAAAATTTCGGCCGGACGACTAAAAAAAGGTCATCAGGTCATCAGTTTTTAGGAAGGGATATTGGTGAAACACCCCCCGAAATCAAATCCTGGCTACGGCCTTGAGTGCCCAGATATCATTGATGTACAATTGTACAGAGATAATGAGCAAGTCTTGTACCCAGCATTGCTGAGTCTCATTGACTGACGCTTGGTCATTAGATAGCGACATTTAAAAGTGTCTAATAAGAATAACAATACCCAGTCTGCTACCAGCCAACCAAACAGACCACACATAGTGTCACACATAACTGACTGGTGTGCTGCACAGTGCCACTTGGTTCAGGCAAAGAAAATGAAAGCTAAGCATAAAGTCTCTGCCTCCTTCCCTTTGGGTGGTCAGCTGACTCTCCTTTCGCCATTCTCTGTACGGCAATTGGCTCTGTGACGTAGAATGGACATCCTCGGAAAGTGCAATGTCTCCTCCGTATCCTCCACTCAACATTCTGTTGACCTCCTAAAACTGTTTTTCCACTTGGTCTGCATTTGGAGCACTTCCGAATAGAGAAACCTTGGATGGGTGATACATAAATTTCGACTGAATGATTGATTGATTGATTGATTGGTAAAGAGTAAGGACATGATGTTAGCTTACATACGCACTGCTTCTCTTGCCAGTTGGAGTCGTGAGCCACCTCCACGGTTACTTTACATGTGTCCTCAAACTGTGGAAGGCAGCTGATCGGAACGGTCGACTGGAGTTGGATGTAAGCCTCTCCTCCGGACTCACTCACGTTCACAGTTCGACGAAGAATCTGAACACAAGCGACGAACGTTGCCGATTAACATTGCTATGACCATTCTAATTATTATTATTATTATTATTATTGGTAGTAGTAGTGGTAGTGGTAGTAGTAGTAGCAGTAGCAGTAGTAGTAGTAGCAGCAGCAGCAGCAGCAATAGTAGCAGTACTTAGTACTTAGTAGTTTTGCTCAACACATCATCTTCGTCTGAATGTAATGTAATCATTGTCAAAACTAAAAGCAATTTTTATTAACACTTCAAAACTTTTCTATTTGTGCAGATATGTATACAATATACAGTATTATACAGAGATCTATTCAAATTAGAGTTATTAGATGGTACCTAAACTTACTGAAATACCAAAACAATAAATGAGCATAATGTACCACTAAAGAGCTGATTATACATATTATATCTCATTTGGTATTTCCGAGTTTTGCAGACAATTAACCACATTTGACCAACATGGCATTCTGCTAATGCCAGCCTTTGGAAAATTCTAGTAAAAAGACAATGGATCCAGCTAAACAATGAAACCCTTCTTAGATGCGAATAAATGGTGCTTTCTTAGTTGCTTTAGAACCCCCTTATAGTCCATTATGTGCCATGAAGCCCTATTTGCAAAATGGTGTTGGGGGAGTTTCTCACTTCCAATCAGTCAGGGTATTATTTGTTTGCTCAGTGTGACAATTTGTCATTTGCCATGAACCGTAAACAATGGTTTTCCAAACAGATCCTTTGTTACAAAATTACAAACAGCCTTCACCTTAATGCCAGCAAAGTACTTTTCACTCTCAATTGGTGGACTCTGAACACCCTGATCATCACGCCATCTGGCTCGCATGCGACAGAAAATCTACAAAGAAAAGATGACAAAGTTCACTAAATTAAAAAAACAACTAGAATGAACACAGCAAGTTTTCTTTAAGTAAATACATGTTATTTGAGACCACAAATTTCTACAAATAAAATTAGAAGAACAGCCGCCGTTTAAGCAAGCCTGAAAGACAGACAGAATTCATTCGATAAATAAAACAAATTGGCATTTTGTTTTAAAAGATATAAAAAAAAACTAAATAGATCAGTCTATAATAAAACAAATTGGCATTATGTATTTAAAAGATATAAATAAACTAAATAGATCAGTCTATTATAGAACAAATTGGCATTTTGTTTTAAAAGATATAAATAAACTAAATAGATCAGTCTATTATAGAACAAATTGGCATTTTGTATTTAAAAGATATAAATAAACTAAATAGATCAGTCTATTATAAAACAAATTGGCATTATGTATTTAAAAGATATAAATAAACTAAATAGATCAGTCTATTATAGAACAAATTGGCATTATGTATTTAAAAGATATAAATAAACTAAATAGATCAGTCTATTATAGAACAAATTGGCATTTTGTTTTAAAAGATATAAATAAACTAAATAGATCAGTCTATTATAGAACAAATTGGCATTTTGTATTTAAAAGATATAAATAAACTAAATAGATCAGTCTATTATAGAACAAATTGGCATTTTGTTTTAAAAGATATAAAAAAAACTAAATAGATCAGTCTATTATAAAACAAATTGGCATTTTGTATTTAAAAGATATAAATAAACTAAATAGATCAGTCTATTATAAAACAAATTGGCATTTTGTATTTAAAAGATATAAATAAACTAAATAGATCAGTCTATTATAGAACAAATTGGCATTTTGTTTTAAAAGATATAAAAAAAACTAAATAGATCAGTCTATTATAAAACAAATTGGCATTATGTATTTAAAAGATATAAATAAACTAAATAGATCAGTCTATTATAGAACAAATTGGCATTTTGTTTTAAAAGATATAAATAAACTAAATAGATCAGTCTATTATAGAACAAATTGGCATTTTGTATTTAAAAGATATAAATAAACTAAATAGATCAGTCTATTATAAAACAAATTGGCATTTTGTATTTAAAAGATATAAATAAACTAAATAGATCAGTCTATTATAGAACAAATTGGCATTTTGTTTTAAAAGATATAAAAAAAACTAAATAGATCAGTCTATTATAAAACAAATTGGCATTATGTATTTAAAAGATATAAATAAACTAAATAGATCAGTCTATTATAGAACAAATTGGCATTTTGTATTTAAAAGATATAAATAAACTAAATAGATCAGTCTATTTATCACTGACATGCTGGTCTCTGGATTCAACATTCAAAGCTTAGCGTATAACATAAAACTTGATATTCATTGTTGGACCATAATTATAAGATAGCCTGAAGAGGAGCAAACTGAACAAAGCCTGTACGTAACTACTACACAAAAGCTATCAATCCTAATAAAATGGACTGGAATTGGGATCTGCGTACAGATGATCCGAGTTTTCCAATCCAGTATCCCTCCGTCAGAGTGGATCGGCGTCTTTCAATCATTTCATCCGTCCAAACCGGAACATCGCTAAGTATCCGCTGACCAGCTTTATCACCTGAAATCAAATCAATCAATAAATCAAATAATCCATGATTAGATTATTCTAGTTACTCACAACCAGTCAGTCAGATGAAATCAAATGCTTGCTAATGAACCGCAAGTATGTAATCAATCAACTCAGAAATCAATCAATTTGCAAATCAGTTTCCAACAATAAGTACTTCACTCAATTAAGCAACCAATCAAACCAGCAATCAGTTCAATAATGTAACATACACACAATCAAACACCTGAGAGTATTTAACACAAGTCCATCCCAGCCTCTAAGCTCTTCTCCCGAATTGCCCACAGACCAGATAGTTGCTTCACCCCGTTACACTGGAAGTACCATTAATGCACCTCTCTTCATGTAAATTTACAATTACACTTACAAAACAAGAGTTGACAAGGACATATAATTATGTACCTTGAACAAACCAGTCGACATCAATGACCGTCTGCCTAGCAATCGTTCCTTCGTAGTCACAGTAGAATTTTACGCTCGACTCATCCGCACTCAAACGTAGTGTTGCATTTCCAGGAAGAGTCGGAAAGTTATCTATGCAGGCAGCAAAAGAACAATTCACAAGTAGCCACTAAGTCTCACTGGTTGCCCTAGCTAATCCGTATTCAATTTTGTGGGGTTTTATTATTGTTTCATTTTGTCAACAGTGAACAATTGTATTTCGAATAGAAATAAATATGCTTCTATAATTACCATTGGCATATCTAGTTCTATAACTATCAGTTGTATAAACATGGTTTATAATGACCAATAACAACTCAATGTTTACAATAAACAATTACAGCTATGATTTATAATTAGCCTACGGATTACATACAACTCAGGTTTCATCATTGTTATTCATTAATTGAAGTTCACAGAACTTAAAGCTTTAAATTTACAGCACAAGTCAAATTTTGCATTGAAATTTTACAACAATTATACCAATTTTAAAAATCACCTTTAACAAATAATCATTATAAATCGAACAAATTAGGCTGAATTATCAAACTTTACAATTGTCAATAATCAAGTAAATTACAAAATAAAAATTGAACTTGTAGAACTTAAGAGGGCGTTGATGTGAAAACTCACCACTGCATCCTGGGAATAACCCTGTTGGTGAACTCTGACCTGGCGGACAGGGTATCTCGTTTCCTAGATAATATATCAGACCATAATTAGTATTTATTAACAGATCTATAAATCAATTTAATTTACAGCCAAGACTGTTATTATGATATGCTTTGACTTCCTGATCTGTGTGTTCCTGGTATGGAGCTGATGTAGGGCCTACGCACGGATGGGAGGGATCACCGGACCTAGACTATTTGCGTAAATGGGTGTGTACGGCAGGAGGAGAATGGGTGTCTCGGCAAAATGTATGTACGCAACTGTCTAGTTGTGACGTTCACATTAGCCTATTTATAACTCTGCATTATATTGTAGTCGTCCAGTGGTTTGATTACTTTATTATTAAATTCTGTTCACATCTCAGTGGCGAAACCAGGAATTTATTATGGGGATTTGATGGCCTAGCCGGGTGCCCTCCCTGACACCAATCCAACAGTATTACAGTAAATAAAAGGGAATAAAGTAGCAAAGGAATAAAGTAAGAAAACAATTGTTACTACAAGCAGTTGTTTTGCTTTTTATTATTCAAGTGGATAAATAACCTTTAAAAAACTATTTCCCTAAGCCAATGGGGGGTTTAACCGCCGAACCCCCCCCCCCCCCTTAGCTACGCCACTTTGTCACATCTAAACAGTAAGACATAAAGCTAACAAATTTTAGTTAGCAAATGTGTTTAACAAAACTAAATAGTACTTAGTCTATGTTAAAGTAAAATAAATGTTTTATATATGACTGTAGCTAATTAACTTTGGTTGTTAATGAGGAGTGGGAGGTAGAGCTTATTTGTATACATGTACGCATGGGAAGGTTACGCAAAATGTACAAGTTGCACGTAATATGTGGATGACTATGGAATTGGTTTTGGATAATAATAACAATAATTGTTATTATTATTATTATTATTATTGTTATTATTATTATTATTACAATTTATATGGTGCCGTAACATGCCATTACAAGGGCACACAGAAGTTGCAACTCATTATTTCACTACAATTCGATATTCATTGTCTTATATGAGGCACTAAAACTCGATAATGGTGGTGATGATCAAATCTACATAATGCACTGTTTCTACAATAATATTCCTCCTCGTCATCATCATGATCACCACCACCACCACCACCACCATCAAGGTGAAATGAACAAACCCAGGTCCAATGCTTCCTCACTATTCAGTACACGCTTATAACCTGGTTCTTCTAATGAACTATGATTGAATAATGCTTTTACTTAAAGTAATCATTGCTTGATGCTTAATGCACCGTGGTAATGACACTGCAGAAGCCATTATTCATATCATAAACACTCTTATGTGTTCAATTATATTGTAGCCTATTTGAAGATTTCTGAAGCACCTCTTGAAGTCCACACTAGTCGGAAGCGTTCCCAGTTCAATAGAACCAAGATAGACCTCAGACAGACCACAAGATAGACCTCAGACAGACCATAAGATAGACCTCTGATAGACCACAAGATAGACCATGAGTTTGTAACGTCATAACAGCGTCCATGTTTGCCAATTTCTCTGAGCTATAAATCTCGCCTGCTCTGCATTTTTCTAGAGACATGATATGACAGAGCTATATAAATATGTGACTATGGAATGTACAATTGTACATGTGTACAGACGTCCGTGGGAAGCTGATTTATAGGCCAAGGCCAGATGGGAAATGTATGCTCCAAACCAGTCATTAAGTATTTTGACACTCAATCAGCGCTGACCTAATGTACATAATATGATATGTTTTCTGTAGATACATGTATATAGTGCACTTGTACTTTGCATTAGTGCATAAATATTGATATGATTTAATTGCAATTTACCAGTATAACAGAGCATAATAAAAGAACTTGAACAATTGCTATTCTGTAATTGAAATGTACACCAGAAATTGGCTCTTATAATTTATTTATATTTTGCACTATATAAATTCTTGAAATGAATGAATGAATATTTTACATGCATAAGTCTTTATGCTAAACGATCTCTATTCCTCCTTCATTAGTCAGCGAGAGTAGGCCTGCACCAGCTGACCCTCATTGCCCTCCTCTGTTCTGGCCTGGATATATGATACAATGTGATATATGATATATGATATGAATTTGACAGGATATGGTGTAGACTGTAATATGACATGATTATGGGATGTGATAGCAGTTGTTTTTGAATATGTGATACATATCTCAAGTGTAAACGGCCTGTACCTGCACAGTAGGCCATGTGACAGCCAGGCGTGTCTGTCAGAAGGTAGGAGTAGAATTCACCACAGTTCGCCACCCTTATGTACCACCTTCGACTGCAACATTTTCCAGACAGACTTGCACACACCTCACGATCGACCACCTCACCATGTCTAGCTGGATGCTGTCCTACAAGAAAAACCGGCCACACTTGGTTTGACCGTGTAACAGTAATATCTCCATAAAGCAGACATGACTTTGACTAGAATGTATCCAGGCACAGAATGTCTGGTGCTATAGCACATTCTATATTGCTACCTCCCTGTCACCATTCAACCATACTGGAGAGTGAGTGCCACCACCACTACCACCACCACCCCATCATCACCACCACCACCACCACCGCCACCATCATCATTGTCATCATCATGTAGAGTTTTTCAGACAAATTAGTCCATTTCTAAAGTGGAGATGCTATTTCTGTGGTTAATTTCTACATACCATTCAGCCACACTGGTGAGTGCGTGCCGCAGCTGAACTCCTCCACACAGACCTCTGGCATGACTCCACCCGCCAGACCAATGAAGCGGTACCATCTCCGACGAAGGACTCGATCGCACAGCATGTGAGGATCATTCCGGGTGATTCGGTTCGTGACTCTGCGTTCCGTTTGATTGAGTTCAAGGTAGGCATGGCAAGGATGACCATATTCCTCTGTCAAATGGAAACAAAAACTCAGCATCAAGGCACAGTTTATCATAGCAAAACACTATGTCCAGCTTCTAAAGCACATGACAAATAGACCACAAGAGCATGCTTCCAATGCAGGTAGTAAATGAACCATAATGCCCACTACAAATAACAGTAAAGTAAACTACTATGGCGTGGTTACTAAAGCTTGTAGCAAAGTAAACCATTATGGAACACACTTTTAAAGTGCTCAGTATTAAAATAAACCTGTATAGCTCACTTCTAGCCTACTTAGTAAAGTAAACAACTATGACACACTTTTCTAAAGTACTTATTAAAGTAAACCACTATGACACACTTCTAAAGCACATACGCATGATCATAATATCACACAATGTTCAACATGTTAAGAACAAAGCTGCATTCGTTTTTCACCTTTTCCCGTCTCATAATTATAGTACACTTTCATCATGAAAGTGTTAAAATTGAATGTGCTATATATAAACCATCAACATTGCAGCTAAGGCAAGGCTATTACTTTACATTCATTATGAAAAGTAATGAATTCAGTTCTTCAAGTCATCGCATCTGATTTGCAGGATAATTCCATCAAAGTGATAATCCAACAATAAAATGAGCAATTTAATAATTCTGGTATAGACGATCAATACATTGAATTAGTTCACAGTGGGTTTACACCACACCCCAAGATTCTTTAACAGTGCAAACTTCAACATTAGAATTTGAGCTGTGCTGCCACTTAAATACTGGGCAGAAGCGAATCAACAGAATTAATTGTCGTGAAAAGTGAAAGTCCAATTTAAAATGGCACATGATAAACTTCCTCTGGATGCACACAATGCTGATTAATGGCAACATAATTACATGTATGTACCTCTATGTAGATATCTGTTCTGATTATTATTTGCGTATCGTTTGGTTCGTCTGTTTCCAACACAGGCAGTGAAATCTGAAAACTAATTACAAAAAAATAATCAGTAAAACAATTACTTTTAAAAAATAATTTAAAAATTAAGCTGACTTTGTTATCCATGTATTTAACTACTTGTTATAGCTTGAAGGGGCGCTATAAAATGATGTTTTGTGTCCCATTGTGCGTTTGCAAGTGGAGTAATAAAGAAAATACTTACTTTACTTACTTATATAACAAGTACGCATACAAACAAACAAACAAACAAATACCTCATTAGGAGTCAGTCCTTTTTTCTTCCCCAAAATATTTTAAGCTGCATACAAGTGCAATTGTCTCACATGACTTCTAAGGACTATTATAGTATTTAACATATATGGTGCTAATACAGGATAATAAATAGAAACTGTTATTCCAATATTCAAAGTCAAAACTTTGAAAGGGCTTTATCTCCAGTGTAAGTGTGCATCAGCTATGCAGTATGCGTAGGCATAAAAAGAATGCATTAAAAAGCAACTTTTGTTTAAAACTTCTTACCGAGTTGTAATCACTCAGTTTACCTAAAAAAACAGAAAAATTATAACAGTGAATCATTACCGAAGTCAAGAGAGCAACTAACTGTAATTTTATGCAATACATAAAAAATGTATGTACGGATGTACGTATGTACGTATAGGCCTACGCATGTACGTACCGGTATGTACGCATGTAGCCTATGTACGTATGTGCGTATGGTAAATACGCACACTAGATACCCGTACTCCAAACAATATGGCTGCCAACGAATGCCATAAATTAGAGCGCAGCGACTATTATATAATTACAGCGCAGCGACTATTTATCGCGTGAGGGTCGGTTAGGGCTCAGGTTAGGCGCCGTGAGGGTCGGTTAGGGTTAGTTTTAGGGTTAGTGCAGTCATTCTGTTGAGCGCTTTGCATGTTGCGATGCGTCGATAGGATAGGTCGCTGCGCTCTAACTTTATAGCATTCGTTGGCAGCCATATTGCTTGGAGTACGGGTATCTAGTGTGCGTGTTTACCCTTTTAGTCGTACACTAAAATAATCTGACTAGCGGCGACTAGACTATTATACTCAGACATTTACATTATAAATCGGCATGCAAACATGTCTTTTATAGTAATCTAATTGGTGACTTACGCTAGCCAGTCTCTGCGGGTGACGTGAGTTGGTTAAGCGCTATACTTCGGGATAATTTAGAGAGGCACTTAGTCGACATTTTAAGCTATGGCGTCGTCGCGCATACAGCCCGCGACGATGAGCAGGGTAGCATGATTAGCATCTCCCCGAATTTAGTAAGCCCGAACAACGGTCTCTTTCAAAATAAGGTCTGCGGAATTTGCCCAACCCTAACAGCAACAATTTGCCCTGTGCATATGAATCCAATACGACAGCATATTCCCATAATATTTATGGGCTTCGTGTCCTACATTTGGACTAATACGGTAGACAATTATAAGGCTATACCAAATCATTGTGGAACGCTCTGTGGTCTGTTAGCCTACATAAAAATTGGACCCGAAGACACCAACCAGTTGGCTAGGCAGTTCCTTGTGTTATTTGTGGCATGTTTAGGTCTGGATTGTGTTTCAACTGTAACTCAATAGGCTACCCTGATGAATTTCCGATCTTTACAGTAAGTAGGCTGTCGTATGATTTATTTCGAAAGCATGTCACGTAAAACGGCTTCAAACGAACCAGACAAACCCACAGTTGTTGGATTTATATAAGTGTTTGAAGCTTAAATCTGGTTTTTAGGTAAATAAATCAAAATAAGCTAATCTAAATAACAAGTGTTCAAGTGGTATTATTTACATAGTAGGCCTATTTAATACTTACTCCATGTTTAAAATAGCAACGTAAAGGATCTATTGAAATAGACCTACTTTAAATAGACAGTGAACCGCCCTCTACAGAGAATAAATTTAAATAGGGCCTATGCTCTCGTTAGTAGGTCCATACGTATATACTTATTACTTCACTAGCCTACAGTACAAGTTCTTTATCTCTGGTTGAAATGATTCCATAGATCAGGTCCATTACCTAGAACTATAAGCTTATTATGAAACTCTAATCATTGCCCTGTGTGGTCTAAGTCTATTCCAGTGACCAACTTGGATCGGGAAGATTTATGAGTGGTCATGGCTACCCTACAGTAATTTCGACTCCAATGTATGTAGGCTATATATAATGTACGTATGACTGTAGGCCTATGTATGCATTATGGCTGAGGCTGCTGATGCTGCCCTCTTCAAAGCTATAATTAAATACAATGATCATGTTCTTCATAAATTTTCTCTTATAGACGTCCTGGTAAATACAACTATACAATCTGCGCCCCAGGCCGCATCCATTTGAACTAACCAATAAAACAATAAAAACTTCATAACACGGATGCTGTATAAAAACGTTTATTAGGCTTTATTCGCTGCTCTTTTGTGCTTGTTAACTGTCGCATTATGTCGACTGGTTATACTGTCAATTAAACGAATATTATTAGTAGTCGAATAACCAGCTGACTAATGTAGAAATGTAGACAAAAAATGACTTCTTGTCGACATAATAACGTGGGAGTCAACAATGAAGGAAAATTTAATTAAATTCTTTGAACGATTATATATTATATATTATACATAATGCACAGATCATTTGACTTGGAAGTTGACATTTCTAAGTAGTTTAGACCAGGGCAGGGCTGTTTTTAAGGAATTTTTAGAACTGCACAATCCTTCTTTCCTTTCCCATCATCCATGGTAAATTACTTCCAATCGAAGGACAATGACCTTTTTGCTAGTTTTAACTGTACAGAAGTGCTTCTACAACTGCACATTCTGTGTACAACTGCACGTTAAAAAAAGCCCTGGACCAGGGCTGTTTTTAAGGGAATTTTAGAACTGCACAACTTCTTTCCCTTCCCATCCTCCATGGTAAATTACTTCCAATCGGGGGACAATGATCTTTTTGCTAGTTTTCACTGTGCATAAGTGCATCTACATGTACAACTGCACAAATACATTTAGAACTGCACATTTTTTTGTACAACTGCATGCACGTTAAAAAAGCCCTGCTCCTTTGTGCTTGTTAACTGTCGCGTTATGTCGACCGGTTATTCTGTCAATTAAACGAATATATATTATGCATGTATGCAGGGCTGAAAGTGGTTTGGAAAAGTTGTCGGGTCTGACTTTCGTGAAATTTTTGGCTGAGTGTCACCGAAAAAATTTCCATCTTTTGCCGGCCAAAAATTCTGACGACCTTTTTTTAGTCAACCAACGGGCATGCAAGATTTTAACTGAAATGCTTGTTTATTGCATATATTTTCAATATACTGTAATTTCATTTCATTGGAAAAATTCTTTATAACAGTTCTTCCTCATAATATTGGGTGCTGATGATGACTGTAGGGCCAGGCCTATCACTTAAAAATATTGAGAAACATGAAATTAAAGGTTTTTCATAATTATTCCCTGTTCAGTGGCACATGTATACAATGTATACAAGATGCTGCTAAAGTTCCATAGATCTAAAATGCTTTGATGCTGATTTTCGTTTGTATTCTTTGTCTGCACATCTCGCTGCAGTGTCAAACAATTGTCAGACAACACTGCTGGATTCCAGTTTCCCTTATACCGTTTTTCCACTGTGGCAATTTCCTGGTGTTCATCGCTAGATTTAAGGAACTTAAGTGACATGTTGCATTTTATGTCAGTATGCTGTAAGATTTTGTTACCCAGTTTAATGCAATTTTTAGTTCTATAGTTATCAAGAAAATTCTCCACAACATCCTTCAGTGCTTCCTGGTGATTGTCTCTGCTCCTTTCCACAGATGTTCAAACTGCTTGTCATTGATGATGTGTCTGATCTGTGGACCCACAAAAATGCCTACCTTGATCTTGGCATCACTCATTCTTGGGAATTTCTGTTGCAGATAAAGAAAATGTTCAGCATCCTTGTGCAGAAAATCTTCAGCATCCTTGTGCATGGCTTTTTAAAAAATGTATCAGTTCCAGCTTTAAGTGAACAGAAGGCATAAATATTTGTTGGACCGATTTCTGTCCAATACTTGGTGACAGCAAACTCCAGTCTTGAATCCAGTTGTTCTGCTTTTGCTTTTGACAAACCTAAGTCTCTTAAAGGTCGTTCAATTCCGACTATGTGAATGAGATGAGGCGCGCCAGACATAGGTCTACCTACTTCAAATTCCGGATCACTGTCAGCAGCTAAATACTCGTTCCTGGCCAAATCAATGCAGCAGCATCTTCATCTTCGTCGTCTAAACTTCATTTCTCTGGTGGCTTCGCTATTTGAAGACTTTCATTGTACGGCGCTGATATCATTGTCGAAAGAAGATCTGGGCATTCAGTTTCCTTTCCTATTCTTGCCCGAGAAACCAGAAACATAAGTGAGACAAACTGAGCAGCCCGTCATAGTCATTATCTTTCTGCTCTCGCCAGACAATGGGGATGGCAAACAGCATTGCTTTCGCAGGACACCCGGAGTCAAACTCTTAGATCTGCAGCACATCTTTCACAGCAAATGAGAGGCACGCAATCCTTGGCTTTCTCTCCAGTCTTGCAACCAAAGTACAGCTCAAAGCTTTATTGACAAGTTCAGTCATTGTTTGTCTCTTAGGCTTACTCATATAGCATAGCCTACTCTCCACAACTGTAGCAAAATGTACATGTATCACATTTCATGCAATACTGGCAAGATATTTCTGCTGCCAACAACCGTCATTTAATTTATTATGGTTTAAAGCTTATCCGAAAATAAGCTGGCTAACTTGTTATGCATCTTGAATACATGTATACAAAACTAAACTTTGGAAATACGACATCAAACTACAAACAAACTGATATCAATTTCCTCAGTGGGGTGAGTGGGATATACATGTAGACCTATGCAGAGAAGCGCCTCTATTAGTGCTTAGAACTTTTGCAGGAAGATTCTAACCAGCATTAATGCATATGCAGACCCAAGTTTATATTTTATTATGCAAGACAAACATATATGTAAACTGCCCTAAGTGCATGCCTGGACATACCTCAGTTACACGAAGCTTATTATAACGTTATATCTGAAAAAATGGAAATAAATATAAAAATTGAAGATTTCTCAAAAACGGTACGTGATGGGACAATTTCAAGGTCATTTTCGTGATCAGCAGCAGAAACTGCATAATAAACACCTGAAATTGTTCAGGAAACAAAATCACTGTTGACCAGTGTTACCAACATTTAGTCAAATAGTCTACAGAGCAATTTTTCACCCGACTCGTCAAAATGCTACGATAACAGTGTGGAAAATAAACGAATACCGAAAAAGGTCATCAGAAAAAGTGAAAAGTCGGCGGAGCGGAAAATCGTTTTCGGCCTCTGTCAGAACTCAAACCTGGCTCCGTTTCCAAACCACTTCCAGCCCTCCTGCTCGCAGAGCATCAGTGGGCTACAAACAAGTGTCCCTCTTGATCAAACCAAACTGCGCAGAAGTCTTAGGTTGCGTGACTCATACTGGAGCGCCCTCTGCTTAGCCTACCTATAGAATGATGTTAGTACTGTCGTACCTCCGGTAACGAACTGTTTTCCCCGGGGTTTGCTCCTTGATTAGGCTACACAACGGACCTATTGTTCTATAGTCTTTACTGGGACCGACTCAAACAAAGACAAACAAGCTGGTCGATGCCTGTCACGGAATAGTTAGCAGATGGCTGGAACCGACTCCGAGAGAGGACGGAATTGGCACCGCATAGAATTATATACTTTATTCTCAGCTCCACAAACTCCCTGTTTATTCTAGTAGGGCTATGTTTACTCGAGGGCAGGAAGTTGTCCGGTTGCTCTTTGCTTTTTTTATTCTCTGTTCTCTCAGGCAACAACCAGACTCGGAACTTCACTGGGTTTCATTCCGTCGACAAATTCTCTGACTTGGCGCCATGTTTACTATTTTTTAAATTCTAATTTAGGACTAACTGAGAGAGAGCTGGAAGTTGTCAGGTATACAGCTGCACACGTGAATAAGTTGGTGCACCGCGCTCAGCCTTAGAGAAGCGCTGAAGAAATTTGTAGTTAACAATGACAGTTATAATATGCTACAGATGTTCGCCCAGTTAAAAGATGATTCATATACCGTATGTATATATATACACATATGTGGAATATATATACATTGCATATACATACATAATATATATCGTTAACCTTAAACCTCAAACTGTATATCAATTAGCTCCCCGGCTCCTCCTGCTGATGTGCAGTGTGCACAGCGCGACTATGGGTGGCGGGTTGTGGAACAGGTGTGATTTATGCGAGAAAGCTGTTAGTCTTCCACTGTCTTCCCCTCGGGGGATAAGCAATCGCAGACCAAGGGCACGGCATCTCTACAATATATATAGACAAGGCTTGGAATTCTAAAAGGGCTCTAGAAATCACTGTTAGAAGCAAATCATGTAACAATTTGCTAACCGGTGTTTCTAGACTAATTTGACCCTGCTGAAAACGAAAATCGCTGTTAGCAAGCTGGATTTTTGGCCGTTCAATGGGAAAACAAGATGGCGGACAAAATGGCGGTCAGTTGCTTCAAACGGCTATAAGTAAAGTATTGTATGTGACAGGAACACAATTTTAGACTCTAAATTAAGATTATAGGATGCAAGGAATACAATGGAACCAAATACACATATGTAGCACTGCAAGAAAATCAAAATGGCGGACAAAATGGCGGCCAGAATCTTAAAATGGCTGTAAGTGAAGTTAAGTATGCAGTGGAATCATGATTTCAGTGTTTGAATCAACATTTTCGGGGTCAAGGAATGCAATGGAAGCAAGGTAACATATGTGGCATTGCACGAAAACCAAGATGGCGGACAAAATGGCGGACAAAATCTGAAAATGGCAATAAGTGAAGATATATATGCAACTAAATCATGATTTCAGGGTCTAAATCAACATTTTCGAGGTCAAGGAATGCAATGGAAGCAAGGTAACATAAGTGGCATTGCACGGAAACCAAGATGGCGGACAAAATGGCGGACAAAATCTTAAAATGGCCATAAGTGAAGACATATATGCAACTAAATCATGATTTCAGGGTCTAAATCAACATTTTCGAGGTCAAGGAATGCAATGGAAGCAAGGTAACATATATAGCACTGCCTGGAAACTAAAATGTAGAGCAAAATGGCGGCAAGAATTTCAAAATGGATGTTAATGAAATCATGCATGCAATGGGAACTTGATTAAAAAATTTTGCGAGGTCTTTGCAAGATGGTATCT
Source organism: Lumbricus terrestris (assembly GCA_949752735.1). Classification (NCBI taxonomy): domain Eukaryota; kingdom Metazoa; phylum Annelida; class Clitellata; order Crassiclitellata; family Lumbricidae; genus Lumbricus; species Lumbricus terrestris. Next base: position 60,800,304 of record OX457040.1, on the reverse strand, counting down.
GAGACCTCTGCAGTTGAATTTATCTACAATGTTCCCTTATTTGACCAGATATGATCATTCAAATTATCGCAATGCCTTCAGGAAGTCTTAAACCAAGGAGTGTTCTTCAAAAGAACACTGACAAAATTATAAAGAAAGATTTGTATATCATGCAGTGACTTATTACATCGTATCAAGCTGACTGTTCCATGGATCTGAAAACACGATTGTGCCATGGACTTTTCTCAAAACCAATGGGATTGGATTCTCTCTGCAAAAGTAACTTTATGCCCCTATGCTAAGGTGCCAAGTCTACTGGCGTCGTCACTCTGCAAAGAAGTTCGCAGCCCGCTTCACCGTCAGCATTGATGACGCAACCATAACATTAACATTATAGGCTACCTATACTCATATATATATATATATATATATATATATATATATATACTGAGAAAATTCCGCCGCTGCTCACATTCTGACAGTGCCAGTACAAAGCCTGGATAAAGGAGGAGGGCGACACTAATCATCATCATCATCATCATCATCATCATCATCATCATCATCATCATCATCATTGATATGACACAGAGTTGTTAAAGAGCAACCAGACTTACACTGAACATGCTGCCATAAAATTATCTTGGGCGTGACTGGCCAGTGGGTGACTCAGAAGTCAGGAGAGGATGAAGGCTGCATCATGCATGGGAACAACCCGAAACACTACACAGATCAATTCAACAGGGCGCAATACGCAATTAGGGCGTAGTAGGCCATAATATATCTATAGATAGCAATAATTTATAGATGCGGTCATATTCTCCGAGAGTCAACAGACCTCTCGCAAGTGTTCTGACTCTTCTGAGGCGAAGATTCCTCCATCGACCCAGCTCACATCGCCGCAGCAAAGCATCGAACCTGATCCTGTATAGTGTATAGCCTACTGGATGTGCTGCTGGGTAGAGAGCCAGTCTAAATTAAGTCTCCATCAGATAGTAGACCCATTTGACAATGGACCCAAGTACAGAGTCCTTGGACAGACCATGTTGAGCAATGACCCATAGTGGACCATCATCATCTTAACTCTTACGCTCTGCTATCATTATTCCTCAAATAGTTCTATATGGTCATGGAAATTACAAAGAACTGTTCATTCATTTGTAGTTTGGTACGGATTCAAGATTTCAAGTACCAATATCCACAACATATCCCGACAAAACAACTCGCATACAATCATGTAGGCAGATTCTTAAACTGCGTAAAACCTTTTAACGGATGCTATACCAACAGAGCCAATCCCGAACACGAGCCTAAGGCAAAGCGAAGAGAAATCGTCTGGATGATCTGTTAAGTCTCTAATGCCTCTCTAGGCTGAAGTCTGACATCTGACCTCCGCATATGTATACATTGATGCCTGACATTGCCTGTGATGGCATTCTATTACACATGTTGCAAGATAAGTAATAATTTATGCGACTTAACTTCTATTAAACTCTTCCTCTTCGGCTTCTTCCTGTTTCTACTCTTGTGAGTAGCATATGCGTACACGCCTACGAAGAGATCTTGTCTAGCCTATAATTATTATACTATTGCTCCACCTACTTCCCGAAAGTGGCTTGTTTCACTTTCAGAGATGGAAATCTCTGGCTAGCACGGTCCGTGCACGGGGACCTAAATGGCGTGGTGTCCATTCAAACGGGAGCGGTGGTGAAGGATGTCACCCGATCAAATTCATTAAAAATGATCGGATCGAGGTCATAACAATATAGGCCATAATAGGCTCTGCTGTCCATTGTGACTTAATGGTTCCATTCACTCGCTCTGCGACAATGCAGAGCCGTTCGTTCTCTGTGGTTGGTCCAACAACCTGGAACGGGCTTCCCTTGACTATGCGACACCTCCCAAACTGTTCTCAATTAAACAAACTGGTGAACACTGTTTTTTTTCGCTTGATCTCAGCCGGGAGCATCTTTGAATACATACCATTAAGGGGCGCTATATAAACTGATTGATTGATTGATTGATTGATTGATTGATTGATTGATTGATTGATTGATTGATTGATTGATTGATTGATATAGGTTGCTATATAAATCCACATACATTTAGGCTACAATCTATATTTGTTGCATTACTAGCTTTAGCATCTTTGAAATATAGGCCTATAAGTGTAATGTCAGCCTATATTTATGCGGGTGCTGCATCTTTATCATGCACACTACTATATCACGTAAAAGATCACATAATAATTATGGTTTTGTATACTGTCAAAAGAAGTCTCGTTCAACAATGTGCATCGCTACCGCAATGAAACGCAAGAGAAACCTAGAGAAGACCTTCTGACAGTTATATAACAAATAATTATCACGGTCTGCCCGACAGAGCGCAGAACGCTACAGTTGTAAATCACTTATATCCGCTCTATTAGGCCTACATATCTACAGCTGAAAGTGGTTTCAGAGCAGACTATTATAAACCAACGGATGCCATCGTTATGAGTTCATTTTAAAGTATTATTATGATTATGGTGTGTTGTATATTCATGACTACATAAGCCTCTGGCTGAGGCAAATGATAATAGGCTATACAAGTCATATAATTTATACGGAATGCAGTTTCATAACCATAACTATTACTATATAAGGCACCCGGCTGTCATGACGTCTTCACCACCAGTCCACCACTGAGTATCTGGGGAGATACTGAGGTATACAGGCATACAGCCAGGCTAGTTGTCCTAGACAAACTCTGCAAGGGATTCTTTGGGGCAGGTAGGCCTATATACTAGGCCTATATACACAGGGGTGCCTCGTAGAATACAAAGGGAAGAATAATTATTTTGGGCAGAGGCGATATCTAAAGATATTATAATTATTTAATATTATTGCCCCAATAAACAAGCCACTCTTTAGCGACTGAAGAATTCACGGAAACTATATAGTTGAAAGACTTACAAAACGGTGCGTGATTCTCTTCTGAATGGGAAGACGAGGCTGTTGTCTGTTGAGAGGACAACAGAACGGATGCAACAACAACAACCGACAACAGCAACACAGATGTAGAATAACCTGAAAAACACGCACTCTCATTATCAGTACTGAAATAATTAAGGAAATTTGCTGAAATGACATTCTTGGTACTACATGATTGTAGAATGTGGAAACTGAAAAAGAAATAAATTTGTAGAGTATATATCCTATATTTATTGAAGTCTTAGACCACTCTAATGAGCACTGAAAAAGTACAGCTGTTTTGTTAAGATGACAGCTTAAAATGCTACCATTGCAATGTGGAAATTTAAAACGTTTCTGATGGGGATCGAGTAGACCAAGGGGGTACATGCCCTCCCCATATTCCTCCCCTCTCGGCGCAACGTGTATCCGGACGATCGATTGTCTCCCTCCCACGAACTTTGATCCCCTGCCAGAAGATGGGGATTAGATTAAACACTGAAGTCTGATGATATACGATGTTGACTGTTACAGTAGGCCAACATGTAACTATAGACACTCGTTATCTCATCTTCAACGTCCAATTATTCAGCGGAAGAACTCATTTCCCCGTATTTAATCCAGTGATTTACTGGACCAGAGAAAAAAAACCAATGATCCAAGACCTATAATTATAGACTCGAGCCACTTGTCCATTTTCCGGAAATGGACAAGTGGCTCGAGTCTATAATTGCCCCTATAAACAAGTCTTGGATCATTGGATTTTTTTCCTGGTCCAGTAAATCGCTGGATTCTTCGCATACTTTCCCTGGGGTGCTATAGTCTGTTAGATAATGTAGTGGTCAGAGTGCCAGACTGTCAATCAAAAGCTCGGGGGAAATGTTCACATCCTGACGGGACAGACATTTGGTCCGAGATTTCTGTACCATGCACAACCCAACTCAGGTATAGGATATTATAATGAGAACACCGTGAGGCAGCCACGGGTAAGAAGTTTTACCGACTTCGTTTACTTAGCCTCGGCTTATGAGGTTGGGTGGCCAATCCTCTCCCTCGCCGTCTCGTTTTACCACTGACCGTGTCGCTAAAACTTCGTATACCTCTGGCTGCCTCGTGCCTAGCTTAATATGGGACTGGCTTCTTATTCTGCTTCTTGAAGCCTTCTTCCCGCCTTAGCTGATAACAGCTACACGGAATAGGTGACGATCAGCGTTGTGTAATCTACAAGAAACAGCTTGCGTGTCCACGATTACAAGGAGCAGACTCTTTTATGTAGATCTAGGCCTATATACATGCATCTTCGGCATTTCTCAGCACAACACAAACCCGCGTGGTGAAGACCGGCTGATTCATCGGAGTCTATTGAGTATGCAAAGCTCAAAACCGCACTATTTTTTATCCCGTAACAAACGACATACCAATAAAGCACTGGGTCAGACATACTATAATCTTGCAGGTTACAGATATAGTAGGCCTACATGTAGCCCGCGATGTGAAACCGCAAACGCAGTTCTGGCAGTGAATAGAGTTTCGCAGCAGGCTTCAGTGTCACCTTTCGCATAAATTACAACTCGATCTACACACGACAACTATTCTTGTCTATGAACTCACCCGTGAGAGAGCGGCGGTCTATCCGTCCACTTCGATCCATGGTTCGCGAATTTCGCTCCACTCTGCGCTAACTGCGTAGAATTACAGACTTGTTATTCAAGTGTACACAGATGAGAGTAGAATTAATCAGACGGGTGTCGATGGCATCCCGCTTGACCTTTTAATTCCACTCATATAATGCAGCTGCAGTCTGTAGCAGGCCTATGGATAATGAACGGGCTAAAGCGCCCGCGTGTCTGTTTATATACGTACTAGGCCTGCCAGCCTGTCTACACGTCTTAGACCAACTGCATGCAGTCTATGGCTGAACGGAAAACGGATGTTACACCAGCTCTATAGTCCAGAAATTCACCATTAAGAATGAGTCGTTAGCGCAAAAAACTGACGCGTAAAACGCCGGTGCCGTTTGTGTTATTGTGTAGACATTATACTTAAACACCAGAAGTGCTGCTTTATTTCAGAAAACATGCTAAAGTTCCTGCGTGCTTTTGTTTTGAATACGTACAGTCGTAGACACGCGTGTTTTTCCTATGCAATCGAGATAATATAATATGCCTATAGGCCTACAAGCGTCTGACATGTAGGCCATAATATAGGAGTCTGTCGACGTACATGGCTTACAGCTGAAATTGCTGATATCGGCCCAGGCAGAATATATTGCACCCTTCCGGTGCAGGATAGCAAGCTGTCCTTTTTCATCTGTCTCTCTCTGTCTGTCTGTCTCTCTCTGGCTCTGTCTCTGTCTCTCTGTCTGTCTGTCCGTCCGTCCGTCCGCCCGTCTCTGTCTCTGTACTGGCTCTGTCCATAATTATCTTCGTCTCCGTCTCCGTCACCGTCTCTGTCTGTTTGTCTGTCTGTCTGTCTCTGTCTGTCTGGCTCTGTCTGTCTCTGCCTGTCTCTGTCTGTCTCTGTCCGTCAGTCAAGCTTGTCTGTCTGTCTGTCTCTGTCTGTCTGGCTCTGTCTGTCTCTGTCTGTCTCTGTCTGTCTGTCTCTGTCTGTCTGTCTGTCTGTCTCTCTCTCTTTCTCTCTCTGTGTGGCTATGCCTCTTCCCGTCTGTTTCCTTCTCTCACTAAACACATCCGTCTCTGTGTACGTCTCTCGCGCACGAGAGCAATTAAGAACATCGCAGGGGTCAAGAGGGATGTGTACGGTGTCTAGTTTCTTCCGCCGTGCATGGAAGAGTGGAAAGAAATCTCTGTTAGACGAAGACTCGAAGAGCAGTTAATGCATTTTGACAGTAAACATGAAGAAAAATGAAATGTATGGGTTTAACGACTCTTTATCATATCGAAGATGATTTCAGCGTCGACTCCACGTTTATATTGCGACCGAGACACCCGCAGTATGTAAAGATCCGACCGGGGAATCGAACCCGCTCCGCCGGCGCGGCGAGCGGGCTACAACCCACTCGGCCACACAGGATCCTGAAGAGCCAACGCCAGCGTTAATATAGTCAGGGCGAAACCAGACAAGATATCTGAGGGGTGTAGGCCATTGTATTGTATTGTGTATATAGCTTCTAGGTATGTTGGCCATTTGTTTATTTGTCAAGCCTGTGCAGGATTTGTTTGCTTTTGTAAAACTCTAGGCTTGCCAACAATATATAGCATGACGGACGGTTAGCGTTTGATAGGTTATAACTGCTATAGCCATTGATCTCTCACCCACGTAACTGCTTCTGTGGAATCGTTCCATTTTAACGCTAGCTTTATAATTATAGTGTCTGGTCTGAGCGCTCGAAGATACAAGAAGTCTGTCTGTCTGAGGCATTTTTATGGCCTTATATAAAATACCTTTTGATCTATTCACTCCCGTTGCCTATAGACCTCAGTGGCGTAGCCATGCCCGGGCAATTACGGGCAATGCCCGGGCTGGCAATTGGCTCTGCCCGGGTTGGGCAGGCACGAAAAATTGTTAAATTTTAATTTTGAGCTTGATAGTTTTATGCAAGGAAAATTCGTGTCAATTACTTAAGGACTGAGTGCGTTGCTTTATGAGATGTGGCCAAGCTTGTAACCAGAGGCAAACCATGATGAGGTATGTATATATAAATATATATATATATATATATATGTTGCCTATATATAGTCTCCCTCCATAGACGGAAACTTCGTCCCGGGCGGGTGGGCAGAGGATGAATGGGCAGCCGAATGCCAACACGCTGAATATTATCACAGATCAAGATCGAGAGATCATCTGTTGTCGCAGTCATTAGTTAGGCTATGCTCTGGCTGGTCGCTCTCTCCCTGTAGAATGATATATTACACATGTCGTCACTTCATACGTTAATTCCGACGGAAGAAGGAACCACCTATCTCTCATAAGTCACATAAGTCACATTAACACTTCTGGCCCACAGAGTATACGGTTTCCAGCACCCCATCATTCGCGCAATGTATACACGACTTGTTCGTACATTAAAAGGCCAGCAGAGGTCATACATCAATAGCTTTTATTTAGGTCAAACGCATGGAGAAGACACCAGACAAGGAAATGAAATAAAACATTAGACGATATTATCTTAATTCTCATGTCGAAGTAAAACGAGGGAGGTGTTCTTCGCCTTCCATCGTCTGATGAATTACCCAGGCGACATGTTTATGGGTGGGCATGTTTATGGGCAGCGTTAGATCCATAATGGTCTCTAAGCTTATTTGAGTTCAGTCGGTCTGCCATACACAGGGGTCCAGTCTTCGAAATTGTCTTTTATATATATATATATATATATATATATATATTCGTTTAATGTGAAAAAACAGGTTGATAAGACCGCAACTCAGTTACATTGAAAGGAAGTTCTACGGGTTACACAGTCGTTTGTTGAGAAGGCTCTTATAGAGGGCTCTTGGAATAAAGTTTTATCGTCTTTCGGTGGCAACTCAAAGTTAAATCAATCTTAGGCCTAGATGCAGTATCATAATTAAATGTAACCTATACATAGGCATAATTGGGTGACAGCTGATAGGCCTAGCTATCCAAATTCGGCATTTCTAAGTTTATTCTCTTACCACTACTCGTTTAGTAGGCTATAGTCTTTATGACCTACTCAGACCTAGGCATGCAAGACCTGATTGTTCGAATTATTTAACTGACTGGGGATTGATTGCAGTTGCGTCGGCTATTGCTCAGTTTCTAATGTAGGCCTAACAATGTTAATATTTCTCAGGTAGGTGGCAGAAAATTTGCTGAATGTTAGTCAGTGAATTAGGCCTATTATAATTATAATGACATTATAGGCATATAACCTAGGCCTATTAGTTGCTAATTGCCACCTTCGAATTAATCAGTTTAATGTCTTAATTATTATGATCAATGATGACTCTTTTTTTTAGTTGGTTTGCTGCCCGGGTTCAATTTGGTGTCTAGCTACGCCACTGATAGACCTACCCGGTGCGCAATCCTTTACATGATAGAATCTTCGGTAGGTCCTATGGTATCATATGTGAGGCGAAAATAGAGGGCAACCAGTGCATGTACCTCTACAGCCTTAATCTCTTGCAGGTATAACCACTGTTGGTCCTCTTTGAGTTGCCGACTGCATGCCACCAGTCTTCCAAATGATTTTGACGAGCATAGGCCTACCAATACCATTAACTTAATTATTGTCTTCCAAATGAACTTCAAGCAGAGGTCGCCATGGGCGGAGACCTAGGGGGGTACAGGGGGACGGTCCCCCCAATGGAGGTGTTGGGGGGACGGCCCATGCATTTGTCCCCCCCCAACCGTTGAGTGTGAAGACTAAAAAAAAGGTCAACTGTTTTTGCGGTGAAAATAGAAAAATTTAGGCAAGATTTGGCCGGATGACTAAAAAAAAGGTCATCAACTTTTTTTGCGGCGAAAATAGAATTTTTTTTAGATTTCGCCAGTCGTCAGAAATTTTTGCCGGAAAAAGATGGCAATTTTTCTCTATCAGAAAATCTCGCGTCTTTCTGTCCCCCCCCTCCCCCCCAAGTCTCGGCCCAGGTCTCCGCCTATGGGGGTCACCTATAGATGGCCTACATGTACAGGCCTTGGCCGACTATTTTCAGTTTTCGGAACAACTTATTTTGACTTTTCGAAATTTCTATTGATTGTTTTCGCTGCATGATGGTAACGAGAAAAGCCTAACTTTAAGAGTATACTTGGGATGCAAGTCTACTGGTAATCGTAATCGTAATCGTAATCGTAAACCCCAAATATCTAAAGCGCCACTCAAAAGTCAAGCTCAAGGCACCAGCTTATCCACGAGCGCTGCGTCGAGTCAAAGGGGTTGTCTAAAGGATAGTCTGAGGGAGGTTCGAGTCAGAGGTCAGGAGGGGCAGAGTGGTTCACGGTGGCTGATGGGTCCATGTGGATGTGTGGTCCGTTTGTGAAAATTCCAGAACGTCTGTGATATCTAGAAACAACAAATGAAGCACTCATGAGAGTAGGTTGAGCAACTTCCAGACTTTATTAAGTCGATGAAGGAAAATCGATGACTAGAGAGTAGGGCATCATAATTATTGTTATGAAAGAAAATGGTCTTGAGACGTTCCAGTGAGTAGTCAATTGGCTGTACATAATTAAAGTGATCAAAATATTTCTTATCATTTTACTTGACGAATGCCTTATAATATATTTGACACCAGCCACATGCTTTGGTTTGCATATAGGCTATTGTTTCTAGCAGCACGTAGGCTACTTCGCCATTGTTCGTACTCTGGCAATGCCAGTCCCAACTCCCAAGCCTGGAGAAAGGAGGAGGGGACGCTTATCATCTTCGTTGTGACAGTGTTGATAAAATATATCCTGCCACATTCGTTCGTTTAGAAGCGGGTTCACATAGTGCTTCTGATGTAATCTAGGCTAATGGTGGTTAGCTAGGAGTCTATAATACGTCCGTGTGTTGTTACATGTTAACAAACATTACATTACGACACTGTCATTTCAAAGAGCCACAGAGTCTATTGTAGTCCCCAAAACAAAATCTTTTATAGAGCGGCCGCTTTGAAGTAAAAACTAATAACTCGTTGTTTCTGTTGGTATATATCTTTTATTGTGCATAGTCTCAGCTGAATTCCGCCATGCATTGGATCAACTCGAGGTGCAATACACGACATCAGTATGCAGTATAATATAGTGCATGTAGGCTAATCGCAATCGTTGATTCAAAATTGGTAGAATTGACGTCCAGCGCACACGTGTATAGGGCACCAGTTTATTCACGAGCGCTGCAACGTGTCGAGATATTGTCCAGAGAGAGATACCAAATGCACATCCAAGTACAGACCAGCAGAAGACGAGGTATGTAATAAGAGGCAGAGTAGAGGCAGGGCTGTTTTAAAGGAATTTTTACAACTGCACAACCCCTTCTTTCCTTTCCCATCCTCCATGGTAAATCCAATCGCAGGACAATGACCTTTTTGCTAGTTTTAACTGTACTGAAGTGCTGCTACAACTGCACAAATTCATTTAGAGTTGCACATTTTGTGCACAACTGCACGTTAAAAAAGCCCTGGGCGGAGGAACTGAAGTTATAAGGCGGATTGTTTTTGCAGTGATGAGAGGGATTGGAATGCGTGGAAGTGGACGGATCATGGTAAGAATTGTTCTCAAAGAAAAAGGTATACGTGAGAGTGAGACTTTAATTTGGAATGGAAATCCTGAGGGGAATATAGATAAAGGAATTAAAAGGATCCAGAGGCTGATGATGACGGTGCAAGGTGAGTTTTAATGGACGCTATTGTTGGCGGAACTGAAGATATCTACGGAATTCAGGATGAAGGTCGTTTTCCGATGTCGATTGGTGCGTAGTTGCAAATGGATAGATAAATAACTTCTGACTCTTAGACAAGACAGTATTGCGCCTGTTTAGATGCATGCAAGGTTAGTGCTAAGTGCTAACGCAGATTCGCTTACGTAAGGTATACGCCCAGCACGTATCGCTTATTAGCTATAATTATTGCTTGCGCACTATAGGCTACAACCAGAATTGATGTGGGCTAGGTTTGAAGGGACTGCGCTTCCTTGCACGATCTACAAAGAACTATATAATTATGGCGGTTCCTAGAACATTTAACTCTAGAATTAAGTGCTGAAACACAATATGGCACTGCATAAAATATATTATATATTATTTAATATATAGTATTAAATATATATAATTAAATATATATTTTAATACATGCATATTATTTAACGGTGCTGCATCAGATGCTGGTAGTATTCTTTGTTATTTCAAACCTACAAATGCAACATTATGCTGTAGCCTAATAATTAATGGATTATCAGTTTTATCACAAGTTATAGCAGGCGTCGAATTTAACTGCAAAGTGTATACACGACAGCATATGCAGGGCTCTCATCCCATCTCGCTCAATTCACCATTACCATCTGACGAATGATAGGCTGACCTTTGATATGGCAGTGGGAATCGATTCCGTTTCCTCCGGTGCTTTAGGCTACACCAGTTATAATAGGCTACCATTGCTCTATATCAGTGGTAGCCAACCTGCGGCACGCGTGCCACTTGTGGCACGCCGCCCTATAACGAGTGGCACGGCGGACCGTGGAATATTTGAAAATTTTTTATGCTAGCTCTGCTAGTTTAGGCGAATCTTAGGTGCCTGTGTATCTCCGTAGCTGCAGTGACCAGAGGTTAGGACGTCTATATGGACCCCCGCACCTTTTGGTGAAGGTCACCGAGGTCAAGATCCGGGACGGTTGGGGTCCGACAGCAAATCAGACTGTTGCAAAGATTTGAATCAGTTTTGATACAATTTCAGCAGCTGACAGCAGGGGTCGCGTCAGGGTCATGGGAGTAATTCAGCAGGTCGAAGAATTTTAACAGTTAAAAGGATATTAAAAATTCCAAGAATTTAGTCAGGTCACAGGGCAGGCAGTGCACGTCAAATGACCTGCCGCGATATATATGTTGGCAGCCATGCAACTGAGGAAGCGAGAAAAATGAGGAATATGAGAAGAACGTTGTTGCTGTTGTTGATGATGATGATAATGATGATGATGATGATGTTGTTGTTGTTGTTGATGATGATTGATGATGATGATGATGATGATGATGATGATGATGATGATGATGATGATGATGATGATGATGATGATGATGATGATGATGATGATGATGATGATGATGATGATGATGATGATGATGATGATGATGATGATGATGATGATGATGATGATGATGATGATGATGATGATGATGATGATGATGATGATGATGATGATGGTGAAGGTGAAGGTGATGGTGATGGTGATGGTGATGGTGATGGTGATGGTGGTGATGGTGATGGTGGTGGTGATGATGGTGATGATGATGATGATTGGTGATGATGATGATGATGATGATGATGATGATGATGATGATGATGATGATGATGATGATGATGATGGTGAAGGTGAAGGTGATGGTGATGGTGATGGTGATGGTGATGATGGTGATGGTGATGATGGTGGTGATGATGATGATGATGATGATGATGATGATGACGACGACGACGACGACGACGACGACGATGATGACGACAACGATGATGATGATGATGAGCCGAGAAGTGGAAGATAACAGAGATGAGAGAAACTGTGGTTGTTCAATGTTCATGGTCTGTTATATGGTGCAGGAGCGGAACGCTGAGAATGATGGCTCGAGAATTGGATTGGCTTTGATTGATTTAGTTTTAGTTTTTTTACATATTACACATACAACCATCCAAGACAGTATAAAATGAAACAATAGTAACTCCTACACCATAGGACGTGGATAATAAATAGGCCTAAACACTTACAACGTATTCAGAATTTCAGACGTCACGAAAGAACCAATTAACTTCAAAAGATAATGAAAACACTATAAAGACCAATGGGGCACAAAATTATATTGAATAGACCAGCAGGATGGAAACCATTTGGCGGTCGGACGTGAAAGCATATTAACAGTGTGCCACTAAGCCACCATTTAATGTAGGCCTAATATTGGACCAATGACGTAAGTGGCCTATCAACATTCATTAGGTCTTAGTCATCATAGGTTTCACCAGAAAGATCACATACAGCATCCGCAGAACGTAATGGCCGTTGAATATTTCGCCCACGCCTCGTACTTTATGAATAACTGAGCTATCTCACATGTCTGCTTCAGAGACTATTACACAGTCGGAATAAATTCTAATTTGGCTTTCCATACGTTGGCAGACCGGCTCGAGTTGCACGGTGTATTTTTGGAGCAGAAGATTTTATCTGGAGCGGCTGCAGGCAAGCGATACCAATACATCACACAATGCATGGAAAGAGTAAACATCCCCTGGACGATGTGGTATAGTGATTTATACGCAGCCTAAATCTATGTGCAAGGCTTTGGAGGAGTTTAATGCCTGGAGTGTCGCCGGGG